>KK112027.1:406914-463186 GCA_000611955.2 Stegodyphus mimosarum | reverse complement strand
TGTGATGGGAATCTTGTCAGATCTCCTTTCTGGGCTCTTTAACTGACAATTTTTGCATGTTTTACAAAAGGTTTCGACGTCTTGCGGTAATCGAGGCCAAAAAAATGAGTATCGAATTCTCTCTTTTGTTTTCCTTATTCCTAGATGTGCTCCGAAAATAGAACTATGTGCTAATTCCAACACTTGCTTTCTTCTACTAATAGGAAGTACCAGTAAATAGTCTGTCCCAATATTTTTTCCTTGTGATGTAAAAGATTATCGATGAATAAATAATTTCCCTTTTTTCCTTTAGCTAATTTCCACGCCTCTCTCAGTGACGGGCAATTCATCTTTTTTCGTAGATTTTCAGCTGTCGACAAGTCGGTGTTTATGTCTGCGCTCGCCCCCTCCCTCTCCTCTTCTTCGGTTTCTTCCTCCAAGACCGTTGGCGGGGGGCAGTTTGCGTTCCCCTTGGTTTGAGCTTCGGCGACTAGAGACTGCAAGTGTAATTTCTCCTCCTCTCCTCCAATTTGTTATCCAAAATTGTGCGCGGGGGGAAACTTGCATTTCCGTTTGTTTGTACCTCGGCGGATAGCTCCTGCAGGTTTTCTACTTCGGATTTATTCTTTTCTAAAATGTCGATGTTTGATTCTTTTCTAGAAGGAATAATCAACAGTTCATGTATTTCTGGAGTTATTAAGCAAGGCACATTTAATTTATCAGTCACTGCGATTAATGTATCCACAAAATTAAATAAATTACTTCCACAGTTCTTGTAATAAATAGGCACACGGCAAACTTTCGCTTCAATCGGCTGTTCGAAAGCAGGGGTTAGCATGATTTTACTCCCTTCTCGATCTTCTAAATTTGAAATGGGTGATGAATGTACGATCGTTATCTGGGTTCCGGAATCAACGATAGCTTCGATTTTCTCAGAGTTTATAAAAACATCTACTCTTTGCAATGGTTGGACGATACTTTCTTTGAATTCGTGTCGTAAATGGGATGAGCTTACTTTAGCAACAACGGCTTCTTCTTTTTTGGAATTTCTAGAAGTTCTGCTGTCATCTTTCTCCTTTTTCTTTACTACGGTTTCATTCTTTCTTTTTTTGTCAGGGCAATCTCTTGCAATATGTTGATAACTTCCGCAAATATAACTTTCTTTTCTTCTCGCGGAAAATCCTTCCTGTTTTGAGTATTCTTTTTTCATATGTGGTGGAATATATTTATCTTGTGCACGTGCCGTATCCATGAATTTCGGCAGTCGTTTGATTTCATTTCGGACATCGTCGAATGATTTCCGCTTAGCTGTGAAATAAATATCACATTCTTTAGCTAACTCTTGTGGCTTCAACCATGTACTTCCTTGCCGAACTGCTATGTGTGCGGCTGTTTCTCCGTCCAGAGCTTGAAATAATTTATCAGAAATAATTATTTCCTTGAGTGTTCAAAAATCTTTTACGTCTCTTAATTTGCAGTAATATTCCCATGTGGATGCCAGTCGCGAAGCAAACTGGACATGAGTTTCACCGGAATAATGTTTCGCTCTTCTAAAATCTTCTAAGCAGGCTTGAGGAGTCGGTTGATATTCCTTTAAAATAAGAGTTTTCACTTTTTCATAATTTTGTAGATCTTCTTCCTTTATACAGACGAGGACATTTGAAGCTTTTTCTCCGATTAGTTTCAATAATATTTCTGCTTTGAGTTCTTCTGGAACTTTCTTGTGCTTAAACGCTCTTTCGATAGAATCGAAAAATATATTCCATGCTTCCGCTTTCTTCGGTACTGGTATAGTCAGTGTTTCTACTCCTTTGATCAGTTTGTCAAGGGAAATTTCGGTTTCTCAGCCGTTGTTCTGGATCGAAGGGGTCGAATTTCTACTTTCTTCATACTGAGTTGCTCAAATCTTCGCTAATTCAATTTCATGTTCTCTTTCTCTTCTCAACCTCTCTTTTTCCATTTGTATGCTTTCGATTTCTTCTTTTCTTCTTTTTTCTTCATATTCCATTTCTTCCCTTCTTTTCCTGTTCTCCACTGTAGTAATCAGAATTTCTTTCACAAATTCAGCATCTTCGATGTATTCTTTACTGTTCTGAAGCTTGTGTTTCAGTTCTACCAACTTCAAATCAGTGGTTACTTCTTCACCAATTTCCAATAAAACAGTTACGGCATCTTCTTTCTTCACGTTTCTGAACATTTTCCTTTCTTTTTCAAACTTCTGAATTCGTAGTCCACTACTTTCGTTTCTGCTTTCACGGTTCTAAACACTCTGGTTCTCGTAAAAAAGCGTGATGTGATGGCTTCGTGGTTTCAAAACACTAATCGATGTGAAGAAAGAAAAAAATTGTTTATTTAAAGAAATTTAAAAAGAAACTATAAAACTCGGAGCGGTACGTTGCTCCTACAAAATACAAAACACGACCACCTGGCTCTTCTGTGGCCAACGCTCGTCTGTCTTAAATTACAGTAACCTCCTAGGAGGAGACATAAAACGCGCCAAGCGCTCCTTGTTGATCGCCAAACAGTCGCCAGATACTACAGTGCTGTTCTGAGAAAGAATTAATGTCTTTAACGTTTTGTTAATGCTTTAAACTTTTTGAAATCTTGGTAATGAAAATTATTTATTTTTAAAGTGAGATATCTTAATAAAGCATGTTTTTCAGTTTTTTGAATTATATTTTATTTTAGAATTTTTCAATAAACAAAAAATATCCAAATCGGATTTAAAAAATTATGCAGAATAGCTTCTTAACGACATCAATATGGATTTCTTTTTTTCTCAATAAAGAACGGCAGTATTTACTGAAATTTTACGCGGAATGTATTTTTAATTTAAAAAATAAGTAATAGTAACTAAAATTTTATCCTGATTATCCTGGTCAGGCGATAAGAAAAAAAAATCAAATTATTTTCTTTTCTTTTCAATAGTCTTCTTATTTAAGGACATCAACGCGAGCGAAGCCGAGGGTAAAAGCTAGTAATATCATTTTATTAACTCATTATCTTATAATTTGTCTCTTTACTGTCACTTCGTCCACTTTCACCTGGATACAAATTACGTAACTTATCTAAGAACAGAATTCTTGAAGTTAAGGAGAGCTTCTGGCAGCCCTTTCTAACCGTCTCCAAACTATTTTCGAGCCCACCAGCGGCTGAGCGGTAAAGACGCTGAACACTGGTAGTTCGGTCCGAGGTTCGAATCCCGCGAACGGGCTGGCTGCATGGGCGTTTTCGTGGTTTTCCCCATGTGTAACGTGTATACGAGCCAGTTTCCCTTAGAAAGTCCTCCACGAAGGCATCCCTCCCTTTAGGCAGATAGCTCTCGTGTGCTTTGCCATAATTGAATAACCTAACCTAACCCAAACTATTTTCGATCAGCTTCTAGATTTACCTGAATCTGCTTTAGCCATATTTGGTTGCACGATTCGAGAAGCCTGCCTTGTGAAGCTGCCTGCGCATAATTTGCAGTAGGATATTGCCTTGTGAATTACGTAATTAAATTATTTAAGTTATATCAAGGCTTTCATGTTTGGTTAAGCCTGCAAGAAGCGACGACTTGTTTTGTAACTATACGAGCAGCAAACTGTTAAGTTGTAATAAAAAGTTTGTTTTAAACCTGCTTCTGAGTTAGATGTCAATTCATGAAAAACCTAATACGGGAAGATAAGTCGTCTGGTGTCTACACGGAATCATAATTTAGCACTGAAGTTAGATTTCCATATATATTCCGTTCATCATAAAATTTTAGTTTTTATACTATGAGATAGATAGAACCTTCACATGAAGTACTCCAAATTTCTAACTAAATGCTGCCTAAAGATACTTCATCTTTTATAACTCATACCATTTCCCTCGGGAAACTAGTATCGACGAAGTTTACCTCATTGTTATGTTTTGTAGAATAGAGGAAGTTTTCTTTCCCTCGTCGTTATATTTTCTGATATTTCTATTGACTTTTTCAACAATTTATGAGACTTTTGGAAATACTTTACCCGACCGAAGAGTAGTTATTTTGTTAGCTTGTAAAATGAGTAAAAAAATATACCGAATGCGCTCCTGAATGTGTATTATTTACTAAAGCTCCAGTTTCATCCGAACACGGAAAAGAAATTTCCAATTTATTATCGTATGGCATACTTTTCATACGAACAAGACTTTGTAATTCTTGAGGTTCTGAGATCGGTTTTAGGTCTAAGTGCCAATGATTAGAATAATTCTTACGAACGGTAAGCAATAAAAGCTCTAGAGTTTTCCAGTAACTTTATTTTAATGCAAGTATCTCGAAAATTCTCAAGGAAAGGAATGCTGAAGAATAATTCATTCCTTAATACGCAATTTATACAGGTAAGTGCCAAATACTCTCATCCAATGTTCGCACATTTTATCCAGAAATTTCTTTGCAAATTTCAAAGAACCGACATCAGTATCACGCAGTTCTTAATCATTTCTACTTTTTTCCTCTTTTTGTGGAAACTCTTGAAGGACAAAATACATGTTTAAAGCATACAGGTGAAAATAATTAAATGTTTTATACTGTAGATTTCCTGCATACACATCTTCGCAGCTTTGAATTGTTTTCTTCAAAATGTGCACTAGCACATTTTTTCTATAGCCTTTTTTTAACATTTATTTTACGTAAATTATCTAAAAGAAATTTTTAGTCTTTTCGCAATCACAAAAACACATACACATACGTACATATTAAACTCATTTTTCATTCGGCTAAATTCAGAAACTGACAGACAGAAATGCGGAGATTAATGCTTCAATATTTCTTTTTCATATTCCTTTTTGAAAATCGGCCCACGAGCGGTCGAACGACCCCTGAACACTGCTAGCTCCCCTCGTGTTTGAATCCCAGCAGACGGGCAGGGAAGTTGAATACTATCCAATTTTTCTTAAAAGTCTTCCATGAATGTGCAAACGTGTGTATATATGTTTGAAGTCATCAAACAATACGGGATACAAACAATACATCAAACAATACGCAGCCATTGCCTGTAATTTTCACTTGTTTCCTAAAATAACTGAAAAATGTTAATTTTTAGTAATGAGCTTAATTTCATCATACAAAATATCTAAAGTATTTAGTCAAAATTTATAAAAGTTACTAGTCACAGTAAATTCATAACTTCTTAACATTTCCTAAACTTATTGTGAAATTTTATCATTCGTATTTTATTAATTGGGGGAATATATTTTTATTTAGTATCATTTCACATCTGAACATTTATGCATATCATTTGCATTAATAATTCTTAAATTTTAAACTTGTGGTATCAAGTGAAAACCTCAACGCAGATGGAGAAACACAACAGTTTTTTTCTAGGAATAAATAACTTAGTTTCTTTACATCAGGAAGCCCCTATAACGGTGCCCTGGCACAACGGTGCCGCACTCAAATGCACACCGGCCTCTCTTTGAAAAGACAGAAATATTCATGATGCTGCCACGGCATAAAGGAACGTACACAAACTGAAGATTAGTTTCTTGCTTGAAACTGATCCTCTGCATGCCAATCCCGCATTTTTCATATAGGTGCTTGCACCCTAATGCAAATCCTATTTTCCTTTTAGTTTCTGGCTAATTAATTAACCAGAGAATGAAAGAAATCTTCGACGCCTTTGTAAAAAATGATAACTTTTCATAATGGTGCCCGTTCCCTTATGAGAACTCTGAATTGTTGAATTATTTTTAAATCTGCCGGCACTTTTGTGAGAAATGATAGACTAGCGCACATATGCGCGCACCTTTATGAAAAACGCCGAATTAAAATAAGGGGGCTGAATTCGACAATCACAACAATTTTTTAGGTTGCACGTCTTTGAAGAGAACACAGGTATTTTAATAAATTAAATTTTATTTTCATCGAAATGGCAAACTGCTGTACGCATAAGGAATGAGAAAGATATATATAGTTTACTTAACCTAATCTTTCTTTTTTAGCCCAAAGGGACAATTTGTTCCGAAGAGCATTTTGCGTCGTCCACTGTAAAATGCCGTTTCACTTTTTAAATTGCTGCCAGCAAATATTAGAGCCCCGCCTATATTTAAAGAAATTAAATAATGAAGAATATGCATGAATGTATGCATGTTTCTCGCACTGTGCGAAAAAAAGTACCTACAGACATCAAATTTTGAATAACGTAGTCCTCCACTCTAAAATGGGTATTTGGAAGACCCAATTTTGAAATTTGAATTTTTTTATCTATTTCATATTTGGTAAAACTTTAGGAACTTTTTTCTTATCTTCCGGTTAAGGTTTTTGTGCCTTTAGTTAATCTGCATGCTATAGTTGTAGAATTATCAACAATTTAAAAGTTGTTTAAGTCCGAGTAAGCCTATTTATTTTTACCATAGCAGCCATATTTGTTTACATTTGAAACTTAGCAGAATAGTGAATTAAGTCTTTCTGCCCCTTCACTGTCTTTTTGCCAAGTGGTATCAAAAGGAAACTTTTAGTTTTGTGCACCTAAAAATCTGCTTTCTTGCCTGCTGACTTAATTACTTGTTTTTGCTTAGAAACTTTAATTTTAATTGTAAATATTTTTTAATAGTTTTAACTATATTTGGTGTTTTATGTTTTTCTGTATCTTTTAATTTTTAATGAAATATTTTGAGTTTTTATGTATTTTTGCCATCTTGCGAAGTGACAACTGAATTAATTGAATGAGAAATGTATCTCTAATGAAATTCGAAGATATAAGTTTAAATGAAATGTAGAAAATTTAATGTAATGTAGCATTGCGTACAAGGAAGTCACGTAGTGTATACATCAGATTTTTTTATTCAAAATTTCTCAAGGTATACGTGAATTATATATAGGCGCTTTTCGAAATCTGGAATGTTTGTGACAATAAAGCCAAATATGATTTACGCTCTTTGTTAAAATTGTTTGAAAGAATGAATGGTGCACCTTTTTTTTTCTTTCTTAAGCAATGAATGAAAGGGAAAATAAAGTGGGCTAGTATAAATTAAGAATTTCGCTAAGTGAACAATTTTTGGAAAAAACTCAAAAAAGTACGCTAAGATAAATTTTTAAATTTCTCTTTGAGTTTCTCACCAGATTTTACAAAATTTATATTTAAGCTTAATTTGGTTATAGAATCGAAATATGAAAAAAAAAAAGAAAGAAAATCGGTATGGCTTTATGGCTTTCACCAAAAGTCTGATTTTGTATCAAAATACTTATGTGATAACAATGCTATACATAAATCTAATATATATTCTAAGTTGTTCTTTCGAGACATGAAAAATGCAAATTAAATTTCAACAATCGGCGGGTAGAACGCGAGATATAGAACTGTCCTTTTTTTTATACATAGTATAAATCCCATTTACCTCGGTACACTGCCTCCATGAACTTCAAACTTGGTGGAATCGCTCACCCATCTAATTATGTCATCTCGTGTCCTTATTTTTTAGCCCAAAAGGAGTTAGCCCAGAAGGGCTATTAATTTCGTTTTGGCAGTTTGGGTCGAAAACTTTAAAAGTCTGAATCACTTTTCAAATTATCGCCACCAAATGTTATCGCCCTATATTATATTTAAAGAAATTAAATAACGAAATCTGCATATATGTATGTATGTTTCTGGTATTGTGATAAAACAAAGTTAACTAAAGCCATCAAATTTTTAATAACGTACGTTTTCACCCGAATATCGGCATCCGGAAGACCAAATTTGGAGTTTGGAATTTGATTATTTTATAAAGCGTTTATGGCTTTTTGATTAAGAAACTCAACGATTTCAAAGCGAGCAATGGCAACACTGTAAAAAAAAATGTCCAGCGCGAGAATGTGTATCTCAAATTCTAAAGATATACTCATTTAAATATTTTGTGATATTACTGCTGAATTTAATTTTATGGTTTTAAGGGCAAAGAACATAATATTTAATAAATAAATTTAACACAACGTTAAAAAACGCCCCTTTGGACGTAATATAAAGTCTGAAAGCTTTCAGATTTGTTTTTATTTTTATATTCTACATTTGTTTTATTATTATTATTTGTTTTTGTAAAGTATACATATCGATTTCAGATATAAAGAAGTATTTTTGCTGTTTATAAGGCAATATTAGGAATCAGCCTCATTACCCCCGACATTTCATATTATTTTTCATAGTATTTACCAAATTTTTTAACATCGCGAGAGCTCCCTAGGAAAAATTAAGTTGCTTTTTAGAAATTCTCTCTGAAATGCAGAGTTCACGCACTTTTAGAACGATTTCGATAAAGAATTAAAAAAAAGCAACAGTTTTGGAATAAAATGTTCCAGCAACAGCTTATATGAAATAAGAAATTTCATCTGCTAGTTCTAACTTCATACTTCTTTCAAAATGTCGCATGTAAATAAGCTTTGGATTGAAGGATAAGTTTTTGCGCTTTCCGAAAAGAAATATTCTTATTTCATAATTCAGGAAGGTTTTGAAATGTATGGTATTCAAATTTCTAAGTGCAAAATAAGCAACATTATTAATAGGAAAAGGAAAACCGTCAAACACTGGTTCTACTTGGAAACGAAACTCCAAACGAATACCTGAAAAGGTACGTACTATTTCTAACGTCAAATTTTTGATAAAAGAAGAAGATTTATAACTTAAAAAGGAGAAAAAAAACATAATGCTCACCAACTTTAGCCGAGGCATGGACTCAACGCGGAATAAATCGTAGAGCCGCCCAGATGGTATAGTGGTTAGAGAAGCCTACTGCGATACCGAAGGACCCGGGCTCTTATCCCAGAGAAGGTATGGATGTTTGTAAAAGTATGGTGTCTTTGCGGCACGGGAACACTTTAAATATATGGTGAGTCGAAAGTCCTCTCGAGAGGTTTGTGGTAGGGGAAGAGGGATGGGAGACCCTCGAACCCGTTTTCCCCGGTAGTGCTCTTCGTCAAAATTGGGGCGGAAGTGGGCGAAGTCGTACTGTCATCTATATAGTGCTCAAAGCCAACGACATGTGCAATCTTGCTCTCCTTGCCCCGATGAATTTCGTGTGGTTGTTCTGATGTTATTATCGGACAAGAGAGATTAATTTCAGAACAACAAATCTTAGAACCCCGTTTGAAAACTGTTCAGCAAATGATAAATAGAAATACATTGCGATCTTTGATGAAGCATGGGTTTACCTAAACGACTGAAACAAACAAACAAAAAAGTTTATTTATTATCGAAAACAAAGTGAAAAAAGGGGGTAAATCTGGTTCCGCAAATCAGTGTAAAGAAAGTTTCAGTAAAGGTTTTATGATTGTTCCTGAACTCTCTTACAGTGTGAAACTGGAAATAAGAAGAGTGGGAAAAAATGTTAGAATGAACATTTTACGTCTGATATTTACAGAAGAAATTCCATTGTTGTATCCCTAAGACTAAATGTGATGTTTCATCAAAACAAAGCAACAATTCAGACTCCAAAAAGTACCTTTGCATTCCTTGAAAAATGAAGACTGATACAAATATTGCATACAAACCTTTTCAACGCACTTTTGTAAAAATTTTTGAAGCTTCATCTAGAGAGTGTGCTTTTACTTGAAAAGAGCCAAGCGCAAATCCACCATGACTGATGGACCCTGGAAAGTATTAGAAGAGGAATGGAAATCAAAACCCCAGGAAATTTTGCGAAAAGTTCCTTCTATCATAGAAATCACGATGCAGACTTATTAGTCCAAAAACGGCTATCAGATCAAACGGTTCAAAAAATACTCTTTCCATTTCAAACATTAATAAACGGCTCCGAAATCGGAATCTAAAAATATCACAAAATCGAGACAACGTTGTACGCCTGCAACAACACGAAATGAGGATCGATATTTAACACTTATGGCCAGAAGAAACCACCTTATGAATGACACTTTTTTTGCAACAGTAACTTCAAAGGCTACTGGTACTAAAGTTTAAACTCAAACTGTTCGGAACCGATTCCACCATGTGGGTTTGTATGCTCTCATATCTATGGTTTGTGTTTTGTTTACACATTACCATTGTATTGCCCGCAGAAGGAGGGCACAGGAGCATCTAGGATGGGGACGTGATGTTGGGGTTTTTTTTATCTTAAGTGTTTAAGTTTTAAAGTTCAATATCAAATGAAAGTCAAAATTTGGATAACCATTCTAAATCACATGAATACGACAAAATATTGCATGGGTGTAAAAGTTTGTGACATACATGATAAACAACATATATACTGTAAAACTTGTGTGTTCAAATAAACAGTAAATACTGACCAAATCAACTCCAACAGAGTAATTAAATCTTGCGTTGTGTTAACTTAAAATACTATTGGGCCCAGTGTTCTAAATTAAAAAGTGAAAACACTACAAGAGAAGTTAAATTAAATATAGGATTTATTAAGAGATAAACTTACTTAATACAAATTTTACATAGATGAGGGTGGTGGTGTTTCAGAAGGAAAAAAATAAAATTTTCATACCGAGTTTGACTATGGTAAGGGTACATGAAGATACGTGGATACAAAATCATGGCAGTAGACGTCAACAAAGTTTTCTTGGTTTGCCATTTCACTTGCTTTCTATAAGGAGAGAAAAAGAAAGTAATATTAGTTATGGAAACGTTTTGTCAATTTCGTCGCCCTCCATAGGAGCCTACTCTCGTCCATTTCTTCCGACATCGTTCTATGATAACACAGTTATGATAACACAGCAGTGACAGTTTACTCGTCTGCTGACACCTTCAGTCTTTTTCTTTCTCGCCGTCTGCCAACGTCTCTCTCTCTGTCGTAGATCGCTCCAAGCCTTTTTCTTCCTTTCGCCAAATCTCGTTTGGCGATCCTAGATGGTACAAGACAGGCCAATAGCCCGGCAACCCCAGGGGGAAAAAGCACACAGGCAGGTGAAGCCAGGTAGTTCGAACTCCTGAAATTGGCGAATAATCGCTGAACCTCCAAGGTCATCAACCCGTCAGCAGAGCTAGCCTCTTCTCGGGGTCTCAATCCAGCATAGAAAAAGCCTGAGAGTAAGCAAATCACCCCGTCCCCTCGACCTTGGCGTATGGTACTGTAGGTTGAAGTTACCCTCTCTGGCAGGGTCCAAAAGTTTCCATTGATGACAGATGCTTCCCAGACCACTGTCTGGCGGTGAAGAAAGTCGAAAACAAAATCATAAATCTTGATTCCCCAAAAGGCAACGTAAAAAGTTTTCGAAAGAATTACGGATTTGATTTTTTAATTCTAATTAATACAAGAGCGAAGAAAAGTACTTCAATTAAAATATAATAATCACATAGATAAATTTCTTAGGTTTTCTACAACACCAAACACGACCACCATAGTCAGAAAATATGTATCCCAAATTTAGCAGAAAAGGGGGCACATTAAAAACTTAATAAAACTTTAAACACCAACTTGTGTAAGCAAAACTTTAAAAGAGCTTTAAAAAAATTTGACCTTAAGGGTCAATTTAACAAGAGATTAAACATTAAGCAACCAAGTTAAAAAAAGTATTAACTAAACAAAAATTTAAATATTTAACCAACTACCAAAAGTAAAAGAAGAAAAATTAATTACTCAAGCAACTTAAAATCAGAGTTAACCAAAACTGTCAAGACAAAAAAATTAAATGACAACAATTACTTTTCAACAAGGCAAAGAAACTTAAGTTCAACTACAAAATAAAAACAAATTACTAACCTTTAAGTCTGAAAGCAGAATTAAGTTAAATCACTACAATTAAGACATTTTAATTCACAACTGAAATATGTAATACATAACAGTGATGAGTGTAGCAACTTGCTGTTCACCTGCCAGTCTAAAGCTTTATCGTACAACCTGACAGTAGGCAGATTCTCATCTGCAGAGAGCCTGATATGTGGAATACTCTTGCGTTTATGCATGTAGTAGTAGTAGTAGTAACGGAGGACGTGGGCACCATCTCTCTACCATTACGGTTAATCGGTTCTACCCACGTTCGCCCTTGACTAGTATTTATTTCTTGAATTTTTTACATGGCCATATATTGTGGCTGATTTACAAATAAAGTCTGTACAACAATTGTATTCATATTATTAACATAACGCATTACATAAATTTTGGCTGGAGAATTTTCTCTGGTGAATTTCATTCTTTTGTAATTTCGCTTTAATTTTAAGCAGTCTACATATTATTTCTTCATCGTGAAGTTACTCTTTTGTTATTTGCACCATTTCATTTAGCACTTATGCATGTAAGTATCCTATTTGGCGTAGGCGGAGTGATGGTCTGGGCCGGTATTTCAATCAATGATCGCGCCAACGTGCGCATTATCGCGAATGGCGCGTTAACGGCTCAACGATATAGGGATGATATCCTCAGACCTATTGTAGTCCTTTACGTTACAGTAGTCTGGTATGAATTCATTCTTATGGATGATGATGCCAGGCACATCGTGCTCAGCTAGTGGATGATTTCGTTTTCGTCGAAGGAATCCTTCGAATCAATTGGCCAACATGTCCCCTTCCCGACATGAACCCAATAGGACGTGTTTCGGACTTTCTAAGGCGAATGGTTGTTAGTCCCTTATCGCCTCCATAAACAATTTAGCAGTTGAAAAGCTCCCTTTTATAGGAATGGGAGAGAATATCCCAGTCCTCTACTGATTCCATACTTCGTTAGGTGTGCGTCATTGTTTTCCGTCAGGGAAAACCATACTTCTCATTGAAACTCATTCGCATCCGAAAAATCACATTTTTTCTTGTTTCTATAGTATGCAGGTATTGTGTGCATTTTTTTGTTGTATATTTTTGTCAATATCACGAATAAAGTTTAATCATTGCTTTTTCATTGCTTCATTTTCTTTTCTTTCTCGTATCTTACAACACCTATATATCTTATATAAGTAACGAAAACATTTCCTCATCCGCATTTTATATCCGAAATTATAACATTCCCTAATTGTTTACAACGGTGTATAATTGCTCTTCATATAGTTGTGTCAATGCCTTCAAGGTCAGACAAGGTTGTTTAAATTTCCGTAGTTTTAAGTAATTTGTTTTGGTTTATCAAGGAGTATTGCAGAACCATTTCTTAACACCAATAACATTTAAATGTTTCGACATAATTTCCCATTCTTTTTTAGATATAGGAAATAAAGCCATCTGATCATTAAAAAATTCCTTTTTGTGTTTATTATATTGCTTATGGGCTGCAATACTGGTATAAGTCGAAAAATGAAGTTTTGAGATAAACGTGTTTAAAGCTTCTTTTGGTTTTGAAATGCGAGGAATCTCATGCTTAATTGGTGGATTAAGAATAAGCATCACTAAAAGGCTTTCCAAGAGTTCTATTAATAATAATAATTATAAAAGTGTTACAAAATTAATTAATTAATAATGAATTTTATCAAAAGTATTACTGTTAGCAATTTTTTACATCATATTGAACTATACATGGAAACTGGTTCGTGAACCCCTGTTCTCTCCTCAGACAAATCAGTATTATTTTCCATAATTTCTGCGTTCTGATGATTATTTGCCAAGTTTCTTGAGCCGGTTTTCTTACTTAGTTATCATAAATTCAATTTCGGAACTAATGCCATCATTATTAGCAATAGTTTAAACACATGAAAATAATAATTCTGCACATGACTTTTGAGACTTTCTTATTTTTTCATCCAGTTTACTTTCAGGTACCCAGGGAGAAAAACTTCTTGGATTGAGATTACGAGTACTAAAAATACTCAAATTTAAATCAATTTTATCTCATTGAAAATATGCTTACCTAATTTACAGCACCCTTATTCTGCTATTTGTAGATTATAAAATGTGTAGATTACACAGGTTAAAGCCAATCGCAAAATGCTAGGCAATGATGCTGTTTGTTGATTTGTTGTTAACGGAGAAAATATGCGAGAGCTGCACTGTTAAGCTGCGTTCAGACGACGGTATAAAGGACATAAGTGGTTTAAACCGAGCTGCGTTGCCAGGCAATCAGTCCGTGCTGAGTCATAAAATCTGGTTTAAGGCTCTTGGCATAAAGTTCGAAGTTTTCAACTTTATGCCGACTTGGGATAAGCGTCGACCAACCAGAGCGAAAGCGCGAAACCTGAATGGGAAAACAGAGCGGGAAAGCTGTAGACACATCCACGCATGCGCAAATCTAGCTTCTCTAATTGAGCGCGGCTTAGACCTTGTGTCGCAGGTGTTACTCCCGCATTTTATTCCTTGTGGCTATGCCTCTGTGACATTTATGTCGCCGTCTGACCTCAGCCTTAGTGAGCGAGTGGTTAAGACGACTGAATGTTGGGAGTTCAGCTTGGGTTCGATCTTAGGTTAACGGGCTGGCTGACTACTTGGTTTTCTCCATGTATAACGTAAGTACGAGCCAGTATCTGTTAGAAAGTCCTTCACGAAGGCATTCTTTCTTTAGGCAGGTACTGTCGTGTGCCTTGTCATATTTTAATAACTATAACAAAACCATGTGAGAGCGATTTGCCTATGGAATGAAACTTCCTAAGGGAAGTTCCTAAGTGCTCGTATTCGAGTTACACATGAGTGTTAAAAAAAGAAAAGAAAAAAGGAAAGAAAAAAAAGACACCCAATCAGCTTCTATCAATATTCGTCGGTCTTAATCACTCCATTAAAATTTCTGATTGCATAAAATGGACTCACACTGTAAACATTTTGAATGTAAAAGCAATTCTGAGACATGTTATATCTTGCATTCTCAGATCTTTTTCCTCACTATAAAGTGGCAGCCTGACAAAAGATATTAATTTAGGTTTTCGTCAGTATGTAATACCTTATTCTACAGTTAATTCTTATTTCATTCCCGGGCTTAGAAAAAAAGATAAATTTTATTTCTTCTACTGAAGTAGAATTTACCTTGTCATCAAGTAATTCAGCAGACTGACCACTGTAATAGCCGATAGATTAATAAATACTCCATGTAAATAAAGAAGCTGTTTAAGAGTAGCCAGCATTAGGAAATTTTAATACTTTCAAAAATACTAAATTGTTTCCTACATAACAGATATGATAACCTTTCAAATAGAACGCCATTAGAGGGCGCTGTTGTGTACTAAAAGGAATCTAGCTAGTTGACGATGCGGCGCTGACATGGCATGACATATGAACCACACTGCATTTCTGGGAATTCAATAAAAGCATTTTATTATACTGAAATGTTGCCTCTCTCGTTGTGTAATAAGTAACTGCTAGTAAGAAGAGAACGGTTTATCGAAAAGTTTTGAAAGCTGCTTAGGTATTCAATAAAGTATCTCTAAAATCTTTACGATTTACTTAAAAGGATTTCCTATTCACAAATTTCATACGTATTTTGTTTAATGAGAATGAATAATATTCTACAATCTTCACGATATCTAGGCTATGATGTTTTATATTCTGTTATAATATTACAACATAAATAATGTACGTTTAACAAAGGGTTCATGGAAACAAGTTCAATTAAATTATAGTAGTTTTATTAATACTAGGCATTTAAATTTTCCATTTTCTGTTAACATGAATATTTCAGATAAAATGTTTAAGATATCACTTTGTTTGCTGTTTCTGTATGAGCAAAATATTTCTAATAATCTGATTTCTTGGTTTAACAGAAGAATGCTTGTTTCTGTATGAGCAAAATATTTCTAATAGTCTGATTTCTTGGTTTAACAGTAGTGTTTTCATCTTCTGCTAGGTAATGTTCTAAAATTCTAAACTGCATTAACCCTGGAATGAGAAGCTATATATTATATTTCTTTTCCAAGAGTTAAAAAATTAGTGTGGAAAATGGTTGCTCGAATTAACAAATGTAGGTATCAAACTGCATACAAGATCAAACAAGAAAAATTATTATTTAAAAAAGAAACACTTTATAAATTCTATTTCTCCCTTTTGTGTACAAATTTGTCAAAAAATTATGATTTGTCATTTCGGTAAAGAGCAAAGTTTAATTTATTGAAATACCCAAGTCCTTTTCGGAAACTGAAAAATTGTTCTCACTGACGAAAATTTCGGCACCCTTATGCTAATCCGGCGTTTTTCATAAAGCTGCGGATAGATTTATAACAATTCAGCATTTTCATAAGAGTGTTGGCACCGCTATCCGTAAGTTCTCGGTTATCACAAAAATGCCGAAGGTTTATTACATTCCCTGCTTAATCAATTAATCAGTAAATGATACGAAAATTGGACTTTCATAAAGGTAAAGCATCTTTATGAAAAACGCTGAATTGACACGAGGATGCTGATGATCAGTTTCAAACGAGAAACTGATCTTCAGTTTATGCACATTTCCTTATGCCGCAGTATTGTTATGAAGATTTCTGTCTTTTCGAATAGCAGCCTACTTGTATAATAATGTGACACGTTATGAAGAGGCACCCTTGTGAAAAAGTACTGCTGACATCGGGAAGCAGGATGGGAAATAAAGTACATTCTTAGGATGAAAAACTGCTTTATTAAAGTTGTGAAAGAATACAAGACACTTACTTATTGCACTTAAAAATTAGAAACAATCTTTTGTTTTCGGCGTCTCTAGTGGATAGTGCTGCTGCCTGTGATATCATTGAAACTGGATAAAGCTTGTATTTTGCAAATGTATAGTGTCTGTTCGGCTAAAGAGCATTTTAAATACTGCTGAGCTGAAAATCCTTTCGAAAATTCCCTTTAGTGTCTATAAGCTTAACACTTGGCAAAGAGTTGGAGATTGAATCTATCTCTTTGGGCATTCTCCCTCAAAAATATGACGGAACTTCCTTGGCGTAAAATCGGCCGTCAACTGTGGCCGTCCCCTTTGAGAATGTTGTCAGTATGAGACAGCTAAAGGCCATTCCCCACGGATGAGAATTGCATATGTCCGATTATTTTGAAAACAAGATGTTATGCTTTGTGTACAATGTTTATATTATTTTATTAAAAAATAAAACAGGTCGCTTGCGGTGCACGGGCAGGGTGTCCATAATTAAAGTTCCCCTGTTCATAGCTGTCTTTAGCCATAATAAACCACTGAAGAGTGTGAAATTTTGTGTATAACTTAATAAACGAATGAAGAAGACATTTAGATTTTAAAAAGTTCTCAATATTGCCACTAGAGGGCATATTACTCTGAAACACCCGTAGTAAACGTACAAATATTTTTAATGCAAGGCAGCCACTATATAAAATGTGCAAATATTCTCGGAGAGCTCGTTTTCAATATGGTCCCTTCAGTTTGCGAGATTGCCTTTTATTAGTAAATTCTTTTAGCGAAATCTCAATTTCACGCTAAGAATCTTCTAGTAGGTTTAAACCCTTTTTCTGGATTATTACTATGAAACTACTAGGGAATTTGAAGCAACAAGATTATTGCCTATTCGTCATGAAAGAGGAAGAAAACTCGTTTTTAAAGAGGTAGACGAAGAGATTGCAGTTTAAGTAGAAGACTCAGTTTCAGATTTTGAGGCCAGTACTAATAGTTGCTAGTCTTAAAAGTTTGAAGTTTTGGGATAACCACAGACATCGTTGATGAGTCACATTCAATTAATTGTCCATAAGTTTCTGCGAAATATTCTTCCGATATTACCTGTACAAGCTTTCATTTGGGCAACAGCTTTCCAGCAGAGAAACAAGATGGTTTTAACCCTGATTTCATTTCTGACTACAATTTTTTGTCGTTATAAGATTGATTCGATATGCCCTTGGAAAATCTTTCGGCCAGACGAAGCATATTTTTATTTATAAAGTTCAGTAAACACTCATAACGGTCAATTTTGAGATTCACAAAGTCCATCCTCGATATTAGACTTTCCATTGCATTATCGAAAAGTGACGGTATGGTATTGATTTACTGTATCATTTAATCTGGGGCAGTATTTCTTTGAGGAGTTAAGTCCTACAGGTCCGGTGTCATGCTCAATCACTAGACAGCGATATGCGGCGCAGTTAGTGAACAAAAGTGCTTTGGCTGTACAAGTAAGTCAATGTCATTTATGCACGGTCATTATGCAAGATGGAGCTCCTCCACACATTAAGGTGTGTTAAGGAAGTTTTTTAAATGTATTTTTCGGAAGAAAAGGCTTTAAGCCAGCATATCCATCATGTGTTACCTTTTAGATCCACAGAACTTACATCATAAGATTATTTTTTTATTCAGTTGCTTACAAAACATATCCAGCAGTGGCACATAAAACCTAAGATAAATGTCATGGCTTTTCCACCAATTGCTTCCACAAAGATTAATTATACCAATTTTCCATTGATCAGAATAAATTAGAAAACTTTTAGGCGGTTTATGAATTAATTTAGAAGCACCAAACAAGATCTGAAATGTTTTGATGTCGTCTTTATAACTTTAGACTGGATACATTTTCGTGATGGACAATACCCGGAGTAGGGTATATATAAAAGAGAATGAACTTTTAAAATGGAGATCAGGTTCATTACTGTTTTCACGTTTACTAAGACATTCTATCATTCGTTTCTTTGCGACAAAAGCAAAAACCTTTCGAAATCGTAACTTTTGCTAACATATTATTGCGAGCAAATTTAAAACGTGCATTCCATATCCATTTTATTTTGAAACGAAAGAAGAAAGAAAGTAGAGAGATTGTGATGTATTTTCTCCCTCCGCATCGCGAGCTCTTTTAGTATAATTGTAAATCACGCCGGACTGGCAACCGAGAAAACTAGGATTCGAATTCCGTCGAAAGCATAGCGTATTGTCTTACCTTCTCTGACTCCTTAAATTTCTAAAAGACTCTACAAATGGCACCCAAGCTAAAGGTTACTGGACGATAATTCGTTACCACCAGGATTTGGACCTCTCCTCCACAGTCACCCTTTATCTGGGGAGTCACCCTTTAACTGGTATAACTGGGAAGCACATCTGGCGATCGGGAGGACCAGAGTTTCAATCCCGCTGAGAACACTGTAAATTTTCCTGTTTCCTCTCTCGATAAATCCTAACGAATCTGTAAGATATCTATTTTTCTCTTTAAGGGTATTCACGCAGTTCATAAGTCTTCGCTATTTTTTTTGTCTAAAAATTTTCTGCAAAGAAATTTTTGATAGATGATGAATTGCAGTATTTAGCAATCCATTCAAACCTACCCAGTAAGGCAACTAAGCTTGTTTCAGAAAGTAAATGACTATTCGCATCTATCACACTACGGCTGTAGGGCTTTTAGTGCTACTACTACTAACCTTGTTTCAGAATACGAAATGACTATTCACATCTATCACTATGGCTGAAAGATATTTCATGCTGCTACCACTATTATTTAAATATTCATTGACTGGCCGTTGGTTATGTTATGAATAGATTCTAAATGCTACTAATTTCAGTAAGGATAAAGTTTTACTGAGAATTAATTAGTAGTTCAGCTGCATTTTTGTAGCAATACACTTGCCCAGAATGAACAAAAAATAATCAGAATCACTGATAAAATTGAACATGCCTTTCTTCCTGTAGTTTATACAGACATTAAATTTACATATATAGAATTCATTAGTGAACTTTTAGGCAATACATTTAAGTATGTATAGCGCAATGAACGTTAGATGCAATACCGTTGCATACTACGGGCTCGTAGTGATTTCTTCATATAACTAAGATAAGCAGTAAGACTGGTAATCTGCTTGAGATGAATAGAAGTCTTACTAGTAATATAGGAAAAACATCTGCTACTTTTCTAATAAATTACTGAAAGCGAGATATTAAATAAATTTTAAAAAGTTTTACAACAAGCACAGAAAGTAAAACAAGCATTTGGAATGATGTCCAAGAAAGAAATGCAACTTCGGTCGTCACAAACAAAAAAAACACAAGTTGATTTGCATAAGCGCGTGAATGTTTAGTATAAAAGGTTACATAAATGCTTACTGCAAAGAAAATTAGTTTTATAGTTTCAGCTTAACGTATTTTATAGTTTCAGCTTAACGTATTTTATAGTTTCAGCTTAACGTATTTAATATTTTTGTCATTATTTTCAAAAACTAAAAGCATCTGATCACTTTTGGGAGGCACTGTGTAGGCTTACAGTCTATGTACTAAGCAGCAACTGCATCATAATCAATGGAAAGTAAGAAAGGGTTCGTGGAAGATATAGGTAAAATTTTCCCCAATTGTCAGTCCTTTGTTCTTTTTAAAGTCTTGTCTGTTTTCCTTTGTGTTCGATTAAAGGCGATGCAAATAATTTAACTTAAACAAATGTTGGAAAATTTGTACCTTTAAGGAACTTAACCCCCAAATTCTACGCACAATAAATGCTTGAAAAATTATCGCTTGTCCTTAAAACCTCTTAAAAGGCTAAGAACTAAGACGAACAGAATAAAGGTGTGGCAACTCCTGGCATAAAGCATGTCACATTATTTAACATATTACAGTGTTTTTGCTATTTTATACAATTTCTGCGGTATTTTTCAGTTTTTTATCTTTTTCTAATTTTAAAGTTTTTTTAATTAAATTTCAAAATGTTTTATTGTTTATGCACAATTATTTGTATTTCCTGTTTTTGTAAAATGCAAACCATTTTGTTAGAATTTGATACGTTGTGCAAGGTTTTGTTAAAATTTTCATGGCTCACTACTGATCGTATTCACTAGATTTTATTTTGAAATCAAACGAAACGTACGCGAGAAAGGGAGTTAGAAATTTTGTATTCGATCCTATTATAGTAAGGGGCATTAGAAAACTTAAAATTAGACAAAAAAAGCGATCTGTAACCGTTGCAGGAGATATTGAAGAATACTCTAATAAGTCTTCATTAGCAGGAATTTAAAAAATAAAAAATGAACAACAATGAGAACTTCGAATTAAAATAAAAAATCTGAGATATTTCAGATTTTGCATTACGCCAAAAAGGGCGATTTTTTAACGTTTTTGTGTTACCTTTACTTATTAAATATCATGTTCTTTGGACTTAAACCATAAAATTCAATTCAACAACAATATCGCAAAATAATTTTAACAGTCTCGCGGGCTGGACATAAAACTGTTCTTTTTTCCGTACAGTGTTGCCACTGCTTGCTTTGAAATAGTTGAGTTTGTTAATAAAAAATTCCTTAATGTCTAACAAAATATGAAATACATAATAAAACAAATTCCAAGTTAGGGCTTCCAGACGTTCATATTCTGTGGAGGATTACGTTACTCAAAATTTGATGAATCTAGGTATCGCTGTTTTATAACAATGCGAGAAATATACATACATTTATGCAGATTCTTCATTATTTAATTTCTTTAAATATAACACAGGGAGATAACATTTGGTGACTACAATTTAAAAAGTGAAACGGACATTTAAAATTTTCAACGCGAAACTCCAAAACAAAATTACTAGCCCATTGGGGCTAAAAAAATATCTGAAATTTGTTAGAAGCTGCTCATGGTATAAAACAAGACTTACTGCAAATGTCGTCAAGAAATCGAGGTAAAATGATTTTAAAGTAATTAACTTATTCTACTTTGAGCACGATAATATCAAAAATAAGTGTAAGCTTAACAGGTGGAGCAATGTGGGTTTAAGTTGCACAGACATAAGTTATTGTGAACTGGAAACAATTACACCAATTTAATGTGAAAAGGGGGGACAAGAAAATTGATTGCGAAAATAATTTGCAGCATTATGTTGTTTATCCAAAAAAGGGTATCGCGCTAGGTTGTACTTAGAGGATTATCTTCAGATTGCTCCACAGATGAAATCAGAAACAAACTCATTACTGAAGATTTTAATACTCTTAATGTTGAACAACTCGTTAGATTAAAAACATGCGTTCCCATGCCGATGTTTCAATTACAACTAGTTAATGAACATGGTACGGAAGACATTTACGATGTTTAAAATCTGTTGTTCTTCTCTGCTTCTGTAGAACCTTATAAATTCAAGGGTTGCGTGGCCCAGTGCCATAATTGTCAAAACTTTTTCCCTTCCTCGAACAAGTGTCAACTCACTGCAAGGGCCTTTAAACTTATTTTTGTGCACTTCCGCACAAAAATTCTGACTGCCAGGAGAACTGGATCAGGAAGCTTACGTGGTGAAATTGCGGCGGGGAACATGCTGCCAGGTTTTCAAAATGTCCGCAAAAATTAAGCTAATAACAGGAAAAATATTTGGAAAAACTCATGATCATGCCAAATCAAATTCTGGACCACGTGGTGAAGCAATGCAAAAAAGAGTTACAAATACTGAGGAATCAGTTCTTCATAGTAAGAAGATTATAACAGCAATGCCTTTAGAAAATAAAATTATTCCGAGGGGAAAAAAGCCTAAAATTCCTACATCTGAGAGGCCTGAAACCTCGACAAATAAGATTAAAAACAATTCGGATAGCATCACGACTTCCTTGCTGATGTATTCACAGGTAATTAACGAAATCAAAAAAAGTATTTCCTGATTTTTCTATATTAAATATTCTGAAAACTATCATTGGTAGATTAGATAAAGTAGCTTCTACACACTGACAAAATGTTTTTTTTTTCGATATTATGGAAGAAATTTTCAATGCTGGTGCTACGGACAGCCTTGTTTAAGTTTGCGTTCATATATATTTTTGATATTTACCTGATACTTTGTTAATGCTTTAGGTATTTTTTGTGTATTGTATTATTGTGTGTAATTTTATATTTGTCTTTGCATTTTTTTAATTGGAATTTTGGGAAACTGTGATTTTATTTTGAAATTGTTATGATGCCCTTTAAAATTTTCACACTGCCTTTATATGTTTTATGTTTGAATGTTTTCGCATTGTTACTCTCCAATACGAGAGCTTTACCTTCATTTTCTCAGTCGGGAATGTTTTTCGTGAGTGACATTTACTCCATCCTTTAGGACTTTTTCTTCAACTTAGTTCCTTTCATATATTTAGTATATCTATTTTAATTTTTTGAGATATATTCTTAAGGGATTATTTTTCGCTGGATTTAGATCTTATGAACAAGTACTCAGGTGTTTGACACCACTCGTAGACAGGCATTTAACTTATAACAATTCAGATTGAAAATCTACCTGTATAGACTAGGAGTGGTGTTCGTACACCTGGGTCCCTAGGCCGAAGGCCCTACCCCATGTAGAATATGCTGTGGTGTTCCTAACAGTGACGTTAAATAACCGAATGGTATTCATAAAAACTAACAACTGAAAATATTGTAGTGGGGTGATTAGAATTTACTTGAGCATTAATAACTAATGTAAAGTGTAAATGTGCCTAAAATGTGTGGAGCTGTTCCAGTCCGTGGCTTAGATAGCTGAAACTAAGAGACAAAGGTAATATGCAAATCAGATCAAGCTCATAATCCGAGTAACTAAATGCTATCAGGCGATATATTTGCGAGGGAGATCTGTTTGGAAATATGTCTCCTCACGTAGACAGACTTAATTCGATGCTTAAATCGTTTAACCAACATACATTTAAGGTAAGAAGATCTGTTTTTCGGGTTTCACGTATTGCTACGTATGAAGATATTTTGTCTGACTATAGATATCTTTGGTAGAGTATTCATGACTGACAAAGTAAAGTAAGGTGTCTGAATAAAGATGTTGTAAAGAATCAAAAAAAGTTCGAAGTGCATAAAATTAAAGATAAAACATTTATTTACAACTAACAAAGAAGTGTAAATACGAAAAGCAAGTTACATAATGGCTAGCGGCAATCTTCCGTTACTAAATCTAAAACGGAACTGCAACTTTTTCGAAACAAATATTCTATTGCCATATTCCTACAGTTGAATAAGTAAAGGCTCGGAAATAGCATTTCTAACATCCTCCCACCTTTGTAAAATGAGAGCTTTACAAACATTAACAAAATTAAATATCCCAAAAGTTAAAATGTTCTTAAAGATCAAGTCTTTCTTTCGGTAGAATCACTCTCTCAGAGCGTGTTTGTATAGGATGTTTCTCCAATTCAACCTCGGAAAACTTTCTCTTTTCGAAATCTTGAGACCGCTGAATTAAAGATTCAATAGATCTTCAGTCTTACAATGAATTTCTAAGGGATAGAGTCTCTGTATAGGTCTTAATAGATACCCATTAGCTGTTTTGACTCTTATAAGTCGATTAACAGCATCTCGTCCTGGAAATACTTCAACAACTTTTGCTAATGGCCAATCCAGTCGCCTTTTGTTGTCGTTGCCAATTATAACAATATCTCCTACTTTAACTGTGTCAGCGTCTCTGGCTTTAGATGACTTAAGCAGACCAAGATATTCCCGTTTAAATCGCACTCTCAGTTTCTCTCTGATACTTTGGTGATAATTAAATCTCTTCACCAAAGTAACTGCTTCGATGTGATCTATTCTTAATGCATCACGATCAGCTTCATCAATTTCAATCTGCAAAAAGGCTTTTTCAATGTCAGCAGACAACCCAATGCGATATTGTCTGAAATTAAAGGTATTTCTTCTATTAAATTAGGACCCTTTTCTAAAAATTCATTTATAGAATGTCCATTTTTGTCTGTGGCTGATGCATCAAACACCGGTCTTACAAGCGGTGTGCTATTTTCCTATACAGCTCGATGAGGTAAATAAAATGCTTCTAAAGCTTGATCTCCATCTTGAACTGGCTCAATTATACCTCTTCTGTGCCAATCTTGCATAACTAAATCATAGTCTTCATATTTACCCAGCTGACTCAGTTTTCGGGTTGTAATATGCAGTCTTCTCTTTGCTGCTTCTATATTATTTTCTAGGGGTGGGTAGCCTTTGATCCAGGGTAATTTTACAATATATCGTCCTGTATCGCCTCTTTTGGAAATCAGTTCTTCTAAATTATTTGCGTCAACTGTAAATAATCGCCGAAGAACTTTTCCCTCAGTTGTATCCATTTTTTATCTTCGTTCCAAACAGTCCTGTCACGGACGCCACAAAAATTTAAAGAATCAAAAAAGTTCGAAGTGCATAAAATTAAAGATAAAACATTTATTTACAACTAACAAAGAAGTTTAAATACGAAAAGCAAGTTACATAATGGCTAGCGGCAATCTTCCGTTACTAAATATAAAACGGAACTGCAACTTTTTTCAAACAAAGATTCTATTGCCAGATTCCTACAGTTGAATAAGTAAACGCTCGGAAATAGCATTTCTAACAGATGTCTTTTCTCCTCGATGTAAATGTATACTTTGTATTCATTCGAGATCATCATTGACAAAATTTTCCTGCAAGCTTTGACAGTAAATGAGACTTAAAATAGTAAATGCAATTAATAATTTGTATTGCTGAAAGTGACAGGTTAAGAAACTGAAACCACTGGAAAGAATGCCGACTAGATAATGATGTATTAGAATCAATAAATTGTCATTGTTTTGTGCAGTGCCCACACGAAAAATACACAGAGTAACCTGCGAAAATGTCTGAAATTGTGCTGTAGTAAAATTATCTATTTATTCAGTGCCACAGGCTCTATTATTAGATTAATAGTGAATAAATTAAGAACAGAATGTAAATTTTATTTCCAAAAATGATTTTGACCTTTTCAGAAGAATTTCAGGTAATAATGCAGATTTTATCAACTTTATCTTCGTTACTTCTAGATGAAATTGAAGAAATCTGAAGCAATGATAGATGAACATTATCTTCGAAAGACGCAGAAAAAAGCAGTAAAATTTTAAAATGCGTTTTTGAAAAAGAAATGTCTAAACTTTTAAATAATTATGGAAAATTTCTTCTTTTGTTACATTTTACATAACAGTTACAGATTAACCACCTAATTTCATCAAAAAGGTGAATCAAGTTTCCAAGTTTTTCGGACAGAAAATACATTTATATGAAAAATTAAATATTTATATTGTAATGTATTTCCAGTAACACTTATTTTATTACAGTTTGAATCTGAAACTGAAAATTTTGTCCAGAATTTTTCGGAAAATATCAATGGCAAGTACGAGAAACTATTTGAGCTTTTTTTTTTTTTTCTTGCTTGTTTAATTACATAGCTCATTAGAAAATAGTTCTGAGGAATTTTCGAAAAATAGCTTACTGCGCCTGCGCATAGTCCTGCGTGTCAAAGGACGAGGTTTTGAACTGTCATCTTCGTATCGTGTTCGGGAAGATGCTAAACCTAGTAAACTAGTTATGTTAAGTATGTATGTTATTGGAGTTCATTTCGACGTTGGCTGATGATGGAGAAAAATTGTTTGTATTATTTTCCGTATGTAATATCCACCCATTTATTTAAAATGATATTCTATAAACTTTTTAGAGCGTATCATTGCACTCCGCGTTAATTCAAATCCTTAGGCCTAGTGAGTCAACACCCGATCATTTCGCTAACAATACAAGTGTTGGGTGGTTTTGTTTACTTCCACCTCCACTTAAAGTCACCAGTACTTCAGCCATGAATACTTGCTTCTTCTGATCATGCTCAGGGCTTCTGTAAAAAGTCCGGGCACTCCCAACAAATTGGATGCAGATCATAGTCTGCTGCTGGAGCATTGGAGTAAAGCTGTTTACGAGTGTTTTTTAACTGCCAGTTCGGATGGAACACTTGACTTGACTATTGAGGGTGGTTCCGATAATGGAGAATTTCCATTTTTCGGCTATATACCAGTAACAAACCGAAATGTATCAAAAGGGGATATTATTCTTGAAGTACAAGGGCAGAAGGTTGCTGGATATACTCAAAAAGATGTCATATCATTACTAAAACATTGCGTGAGGAATGGCAGTTCAGTTAAAATCAAAGGTGTGAAAGCAGGTATGTAATAACTGCATTTTGGTGTTTGCAAATTACATAATATAAAATTTATGTGTAAACTATTTAATTTGAAATGAACATATTTTGTTGTAAGATACTGATTTAAAGTTCATTGGTAAACAGTTATCTGATCTCTGATTTTCATCGTGAATTGTTTTTAAATGTAATAACATGATGAATAGTATAAAATTTTTCTATGTTTTTATACTCAAGCTGTACCCTTTTAATTTATGAAACCAGTAAATTATTGAGTTTTTCCTCGTCATATCTTACAAGAACAGAATTTTTTTACTTTATTGGTAAATGAATTTAAAATGATTTAATGTAGAGTAATTGTTATAGATTAAGCATGAAAGTATAGTTAAGGCTTGTGCTAGGCATTTTGTTGCCCATTGTAATCTTTAAGTCCTAAATTCGCCTGTCGTGTACCTTTCTTAAAATGTAAAAATTTTGCTGTTTCTAAATATTGCTGCTATGCACTTTTCTAAATTGCAAAAAATTTTACATCCGTAAATTCTGCTGCAATGTGTGGCCACTTTGATTGCCTCGGCTATGGTGCCCATCCAGAATATGTATTTTCTTCCTGTCCCAGTGCGCCCTTTTAAGGTGTAATTGAAAAGCATATCTGACTGGTAAAGGTCCAGAGCTGGAATCCTGGCAAGGACATTGCTTATTTTTCGTGTATCCTGCTCCGGTGAAAATCGTAATGGCTGTCGAGTACTGCCCAAATTAAAAGGTGGTAAAAGATAGTTTGCCATCACTGAGATTTGGCAATTGGACCTCTTTAACTTGGTCACCCTTTAAATTACATATGCATTACATGAGGTATTTTCTCTTTTCTTACTGCCCTCATCTGGCAGTTGGAAGGTCCGGTGTTTGAATTCCGACAAAGGCATTGCATATTCTTCACATCTCCTGCTCTGATGAAAAGGTTAATGAAATGTATAGCTTTTCGTTTCAGCGACTGGGAATGAAGGGTGACAAATTATAATCCACCACTTTTTAGTTCGGATGCCACTTGTAGAATCATTGGGTTATTTTGAAACAGAAGACTTAAAAAATGTGCAGTGCCCTTGCCGAGACTCAAACTCTCGACTTGTCGAATACATGCGGAGTATGCTTCCAGCTACACCACAAATGCGGAAATGAGGGAGGAAATATCTTATAAAGTCTTAGGCCAGTCTGCATATTATGCTTGTTCCATCTTAATTAACATAATAGCTCTTTATTAATGGGCTTATTTTTTTTTAATGTCTACAAAAGAACTTATAGCCTGTAAGTTTAAATACAAGTTTAATTTTACAGGAGAAGGATAAGTAATTGATTTAGATAACTATTGCTTTAGTGTACATGTAATAGTGTGAACTAATTAAGAAAATATAAATTAGTGTTTAATATATTAATGAGTATTAATTTTAAGCATATAGCTGTATAAAAAATAGATAATAAAATTAACATTATCTATTTTATTTTACTAAATTAGGAACAACTGAGCAAGGATATCATTTATTTGATTTTTTTCGTGTTATTTAAAAAAATAAAAAATTTTTCCCTTAATTAACACTGTTCTTTGATTAAAAATAATTGCAATAATCAGCAATTTTTGATATCTGCACCTTGGTGTCAATGTAGGGTAAAACTTGCTTTAAAACATACACCAAAGAGCCATTGCATTATGACCACCTTCCATCTATAAAAATGGGCGGCCCAAATGCGCTTTAGCCCACTGCTTGGCGGCGATTGTTTTTGAATGAGCAATAAACGCGCCAACATGGGTAACTCCGTATATCCGCGAACATGGCTGACTGGGTATTTTGAAGCTACGGAAACATGTAGTTTTCGCGCATGCGTATTTCCTATTTTATAAAGAACGGTTTTATTGGTAATGTGAGATGACGTAGCTGTTTATTCGAAATGCTTACGTGTTAATTTGAGTAGTTATTTCAGTTCTCGTTTTATTCTTTGAATGCGGTGTTTTTCTATTGAGTGTTTGCTATTTTCGTACGTATATTTCGCTAAATACCAAGTCGCTATGGATTTAGCTGTGATGCTGAGAGAGGTGAGTGAATGTACATGTACATTTATTACTTTATTGGAAGTGCAAGTTGCTTAATTTTTATATTTTGTTGCCTTTTATTGAAATAATTTGGCTCAGCTGAAGAACAGAACGCTGGTATCGTTTGCAATTTATTTTATTTTGTTGATTTGTGCACATTGCCTACATTGTGCAATTCGCTGATGTTTTTTTTAAGTTAAAACGGAACGCTGTGCACATGGCATTTTCTTGTAATTTATTTTCGTTATTTTAGCTTATTTTGTTGATTTGTGTACGTTGCCTACATTGTGCAATTCGCTGAAGTTTTTTTTAAGTTTAAAAGGAACGCTGTGCACATGGCATTTTCTTGTAATTTATTTTCGTTATTTTAGCTTATTTTGTTCATTTGTGTACGTTGCCTACATTGTGCAATTCGCAGATTTTTTTTTAAGTTAAAACGGAACGGTGTGTACATGGTATCGTTTGTAATTTTAATGCCCTTTTAAAAAAAATTCCTTCTTTCTGGGATGCCATTTTGGTTACGTTTTCGCGGAGCGTGTCGGGAAGGTTATGTAACGGCATAAAATGTGTAAGTATTACAACATAAAATGTAAATAATTAATTTAAAGGTAACTGACAAATATTTTAATGATCGTAATGTTCGTTTTGCATATTATTTTATTATATTTTTGTGGCAACAGTTTCCATACTAATTTATGGTTTAGAATTCTATGTTTTGTTTACAATAGGTTTTCGCGGAGCGTGTCGGGAAGGTTGCAATTAATTGCAAAGACGTTTCACAGAAACGCGCCTAATTGGCGATTTTCAAAACATCGCCAAGCAGTGGGCTAAAGCGCATTTTCACCCTACTCTTATATCAGTCCCCGGTTGGCGACAAATTTCTCGCCAAACATTTTTGGCGAGAAACTCCACAACACGCCATTACTAAATTTTTTGTTTACATTTCGGACTTTAAGCCTAAAATGTCTGCAAAAACGCGGTTTTCACATATGCAAATCCCACGTTTTTACACACAATTTACGCTATAAGTTCGAAATAAAAACAAAAAATTTACATAGGAAAAGTGTGAAGTTTCTCACCAAAAATGTTTGACGAGAAACCATGTACACAGCGATCTGTTTTAATTTTAAAAAACATCAGAGAATTGCAGAATTCGTGGCACTGCACTGAAATAATCACATAGCTCTGACCTCGCTAAAATAAACTAAAATAACAATACATTTCCACAAAAATATACTTCTACCAGCACACCAGTGAACAAATCATTCATTATTAATAACATTATTCGCTTAAAAACCATGTACACAGCGATCTGTTTTAGCTTTAAAAAAATCAGAGAATTGCAGAATTCATGGCACCGCGCAGAATTCGTGGCACTAAGCAGAAATCATGACATTCTGCAAACCTCTCTAAAATAAGCAAAAATAATAACAATAAATTTTAAAAATTATATACTGCAAGCATAAACACAAACCGTAAAGAAATAATTCATTAATAACACAATCATCTTAAATACAATATTCATTCACTACATTACAAAATGCATTAACATTCCCTATAATACACGCGAAAAAACATAGCTTCACTTACCATTCAAAATTCTTTCGGACTTATGACATGTCATGCTCGGCTTCAAAAACCTTCACCAAAAATGTTTGATGAGAAACCATCTAGAAAGCGACTGGCTTTAAAAAAAAAAATCACAGAATTGCAAAATCCTAGGCCTTAACGCAACCTACGCTTTCCCCAAACATCGAAACTCCAAACGCAAAACAAAACCACGGCACCTACTCAACTATCGTGGCGACCACATATATCCGGGGAGCAACCGGGGACTTATATCCGAGTAGAACCAAAAAAGCACAATAATGAACAGTGTAAAACATCTTAGATTTATATTGAAATAATTTTATGTTGCAGTGATTTCACGAAAAAGATGTCTGTTTTGTAGCTATTTTAAATGCTGTTAGGGATTTTTAGTTGCTGTAATGATTGGTGTTAATTTTCATGAATTTGTGTGTCGGTAATCAAAAATCTTAAACTTATTTACATTTTTTTATGTCTTAGCAGGATTAAATTTACCTTAAATATAAAAAGGAAAAATTTTGAATGGACTTTCATTTAGCTCTTTTGACAGATTACAAGCTTTCCTTTCCAAACAAGATTTATGCTAGAAAAGAAAACTTAAATGGATCTGCTCTCTTTAAATAATAGTAGTATTTTCCTCGGTTACTTCGAATATTTGATTTTCCTCAATTACTTAAAATATGCTTGCAGAAATTTATGTGTTGTGATTCCTTCAAGCAAAGCATACTTTAAGCACTTTAAAAAATATTGTGATTAGGCTTATTTTACAATGTTTCCCTATTTGTTAAATTTGAGTGTATATACACACACACACACGAAAAAAGGGTAAAAGGGGGAAGGAAATGGGGATTTTGAAGTTTTTTAAAATGTTACATTTATTTTTTGATTATTTATGATATTATTCGCTAGTTCTAATTTGAAAACTTTCATTTATTATTTCCTTCATTTTCAGGATACTTGACTAAAGATCTTCGAAACTTTTTGAATACTCGATTTCAAAAAGGCTCGGTGGACCATGATCTTCAAAACACAATTAGAGATAATTTATATCAGAGAACCGTGCCATGTAAGTGCTAAATGTTATCTATGTTATGTTTTTATTTGTATTTTTCTCATTATCTAACCTTCCATTGCTAATTCTTGGACTCTTTGTTGATTTTGGAGAGCATTCAAGAACTCATTCATTGGCAACCAATTTTTTTGCCAAACTAATGTGCAAAAGGCAACAGCCATTTTCAGAATGGCAGCACACTTATAATTCCATTACAAGAGCAGTCAATCAATAAAATCAAAAAAGCAAGAAGCATTAGTAATAAAACTCTTGCCTTTTTTGATTTTTGCTTCTTTTTTGCATTGTTATTTTCTTCATGTATGCAGCAATCTATATCGGAGAATTGCACAAACTAATCATTGTATGAAATCAAAATTGCACAATGGCTGAAACAGAACTGTGCTTCACCTATACTTGGACTGTCATATACATACTTTTTGATGACATCATGGGTTGTTGCATAATTATTTTGGTGACATACTGCTTTGCCTCAGGAATACATTTTTGCTACTTCTCGTGGGAGTGCAGATAATCAATCTTTGTCTGTAATTTTAATGCTTTAGTAATGTATAAAATATAGTAATATAAACTGCGACACGAACTATTTAATAATTGATTTATCAGAAGTTATTGTATTTAATTGAATAATCTGCTTCTTTGAACTATATCAGCATCACATGGTTTTTGTCTTCATCAGAGAAAAGAATTTACATGAACAATCTATGCACATAAAACATCCATGCATAATAAAAGAATTAATAATAATAAAAACTTTCATCAAGTGCATCTGTTATGTATTAAAAAGTTTGGAAATAATTATTAAATGCGTTTATTTAAATAAAATGTAATTGTGAGCATTTATTCATCTTATTTTTCAGAATTCTGATTCAGTTTGGCCATGAAAATTTTATGTAGCATATTCTTGTTGCAACTATAAATTTGATTTATTCAAATTAATTCATGTTTTAATTGGCAACGATTTAGACCCTGCCTTGCAGGCCATTGCTGCCTAGCATGATAGTAACTCAGCCTTGTTGTTAGCATTAAATACACTCATGTCCATAAATTAAGGATAATGCAAAATCAGGCAAAGGAAGAATTAGAAGCAAAACAGATTTGACTTATTTGTAAAGCTTATTTATTAAACAAAAGGTAAAGAGCAATATGTTTGGTAATTTAATTAAAAAAATGAGCAATTTTTTTCCTTCCTGGAGCAAATTACAAAAAAAAACCTATTTACAAAAAAACCAATATTACATGGTTGGTATGATTGTTAATACATTGTATGTCTCCCAGATGATGCAATACAGTCCATACAACGCCTAGGCATGCTGAATATCAAATTATCGATCTGATCGTGGGGGATATTACACCACTCAAAAAGCAATGCTCTCCGAAGTTCCTGTAGACATGTAGGAGGAGATTGACGGGCTGCAACTTGTCGGCCAAGCTTGTCCCACACGTGCTCTACTGGATTCAAGTCCGATGAGAATGTTGGCCAGTCCATATGGGTGATAACCTCCGATTGAAGGCATTCGCTTACGATGTTTGCACGGTGAGAACGGCCGTTGTCATCCATAAACACAAATTGTGCGCCCCGAAACAAACGTACATGTTGTTCCAGAATGACGTCCCGATAGATTTCCCTTGTCATGCTTCCAATTTGAACATGCAGATCAGTTTTGGAACCCAGAATAATTCCACCCCAAACGAGCACTCCTGCACCACCGTAACGGTGTCGTTCAATGATGTTTCCTTGGTGGTAATGGGTACCTGGAGCTCTCCATATGAAAGTCCGGCAAGAATCAGACTGCAAGCTAAACCTGGACTCGTCGGAAAACATCACACAAGCCCACTGTTGCGGTGTCCACAATGCATGGCTAACCGCAGGCGACAGTTAGTTGCAGTAAGTGGAACGCATCTGACAGGTCTACGAGCATATAGACCAATCTGCCCTAAGCGTCTGTACACGGTCTGCCTTAAAATTGTCATACCAGTGGCTGAAGAGAGCTGACGAGACAGGTCTGAGGCTGTACTCCACCTGCTTCTTTTGGCAGTAACTGCCAAATACCGGTCCTCATTCGACGTTGTAATTCTGGGGTGACCTGTGCTGTAACGTGTACTCACATTACCATCCTCTTGGAATTGTTGCCAAAGCCTGGAGGTGACACTCTGGGCAATTCCAAGTTCGTCTGATACTTCCAGGTGGGTACTTCCACATTCCAGATGACCGATAATTCTACCACATAAAAAATCATCCAAATGCGTCCTTTGTGTCATAACTGTTCGGTTATTGCACTGAAATGCTTGTAAAGCGCCTGCGAACAATTTTACTTCTTTGCCTGTATTCCTTATATATCACTCTCTTACACTCTTGTCATTGTGACGTACCATCGGTGTCATCTGGTTACTTCCTGAAATTTGCATACGATTCTTGAAGATGGGTGTAGTGATTTTACAGATGATACATTTATTTTAGAGTTCGATTTCTGCGTTACTCCGAATTATTCTTAATTTATGGACATGAGTGTATTTCCTCAAATGTAATTTTATCACATAGTGCATGCAGATGACATTGACATTATTGGCAGAACTAAACAGGCAGTTGTGGAGACATTTATTTCTCTAGAGTCTGCAGTCAGGGACATTGAACTAACTATTAATGAGTGTAAAACAAAATTTATGGCAATAACTAATAAAGTACGTAATCCCCTCCCACTGAAATAAATTTTTATACTTTCAAGGACGTTTCTGATTTCATATCTCAGTATTATCATCTCTAGTGATAACAGTATTGAAACTGACAATAAATTATTTAGAGCTTATAGATATTATCATGGTTTAAAGAATTTGTTAGTGACTAAATTATTAAACTTCAAGACAAAGATAAATCTTTATAAAATTTTTATTAAACCTGTCATATTGTATGGTACTGAATGCTGGCATTAACAAAAAGAGATAAAAAAAGACTCTTAATCTTTGAAAGAAAAATACTACAAAATGTATATGGCCCAGTTCGAGAAAATAATAGATAGAGAATTTTGTTTAATCATGAACTATATAGAAGATTCAAACAACCTTGCATTGTCCAGGTCATCAAAACTTATTGTAGGGCATATTTTTAGATGGGACAACTTGAACCCAGTTAAAAAGGTGATCTTTACGAGTGTAGAAGTTATCAGGAAAAGAGGAAGACCTCGTACAAGATGGATAGACTGTGTGGAAGCAGATCTCAAGACCCTGAAAATCAGTTGTTGGAGTTCTAATCAATTGTTCTAAAAATCACTCGGATCCGCTGGAGGAAACTTACTGAGACGGTATTGGCCTATGGTAGGCTGTAGTGCAGTTTAAGAAGAGGAAGAAGAATTTTACCTCACATGAATTGCCACTTAGTTGTATTGATTGGCGGTATATTTTTTTTAAATGCATTTGTCTGTTTTAGGTACTACCCGTCCTCCTCGAGTTGGTGAAATTAGTGGCGTTGACTATACCTTTCTCAGTGTTGAAGAATTCATAGCATTGGAAAGAAGTGGAAGCCTTTTAGAGAGTGGAATTTATGAAGGTAAATTATTTCTGATTCTGTTTTATCAGTGTATATATATTTTAGGTATTACCATAGCTCTTTGATTTTCAGTGTTAAAAGGTGATGCTTTGAAGAAGAAAAAAACTATTTTATCTGAAATGTTTTATTCTGAAATTGTTTTTTCACATGTTTTTTTTTTCATTGTCAAATTTTGTGAAGTAGAAATATTTTAAATAGGGTGAATAAAAGTAACGGATCATCAAAATAAAACGTTCTATGGCATGCAAATTATTTTGTATAATGTATAATCTATGGCATGCAAATTATTTGTATAATGTTCTATTGCATGCAAATTATTTTGTATAATGTATTATTTATGTATGATCTCTGATTGAGATCTGAAAATAAAGAATTACTGTGAATAGTTATCACATGAAGCTGTACTGTTTATCGTAACAGTATAGCTTCAGGTGTTTTTTTTTAATGCATCTTATTTTCATTCTGTATCTATTCTTAATTATAAAGTATCATCCTTCTATTCATCATTTATCTATGAAGCTGGTTACTGATAAGTGTGTGAGTTTGTGTACTGTCCATAGACATTGTTAGTGATATGCATTTATTATTTTATTAAGCTTGTAAAAATTCAACAGTCGATGAATCATCTGCTTCTTTCCCTTTTCATAATCTCATTCATGATAGTAACATTTAAAACATTTAGTATATTATTGGATTTAGGAATTTTGAATGTTTAAAAATCCATACCTAATTCATATTTAAAAAAATACATTTAAGGAATTCTTGGGGTGACATTATTAAAGAATTATTTATAAAAATTTGGTATCGGTTATTATAGAGCAATGTTTGCTGTCAAATGTAATGTTAAAGAGGCTGTTAACAATGTAAAGAGCAGCATTTGCTCTTAAACATTGTTAGGATTGATATGTTGGTTTCTGATATTTAGTATTCAGATAAATTAGATAGGCAGATTTTCACTTTTATTATGAAATAAAAATTAAAAATAATTTTAATAAGCAATAATTTATAAGGTTAAATTTGTATTTTAGGTAATCATTACGGGACTCCAATGCCTCCAAAAGATAATTATCATTCTCCCATGAGAAGAAGTAATTCTATTGGCCCTTCCAGCAGCTTGCTTCTTCCTGGTGCACATGCATCCTCTGAAGGAAAGAGACGGCGTAACAGATCAAATGTTGAAGCCATGGCTTCGAAAACATCTGATGTTGCTGAATTCTCAGTTCCCGTTTTATCTTCTAATACTCGGTACATGTTTGATCTTTTTAGAATAATTGTATTATATATGAGAATCTGAGGATTAGTAAATTTTGATTAAGGCTGTGTGCTTTATGGAAAATGATTTCTGTGATATTAAAATTTAATTTCTTTATTATGAATGAGTAGCTTCATTTTTTTCCCCCAGATCTTCAACTCCTGTTTCTGGATTTTCATATTTGGGTTACCAGAATTGTAATTCCGTTACAACAACTGATAGTATGCAGTGTGGACCAACTGTTTGTGATTTGGGACCATTGCCAGAAAATTGGGAAAGGGCTTTTACTAGTAATGGGGAGCCATATTTTATAGAGTAAGTTAACAACTAATTGAATGCTATTTTTATGTGGCAATTTTTCACATTTAAATTTTTTTAACTTCCTATAAGTTAAAAATTGTGTACAAATTGCAAACGTACTTTTATCATAACATAGTTTTTCCAAATAATTTGATTAAAATGTCCTTAGTTCTATTGGAAAATTTCTAATAGACGTTTTATTATTGAATAATGAAGAATCTGCATGTGTATATGCATGAATGTTCTTCACATTGTGAGAAAATGGCAGCACCTGTAGCCACCATATTTTAAATACACATAGTCCTCCATTCGAACATGTGCACTTTGAAGCCTAACTATCGAATTTTTTAAATTTATTAATTTTTTTGTGAAACCAATGACATTTTAATTTACAAACTAGCCAGCATAAAAGCAGTGTGTTACCACTCTACAAAACATAAGATATTTATGTTTCAAATTTGATTATAAAACTCAACAACTGAGGGGAAACATGTTGCTACTCGGGATAGCATAAGATATTTATTTTCCAAATTTAATCAATAAACTTTGCAATTTAAAAGAAATCTGTTTCCGCTGCCTAATGTAAAATACTTTTTATCTTCAATGTACTAGTGTATTGCTAGTTGATAAAATGAAAGATTGAATTTTTATTCCAAAATTTAATATAATACTGATTTAACAAATAAGCAGTGTCAAAACAGTAAATGCAATTCTTTATGTCTGTTATTAATGACCTGGACCTGTGAAATTATAGTGGCTGAACTCATATTAAAATCATTATATATTTTTCCTTTCTCCTAGTAATTATTTTAGGCAGCTAGCCATACCAGTGGCAAGTTTAATAAAAAGTTTAATGTTAGTTGTGCATGTAGGAAAGCATAAAGCTTGGATTGTTTATGTGTTGAGACTATTTGGTTATTTTCGTAAGGTAATATTAATTTGATTTATTAATCTTTAAAGCTGTCTGGCTGATTTTGCCGCATAATCTATCATGTCTAAATTCATTTTTTTACATAACAGTTACTCTTAAAATTGTAGGTTTAAACTAGTATTAGCATTTTGTTAAGCTGTTCAAAAACATAAAATTACATTTATTGTAGATGAAAAACCTAGTACATTATTGAGAGGATAAATGTGTTCTTTGTTTTTCAGTATACAGTATGACTGAAACCTTACCAAAGCTGAAATAAATGTGAAATTAAGAAGCAATTTTCTTTAATTCATAAGGAAAAATTTAAAAAAATTTTCCTGTGTTTTAAATTGAGTAAATAAATAAATAAAACAGTGTTAAAAGTAATAATATAATAAATATTGAAATAATGATATGTACAAGTAAGTTCACCTTGTAGACACGGAAAGAGAGCTAATACACTAGAATGTTTACGTGTGGTAGCTGGGAAAAAGAATGGTTGCATCATGTTACCAGAAAGAAGTATAGGCTATCTCACACAGCTTAATTTCGAGTAGCGAGGGATGAGGATGATCCATTAATATCTAAATATAGTTTATCTGGCTAGTTATTATGCTGCAATTTCTATGTCTGCTTGTCCCATATGTCAAAATTTGAGATTTGCCTAATGCTGAGGTTAATTTGAAAAACTTGATATGTAAGAATGCTTAATGCTTATTTTTTTGATAAACAGTCACAATATTACTGCAGCTGTGTGTACTTTTACAATAAAGTCGTACTTTTCCATAATTATTGCATAAAGTGTTCACTAAACAATATATTCCACTTTTGCTTTTTTCATGAAGACATAGCCTCTGGTTTTCTTTCAGAAATTGAATATATTTGGAGTATTAATCTTCTGTAAATGTAAGGTGGTATAAAGCAAAATTTTTGAAAAGGGGAGGAGTACTTGTATATTTTAAGAGCAGTCGTTTTAGCATAAAAAGGCTTAAATTAATGAATGCTGTGAATTGGTCATTTTTCATCAAATTGGTCTGATCAGCAAAGTACATACAGCTAGAAATAGCCTCTGAATTGTCAGGAATGTTTGAGATTATCAAACATTAAATTTAATATCTTCTTTATTCAGAAAGTGAAACTGCAGGAAAAAAAAGACTAATATAACACATCGCTCAACAAGTCCCGGGACTAACTAAGAAAACAACATCCATTTCACAAAATTCACGTTTATTCATCAATATAATCACCATCAAGAGCTATGCAATCATTCCAACGCTTTTCTAACTTTTCGATACCATGCTTGTAAAACGATTTGTCCTTGTCCGCAAAATAAGCTTCAGTGGCAGTGATGACTTCCTCATTCGAGTCAAATCTTTTCCTCTGGAGCATCTTTTTGAGATCGGCAAACAGCCAGTAGTCGCTGGGGGCTAGGTCTGGGGAGTATGGTGGGTGGGGAAGCAGAGTGAAGTCCAACTTGTTCAAGGTAACCAGTGTTTGCATTGACTTGTGGCATGGGGCATTGTCTTAATGGAAGATGATTTTTTTCTTCTTCGTGTGCGGTCGTTTTTTTTGCGATTTCGTCCTTTAGACGAACCAATAACTCACTGTAATAGCTGCTATTGATAGATTTTCCCTTTTCAAGATAATCGATGTAAATTATCCCTCGTGCATCCCAAAACACTGATGCCATGACTTTGCTAGCTGACTGTTGCATTTTTGGACGCTTCTGGCAGCTTTCACCGGCTGCACGCCACTCAGCTGACTGGCGCTTCGACTCCGGAGTGAAATAATGGATCCATGTTTCATCCATTGTCACATACCGACGCAAGAAATCCTGTTAGTTGCGAGTAAACAGTGACAAACAGCTGTGTGATTCGTTGACTCGTTGATGCTTTTGTTCCATTGTGAGAGCACGCGGCACCCATTTGGAAAACACTTTTTTCATGCCCAACTGTTCATGTAAAATTGTACACGCACTTCCAGTTGATATGTTTACCATCTCAGCAATCTCACGAACTTTCACTTTGCGGTCATTCTTCATGATTTTCAACACTTGTTTCACATATTCCGGAGTGACTGCTTCATTTGGCCTACCCGAGCATGCCGCATCATTTGTATCCGTGCGACCGCGCTTGAAATCAGCATACCAATGGCCAATGGTTGTTTTCGATGGAGCAGAGCCTAGATAACATTTTTCAAGCCATTGCTGAGCTTGGACTGTATTTTTACCCATTAAATAGCAATGTTTGATCAACACTCGAAATTCGTTTTTCTCCATTTTGTGCACAAATGCACAAGTAGTGTCACTTTCACAACAGTAGCTTCGCTATTTCCGGTCCGAATGCCATGAAAATCAGACACGTGTCATTTGAAGGTTAGTTCTTTCGAACAACGAAGTCAAGTTGATATTACTACGCCATCTGTTGGTTAGTCCCGGGACTTACTGAACGATGTGTTATAATGCAAGAGGATGGTAAGCTGACTTATGTTAGTGCTGTTATTATAAGTAGCTACGAATGTTTCGTTAAAAAGTGCTGTTACATCTCTTATAATTATTATGCAGTAGTATGTTGAATATTTGAGAGTTATGGAAGTATTTTATTAACTATCCTAAACATCATGATAGTGGAATCTCTTATTTGTTCTGACAACATTATTACAGTGCATTATGAGCTATGGCAGACATTTCCGAGACAGTTCAACAGTCTGACAATGTGATACCAAAAAAAAGCATTTTGTGTTATTAATTGCTCTAGCTATCGTTCAGTAGAGATCGATGTTTTATAAATTTACTAGCTGTTATCTTGCATGCGTTGCAGTGTTACTTAAAGGAAAGAAAGTGTTTATGTTTTAATTCTGTTTATATAAGTGCTTTTGGATATATGGTATTTTTTTGTTTTTCCATGTCGTGTGTACACAAATAAATCGGATGTTTTTCCAATGCGTGATCAAGCCACTGCAGCTGCCCATGTTAAAAGCATTGATTTTCCAAATTTAGTCCGTAAGCTTATAGCGATTGTCTCTATGCTTTGTTTGATGGTCATTGAAAATGCGAGTCACACTGTAAACTGTAAGTATTTAAATTCGAATGGCATTCAGTCGGAGTCATTGGGATATAGGCAACAGTACATCTTTTCCTTTAAAATTTCCATTTAAAATCATAGCTTCAATGATATTATTCATCATTTTTTTCACCAAAAGCCTAGTGGCATTGAAAGTCATAGCGGATTGATATTTCGGAAAAAAATGAGTCACGCCATTTTTCAATTTTAGAATGTGTAGCGGCATATTTGACAAATCAAATGAATTTAAGAATTCAGTTGGATAATTGAAAAATGTTTTTTTTTCCTTATTCATTACAGTAAATGGACTGACATGTTGTAGCTTCACCTGGTAATTTGTTTTGAATGCTAAAATTGATGACATTAACATCATTGTTTTTGTCTGCTAACCTAGCACATGCACTGGGCCACTGATGATTTTTGTAATTCTGTGCAATATTTGCAAAAACTTCGTGAATCAGTCTGTCATTGCAAATCATAAGCACAAAGGTCGTTTGGAGATTGATTCTGTGCGACCATTCCTAATTGTATCAGTGCATTATTACGATTGCCAAACATATGCCCTGAATCAAACCCAATGCCTCTTTAAACATGTTTGGTGTGAATTAAATATTCAAATATTGATTTGTTGCACACAGACGATGTAGGATGTCTTCATTTATGTATTTTTCCTAAAGATCATTTGAATTATAAGGTAAGCACATTGTCAATATGATTGTAAATAACATGCGTATTTGCTGTGGTTGAGAAGCATTTGATGTATCAGCGAGTGAAGTGTCCCAGGATTCTTGACAAGTTTCACGATAAGTGGCTCATGCTTAACTGTTTACTGTTCTCGGTTTTTGGAAGGATGTTGGTTCACGTACATTAACTTAACAGTAATCGCAAGTAAAAGCATTTTGAATTGTTTGGGTGAACAGTATACAGATGACTTAAAGCATCGGTCGAATATAAATTGGAATATTCTGTAACTGCTTTACCTTGTTTACAACTTTTAAATTTTTTTGTTCATGCATTCCATGTGTAGTATTTTGGCATTTCAGAGTAATGTAGTGTTTTTATAACCCTATCATCCACTCACAATGAGAAAAATGCAGCTAGCGTTATTGGTGGTGGTGGCACATGAATTTTCTGTTGTGAGGTACACAGGCTGTCCATTTTCAAGGTGCAGTGCCAAATGAACAGTTGTTGGATGACATTTATGTATTGTAAGTGAAGAAATGTGCCTTATTCCTTCATTGCTACTAATGTTGCTTCTCATATGGTATTGGTCAATTTCATTAATAGATTTAACTGTATTTCCTACGTTAAAAACTACCATATCACTTCCTTTGTTGACATATTTACAAACTTACTTGATTGATTTCACCGAATTGTGATTCTCTACATTCGTGTGTGCTTTGTACATTTTTTAGAGTAATGATGAATGCAGTATAATGCAATAATTATTGACTTGAACAACATTGTTTCTTACTTTTAAACTAATTGATTTGCCATTATCTTCAATTGATGGTCTGATCAATTTGATCTGTTGTAACTTTTTCGATTAACCACATCAAAATGTGTGCATGGGGCAGTTCTCTTTTTTGCCGTTCAGTGGAATACATCGAACTGTGCATCTCCAAAACCATGATGCTTAACAATTAAATCCATTAAAATTCCAGTTTTTGCTTGAAAACACATGCGGAAATGTCATGACGATCCGGATGATTGTCCTGGTAATAAAGTTGTGTTATTTCATTCCATGCAGGATTCCTTGTAAATGCAATGAAGAAATCTTGGTGGCCATATGCATGAACATATGCCATTCCATCTTGAGTGTATTCATGCATGTGCCATGGACTTCCTGTAAATGTGGCTAATAGTATGACCATTTTTCCCAATTCATTTGGGATTCATATTGCCATCATTAACAACTGCGTCATGTAAATGATTGTGTTCTTTGGAATGCTACTTGGTTTGATTTAATTGAATATAGAGTTCAGTTTTAATTTTTGTATATGTATCAATGATGAATGGAGTTAATTTGATGGAGTTATTGCTGACATTTTAATATATGATTTTCAGCATTTTCAGAAATCATCAATCAATCAATATGAATAGTAATTCATGGCACTGACTTTCTTAATCATTACTTCATATGTCTGTGGATTTCTCAAATTAATGTTGAAATGCTGTCCATTTTCTTGTCAAAATAATGGTATGATGGATATTGTAATCCATCGTATGAGCGATAAATTGCTGAGACTATCTGAATATCATCATTTCTGTGATAAATTATATCATGTGAGTTAAATTCGTCACCAACTATAATGATTGCCACTTCATTGATTGTTGGTGCATTGTAGTGTTTTTTGTGTTGTTTTTTTGTGTCTGCTCTAGCTGCAACTGTGTAGCTATCAGCTGGCATTTTGTTAAAGGGTCATTCTGAACAATCGAATTAATTTGTTGTGTTTATCAGACAAAGTTTGTAATGCAGGAACAATTTTTTGTTTAGTACCCGTATTCAATCTATAATTTGAAGCAATTTGTTCAGCAGTGTTTCCCCTGAAATAAATTTGAAGAAATTTGTAATAAGCATTCAGTAGGGGTAGTAGTGATACTGCATGATGATAAATTTGACTTTTCACTTTGAATGTTGGCATGTAATTCTTGTGCACGATATTTGTTGCACCAAACAATGTCATTTGGAAACATGAATTGTACTTGCATATGCGTGCTAAGAAATGTTTTGATTAACTTCTGCCATCTGATACCAAGATTGATAATAGTTCAGATGGTGAGTTTAATTCTGGCAGCTTCACTTTTCCACTCACATAGCACATTCCTGTTGCTTCATTCTTAAATTTGAGGGCTTTGAAATATGTCCATAATTCATTTATCTTTCCAATGACCACACTTGGATAAAGACTGTAATCATAATTAGCATCGTAATGGAATGCACCAAGATTTAAATCAGATGCAGTGTTCATCTGGATCGAGCAATGTGTGGTTGAACGTTTTTCTATCTTGCATCTTGTTGCTCATTTATTTCATATGAACAGGCCTGAGCAATGCATACTAAAATGTTTTCCAGTCTTGCTTTCCAGTGCTTGTTTGTTTTTGAAGCTTGTGATGCCTTTTTCTTTCGTGCTTGAGGTATAGATCGTGCAGTTGATTTTCGTTTTGGTGGTGTAATTGATTTTATAGCAAAAGTAATGCTTTGTGGTTGTTACAAATTCTTTTTCAAAAAGCAAACAAAATGTGCTTGATGCAATAACATGCATGTTAATATGTACGTGTTAATGCGTGAAAAATTAAATATTTTATGCTTTGATGAACAATAAGGTACTTAAAATTTTTTCATTTGGGCAATTGTGAGACATTTCTCTTAAATAGCTGAGTTTCTGTATTAAATTTGAGACGAATTAATATAATTGCGTTTTCCCGAGTGGCAACACAGTTTTTTCATATTGCCAGGTTTTCTGATTAAATTTGAAACTTGTATATCTTACACTTTGCAGAGTGGCAAAGCTTTTAAATCGCAGAGTTTTTAATCAAAAGTTCTTTAAATTAGCTTAAAATATTGTGGATAAAGAGTGCAGATTCCATAGGTGGGTTTTTGAGGTCAAATGTGGCAAATTTCATGAAGTTCAGAATTAAACTGCAGATTTATGAAAGACAAACCTTCATTCGTTATATATATGTATATTATATACATATATTTCAGTATTTTAAATTTTTGAGGTGCAATTTATCTGTATAAATATATTGTATCATAAAATTTACAGGTTTGTAAAATGCAATTTTTTCCCACCTTGAGATATTCTAGGATTAAATTTGTGTTCACCACCCTGTTGTCATACTGTTAGTCAGTGGCATAGCTTGTACCTAGTTTCAAATCCTTTAGAAAGCATGGATATTTGTAAATGTATAATAATGTCTGCGGCAGGAGACACTTAAGATGTTGTTGAAATGAAAGCCATTTGGGAGGTTGTTGTAATGCGAAGAGGGATGAGAAATTCTAAATCCATCCCTTGGGGATATTCTCCTTCAAAACTGAAATAGAGTAGGCAAATTTTGGCCTGTATGAAGTGGCTAAAGCCTAAGCCAGTGATGAATGCAGTTCTTTTCTTTTGGCCATGATAAAATTTGTGGACTTTGTTTTTATGTTACTGCCAGACAAATGAAATAAATTACAACACACAAAAATTTGCTCTTAAAATATTTATTGAGTATATTTTGAGTAACGCTTTTATAGTAATTAAGTGTATGCTTTTTCAATAAGTTTATTGTGCTTGTTTGGCAATAGTAGTTATTTTGTAATGAATCTGCTATTATTATGAATTAAAAGTCATAGAAATCAAGAACATTATGAAGTATTTTTAATTATATTGGGACAAATGAGACCTATTTTTTTTTCTTATTAGCTAGATCTGAAACATAATTTTTAATTTCCTAAGTGATGAGATTGACTCTTTTCATTTTAATTGCTAAACTTTGTATGTATAAATTAATACTACAATTTTGTTCAGTGTTAAGTTTATTAACTTTACTCTTTTCATTTTGATTGCTAGTCTTTATGTGAGTAAATTATAAGTTAATGCTACAATTTTATTCAATGGCAGTTTTTTTAATATATACTGCTTCATAATTCCAAATTATATGTGTGTATTTGGAATAACTGTTTATGCTGAATGTTATCCTGTATCTGTATTTATCCTTACAGTTACATTTACATAGCCATTTATCTTATATTTATCCTTATAGTCATAATACTGGAACATCACAGTGGTTGGATCCTCGGCTGTCTAGAGTTCAGAAGAAAGCTATTGAAGATTGTGGAGATGATGGTATAATTCTTTTCATTATATTCAAAAACAAATCTGATGTGTACACCACGACTTCCGTGTATGGAATATTAAGTTATACACATTTTCCCCTGTATTTCATTTAAACTTATTTCCTCGAATTTCATTAGAGCTCTCATTCAATTAATTCAGTTCTCATTTCACAGCAAGGCAAAAATACGTAAAACCTCAAAATATTTTTATTAAAAATTGAAGAATATAGAAAAATACACTTAAAACAATTAAAAAAAATTTCTGCATTTAAAGTTTCTTCACAAAAACAAGCAATTTGGACAGTGGGCAACAAGGCAGATTTTTCGGTGAGCAAAACTGGAAGTCTACTTCTGGTCCCATTTGGCAAAAAGACACTGATATTTGTTTACATTTGAAACTTAGCAGAATAGTGAATTAAATCAGTTTCTGCACCTTCAGTGTCTTTTTGCCAAGTGGGACCAAAAGTAAACTTTCAATTTTGTGCGCTGAAAAATCTGCCTTCTTGCTTGCTGGCCGAATTGCTTGTTTTTGTGTAGAAACTCTAATTTTAATTGTAAAAATGTTTTTTCTTAATTGTTCTGTATTTGGTGTTTTATATTTTTCAATTTTTCAATTTAATAAAGATGATTTAAGGTTTTATGGGATTTTTGCTGTGGCACGAAGTGAGACCTGAATTAATTGAATGGGAGATATATCTCTTATGAAATTTGAGGAAATAAGTTTGAATGAAATTTAGGGAAAAATGCTTATAATTAATATTCCGTACAAAGAAGTCATGTAGTGTACAGACCAGGTTTTTTTCTTTTAAATATATTTTTTTATAACAGTTTTAAGTGGCTAGTATTTCAAATTACAAACCCTCTCTTATATGTTCCTGTCGCTCACGTGTCTATTTAAAAGACTTTCTTCAAATGGTCTAAACATTTTTCAAGGGTGTTTTTATTCTGTACATCGGTTTTTAAGTTCTTACTCATTGAAATCAGAAATTTCCATGTAGAAAGTCAGTTGGGAGTTGAATATAGAAAATTTAAGAAATGTAACTTTATAATGATTTTAGATTTTGAAATTGCATTTTAATAGAATAAAATTACCAGAATTTGATTGAGAATACCCCAGAAATGATTTTTTGAAAATATGAACTTAAATGTCTTTCATATTGCATTCTGTATTCAACAGAAATTTTTCAGTTTTTGTCACCTTTCAATGTTGCAGGAAAATATAATTTTATTAATTTAGTTTTAAATAAAAGTCCTTTTATTTATTCTATTTATAGATCACTAAAAAACTTTTATTTTGTTTTATTTTATGTTCTTTGAAAGTAGAGATTCAAAAATCTAAATTTTTACAAATCATTACATATATTTTTTAGAACTGCCATTTGGTTGGGAAAGGATTGATGACCCACACTATGGTACCTACTATATAGAGTGAGTATTAAATTATGGATATTATCACTGACAAAACATTTTATGTTTTAAGTGAATTTCCTCTAACCAATTTATAATAAATGAACTTACAGTCATGTTAACCGACGCACTCAATATGAAAATCCTGTCATTCAAGCAAGAAGAGTGAATGACAATGGTATGTAGAAAGTTTCATGTACATTATTATGTGCAGCTTTATGTAACCAATATTATTATATATGAATGTATTACAAGACATTATTATGTGCAACTTTATGTAATCAATATTATTATATATGAATGTGTTTATGACTTTGTTCTTACAAGGAGAAATGATTTCTTCGAATATAGCAATTATTTTTTAATTTTGTAACTATTGTTTTATAAATATCTTTTGTATTCATTTAAGTATACTGTAATATACATGTAATTGTTTCTGACTGAAAATCAAAGTGTGAACAATATGCAAATTTGGAAAATTAGAAATCTGAAGAAAATGCGTAGGTTTTTTCCTGAAAAATGAGTGTTTAGTCCATCATAACAAAAGTTTAAAATTTTTATAGTGCAAGAGTACAGAGAACTAGGGAAATAAAAATTCTTTTCTTATGCTGAGAAATAATCACACTAATTAAAAATGAGATAACCTTGTTAATTTATTTCAGATGTTTCTTTTATTCATAACCAGTTTTACTATTCTTAAGACATGAAATAAATGTCTGGTTGTGACTTTTGAAAACCTAATGATGGCCATTCTTGAAATCTGTCATGTGGTTGTTTCCTGACAAAATTTGGTGGTCAGCATTATTCATCATTCATTTTTAAATAACCATAGGATTAAAAAAAGGATTACTGATGATAGCACAGCAGTTTAAGGTATAGATTTGTGTATTACAATATGCTAAAAATTGATGTAGCTGGAATTTACTAAAAGTAAAATAGCTAAAACTAATAACTAAAAATGATAACTTCAGTAAAATATGTGTTAAATCCAGTCTGCTGTCACTGGTACAGTACAGAGTCCTAAATCCAGAATCCCATTTCCGGAATGATCTAAAATCTGAACCTCCGAAACACAGCAATTTTTTTAGAATGTTTTTTGGGAAAAGAGAAAAAGAATTAGATTTTGAGAGCAGCATGTACTTAATGTTTCATACATGCATGCAGTAGGCATGTAAAAAAAGCAAATGGAGAGTCTTAACTTCCCTTCGGCACTAAATAAAACAATCATTTATTAACATAATTATATGATCAATAAATTGCCTTCATAGCCACCTTATTCCCTGGCATATATCTCAAACCAAAACATTCTATCAAAAATTATCGCACTGGTGGGTAGCAAATTTATAATACAGTGTGAAATCTGAAATCAAGTCCACCAGTAATTTTTTTTTTTCTAGAAATTTTTTTGTATCCTTTATGCATGCATGTTTGATATTTTCTTATAATTAAACATGTGGAGAGTCCTAATGATTCGTAATTTCTTTTCACTAAATAAAATACTTCCATATCGAAGAACCGATCATTTATTGGAGAAGTTAAACAAGAATCAGTATAATGTTTGTAAATTTTCCAGGACAAGTTTTGATGGTTAAATTTTAAATCATCTACTTCAGCTGCCTAATTGCAAACGAACAAGATAGAATATGGTGATAAGTCCCCAGAATATTTATGCAAGAGTAGGTGCAATTCTATGATTGCTTGATTGATTCTTATGATGTTAGCTATGATTGGTTAATATTAGTTTTGGTTTACACTTTTCAAGCAGCGTTACGTAACATTGAAAGATCTCGAATTCGGGAAAACAGATGAATCAAGGGGGAGATCACCAAATTTAGAATGTTAATTTTGAGATTGCCAATTAGTTTTTTAAATAGCTGTCGTATTTTCTTATATATATATGGAAATTTATTTGTTTGTGACTCAGATAAGCCTTAAGCGTGTCTAGGGAATAGGTGTAAGTATAATAAATAACTAAATTAATGTAATTCGGTCTTAACTTTGTCAGCATGCAATAGAAGCAAGACAAAATTTAGCTGGACAATATGTCTAATTACCAGTCTCATGATAAATTGCCAGTCATATATAGAGGATGCTAGCCAAGTGTTATGATGATAGCCACAAATTTGGCAATTTTCATATCACAAACAAAACATGAAATTTCTAATTAATGCAATGTATGAAGAAATGTGGACAATTTTGTAATAAATGCAGATGAAGTAATGCAAGTTTTTCACTGTGATAATGATGTTCCAATCATAAGATGGCAAAATCTGTTGTATGGTTTTAAATCCAGAAAATATTGCTACCTATAGTGAAGAAAGTAACAGAGAGGTTATTGAGAACAAAAAAATTTCGATTGGTAATTTAAGGGGAATCCTTGATACCCAGTTACAGTACCTGAGCAATGGAACTTTGTAACTAAACAAGAAATTGTGTATCTGTAGAATTAAAGGTAAAGTATTTGCACAGAAAAATGAAGCATCTTAAACAACCAACTATGAAAGAAGTGTTTAATAAAGCTAACAAATAAATACTGAGCTTTTTTTTTTATATATAAATTTTAATTCCTTGAAGCTTATAAAGGCTTCATTATTTTTATAAACAACTGTTCATATTTTTGTTTTTATAATTTCTGTATGCCATTTAATTTTTATAATTTCTGTATGTAAATTTAAATTGATTATCTGATATCCGGAAAGAGCCCATATCCGGAATCGGCAAAGTTCTGACAAACCCAGGTCTTGGACTTTGTACTGTATTGCAATGTTAGCATTAATTTGTCTCCAGTAGTTTAATAGCAAAGACTGCTTAATTTTTCACAGTTTTGATTAAATCATTTTAAACTGAAAGTCTGTATCAGTTTATTATTTTACTGTTTGCTTCTGATATTATGCACTATTGTTTTAACCAATTTGTGAATTCTTGAGTTATTTATGTATGTGTTCAGTCCTATTCAGTTTCACTGAATTCTGGTTGGAAATTTAATATTTTTCAGCCGTGGTTTTCTAGCTAGAAATTCTTTGTTGTGACATTTTTGATGAATTGTATATACTGCTCTTCCAAGAAAAGTACAAAAGTTATCAGTTTTTCTGATCTTAAAATGACAACATTGTGCACATTAAAGTTTAGATAAAAACTTTTAAATGAGAACATTTCATTCTTTAAGCATTATAAACCATAGTTACAGAATTTTCTGTTTTGTGTGATTACTGGAACAATTGGCTTTTCTAAGAGGGTACTTATTGAAGTGGCCATTAGAAGTATTATCTGTGATTAAATTTCAAGTATGTAATATAATCTGAAAGCTTTGTAGAGTTATTTTATGTGTTCTTATTGAAATTTAGCTTTAAAGTTGTTTACTTAGAATTTGTTAGCTAATATTTCATTAAAGAAGTATGAACTGTAGTAATAGTTGTCATATATCAAGCATATGTTGATAGTGAGGTTGAATAAAAAAAACTTTTTATCTGCCCCCCAAAATTTATTTTTGATCAAATGCATTCCCAATTACTTTTTTCTTTAAATCAGTGATTGCAGATTGAGAGAACGTTGCTTTTAATTTTATTGCATTTTGACTGTTTCAAATCATTGATATATATATATTTTTTTTTCATATCCTAACCTACCCTGTGGAGGAAAGATATAATACATAAATTTCCACATGAATATTCTTTGTGATGGGAAACAAAATTCTTACGAAATGTAATTTAAGTATGCTTATTAAAAAATCAGATTTTATATCACTATTAAGAGAATTCACATTAAATTATTCACTTTGTAAAATCTGCATCCCCAAAATTACTTCATAATGAGCATGTTGTCTGATATCAGTTTAACACTTTTTTTTTTGTTTTTTTGTTTGTCACGTGGAATTCTAAATAATCCACCGAAATCAGTCAACATTTGTATAAAGTCAGTAAAATAATAATACTTGATATATAAATGAAGTCTGTCGCTTAAATTTATATTTCAGATTTTTTTATGATAATTATTAGTGTTATTTTATTTATTTTTTATGTTTAAAAAAAAGCAGATTACTGTTTGGAGAAAACTAAATATAGAGATAGTGCTGAGGCTGGAAAAGGTACAATTATCTGTTCCAGTATATTTTTTGTCTTTTTAATTAAATGGGATTATTAAGAACAGGTTGAATATTTTCAGAATTGTGAAGGAGCTTAACTTGTGAATGAATTTGTTTTTATTTTAAATGCTTATTATCAATTTAGTTTTATGTTTACAGTTTCTGCAGCAGATATTAGCCACTCCTCATCATCATGGCACCGTCATTCTGATCACACTAATAATAGTCATGGTCCTGGTTTCCTAGCTGAGCCTAGGTCAGTTCCATGGACATCCAGAAACAGCTCACTAACTCAAACCTCCAATTGCAGTAATTCAAATGATCCAAATATTGCCAGCACTAACAATAGTGAATCTTTCTTGATTGTTTCTTCTTCTGATGGCAACTCCTCATCCTCAAAACCTCCCCCTCCTCTTTCCCCACCACCAGCTAATAATATTTCCTCTTCACCTGCATCAACTCACCGCTTTCCTTATCTGCACTGTATACCCTGTCTTAATGAAAAGCATGAACCTTCTAAACATTTGGCAGATGGCAAGGTAACAGAAGGAAATGTGGTTATTGGGAATGGTACTGTTACAACTAATGCTTCTACTAGTGATGCTGGTACCCGAGTGTGTGATCTACAAAAAGGACCATCTCCTGTTTCCATGGAAAGAAGCTCTACGTCTACTGGTCGTCACTGTTTCTTTCAAAATTCTGATTCGAATGACTTGTCACACAGAGTTTCTAATATTTCAGGTACTGAAATCATTATGAATTTTTTTGTAATCTTTGTTTTATAATCTTGAACCTGGTTTAATTTTCAGTGATATATGTGTACTCTTGCATATTTAAAATTTTTAATTAAATTTTTGAAATATTACTTTATTCTACTCACTATCAACAAATATCTAGTTGATAGTGATATAGTTAATGGAAATTGGACTATCAATAAATATCTAGATGATTTTGGTATAATTAATGGAAATTAGAATTTAACAACTTCCGCTGCTCAAATAACAAAGCTCATTTTAATGGAAATTAAATTCATCTTGAGAAATAAGTTTGTAATTCATAAAGCGGAAACTCTTCTTGTGGTAAATAATTTAACTAAAATATGTAAAGTTTAATAATTATTTATTACTTAAAGCAGTGGTATTCAAACAAGGATTGCAAAAATTTATAGTGGGGTCTCAAGGTGGATTAAAATCCTAAAATATCTGAATTAATGGTATGTAACTAAGGATCTACACTCTTAATTATTGCTGTGAAATTCATTTTTGTGGGTCATTTGCATGTTTATGAGGTCACACAGCCATTAAGTTTGAAAAGCTCTGACTTAAAATAATCCAGTCTTCTTTTTCAGCTTCTTTTGCCTTTCCAAATTTATAAATATATAACTTTAATATCTTTCTGTAATTAAAATGTAATTTTATTTTTCCCAATTTAATTTTAAATAGAAATTTTAAATTTTAAATTTATTCTAAAATTCTTCTGATGCAGTATGCTTTTGGAGCATATCCAAAAGGTGGGAAGAATTTATTAGAAGAATTTGTGAGATTGTTATTACTTATTATTAGAGGAATTTATTAATTATTATTTTTCTGAAGCAGTTTGTTAGAGGCAAGTCCATTTGCTTTGGTTTCAAGCAATGGGCAATGTGTTGTGCTGTGACAGGGGTATTGCTATAATGGTGAAATCTATGAAGGTCATATAGTAATTCAGAAAATGATATGTATGGGTTAGGGATTTCAATTATTGAGTAAGACTGCAACCATAGACAAAGCAGAAGAACATTGCTTTTATGGTTTCAAAAAGATGTAGGGCTGTCCAGCCGGTATAATGGTTAATGAACCTGACTACTGTAGCGATGGACCCAGGTTCGAATTCCAGAGAAGGCATGGTTGTAACTGTCTGTCCCTTCATAGGAGGCAACGGTGGCCACCTATTAGGAAGTTCCATAATGAAATGGCCACCACTTCTGTCCCTTGTCTATTAAAAAAAGTGTCTGGCCATTAAAAAAAAAAATCTGTGTGTACATCACATCACTTCCATGTATGGAATATTAAATTATACTCAATTTTCCTGCACTTCATTTAAACATACTGAATTAGCAGTTAATGAATTTTGAATTAAGTCTACTTCATTGATAGTGCATAAATCACAATATAATAAATTCACTATATTTATTTAGCATTGCCACACTTCGATGCTAGGTTCACTTAACAGCATTGCATCTCATCCATTTTATAAGTCAGAGTGAGCAAAAATTATAGCATCTGAAGAATTACTACAAGTTCTATTCAAATACTATAATAAATCTAAAATGACGTATAAAAGAAATTAAACAAATAAAAAAGGAACAGTTTTTCGCAAACGATTCAGCGTCGCTTATCTAATGCGCATGCGCTACTAATTAATTCAGTTCTCACTTCGTGGTAAGGCAAAAATACATAAAAGTTCAAAATATTTTCATTAAAAATTGAAAGATATAGAAAAATATAAAACTCCAAGTACAGTTAAAGAATTAAAAAAAAAAACAGTTTTTTCAATTAAAACTACGATTTGTACGCAGAAACCAGCTAGTAACTTAAATGATAATTCCAGAATGAATCAAGCATAATTTAATTCACAATAATAAAAAAAGACATTACTTTGTTCTTGTAAAGCTTAGTTTCTCTAGATTGGCAACAAATCCACTATTCTGCTAAGCTTCAAATGTAAACAAATATAGATGCGATCATAACCAAAAATTAGGCTTAGCAGCACTTGAAAAACTTTTAAATTGTTGATAATTCAACAATTATTGCACGCAGGTTAGCTAAGGGCTAACCTAAAAATCTTAACCGAAAGATAAGAACAACATAATTAAATCATTTTTAAAGTAATAAGTGCACATTTTAGAAACTTATAAAAATAAAGAAACTGAGCTCACTGAACTGAGTAACAGAGTGGATATATATATACATATATTTATATACTTTTGGTCTGGCCAATTGAAACCTAAATGTAAGGTGTACATCTACATGTTATTGCAGCCCTGTATACAAAATTTCAAAATTCTGAGGGTACTCGTTTTTGAGTTTTGCAAAATATATACATACATACATACGTATGTACGCAGACACCACGAAAAAATCTCTTCAGAATCCATTTTAAATCAGTTTTATAATTTTTTTGGGGAAAAGTGTCCTTTATTCTGTCCTTATGCACGGATGTCACTCAAAAACATCACTAAATCACATAAAATAGCGGTCAAAATAGATATTTTTGTTGAAATATGGTACTCGAAATTTTTCATGATTACAATACTTCCTTTTTACTTCATACAAGGAAGTAAAAAAAGGATTCTAAAGGATTTATTTTAGTGTAGAAGTTTGGAAATCAATAGTTATTTGTGAGAGAACAAATATGTAATAATACAGTTGTGACTTGCCTACTTGGATAATATTTCTGGTATGCCATTGTGGGCATTGGAACCGATTCCATAATATTTTTTTAATAATAATACTTTTTTGTAAATGTTTATATAACATATAAAAACATTAAGGGAAAAATCATTTTACTTTTTTTCTAGGATATATTTAGTTTGAAATAAAATAAATAAGAATTGTTTAGTATAGGTAAATATGCAATAAAATAGCCAGTATCCTCTGCAAGGCATAAAAATTGTCTTTCTACATTCATAGTTGTGACCATTGTTGCAGTGAATATTTTAATCAAATCTTTCTAACAGTCTGTTTACGAAATAATCAAAGTCTTTCTGACCAAAAGTCTTTCTGTATACTATGAGTAATGTCAATAATAAACATTTTTAAAATAAGAAATCAAAAACTGCAACAGCAATAAAAGCTGGAGTAGTTTTAACTTTTATTAACGTAAGTAGAATTTGGGTGTTAAATGTTTCAAATTCATGTTTAGTTCTTAATGCCACATAACCTTGTATACACATTTAAAATAAATTACTCGGATTTGTTCTTTAATTACGATAATACTTACATAATGTTGTGATGTGGAAAAAAAAAGTTATACAGTATAAATTGTGATTGCTATTGAAATTTTTGTTTGTCATATAAATTTTGATTGAAATTTCTGTTTATCATTTTTGTATAAATATTATGAAGCTATATTCTTAATATTTGCCAGGATAATAGGTAACAAATTAGATAATAGGTAACAAATTAGAAGAAGAAAAATAAAATTTTAATTTTTTAAAGATCCTTTATTATAAAAAAACCTAGCAGTTCAACAATACAACAGATTTTATAATTAATTATTCAGGTATGCGGCAGAATTTTCAGATTTATAGCACTTTGTCAGTACAAGTAAAACAGTTAAAAATCTTAATTAAAATATTTTCTATGATTGAGTCATTTTTCATTGATTTAAATTTTTAAAAGTATTAACCCTTCTGCAATTGCAGTATGAAATAATTCTTTCTTCCCAAATATCCGTGATGTGTGTCAATCATAAGTTTGTAGTACAAGCTAGTTTGTGTCCTTTATAGTGCGTAACTGGAATGCAAGTTGAGCTCATCGATGCCCATCAAAGTGCTAAATGCATAGTTTAAAGGCTTGTTTTTTTTAACCCCGTTATATGTATTATTTATTTGTCTTTCATTATCGTGCTAACCTGATAGTGAGATGCAGTAAAACTAAAGTAAAATTGTGCTTTATAGAATAATATGCATATTTTGAATTAGAAGTGATTTTCTTTACTTTTATCAATAATTTTATTATAACGCTTGTTAGCCAAGAAACATAAGTTTTTCTGTATGTATTTTATTTAACATGTTTTATCCAGCCAGTGTCTGTACTGACACTGCTGTCGATGTTTAAATGTGAAATTAAATGAATAAACTTTATAGCATTTCTTCAATTTTAAGAGAAGCCTAGTTGCATGTAAGAAAATGTAATCTGTTATTTAAAAATATCTAAAATTTGAAAGTTTGTTGACAAGTCACTCAAATACTATGATGTAGTGTAACATTCGTTGCAAAAATGTTACAGTAATATAATGCTGAAATTTGATTCTGAGTTTTAATATCTGTGCATGATTTAATATCAAAGTAAAATCACCAATATTTGATTATTTCCTGTCTTAAATTAATTATTTAAATTTACTATTAACTGCGTGAAGTATGATATTTATAGCTCATTTTGAAATATTAAGCAATATTTATAGCAGGTAATGGGATGGATAAAGTCCATTGTTAAAATGCTTGGCATCGTAATACAGTAGCATAACAGAATAGTTCTGATTGTGAAATGCGTGGTGCTGACTAGGGGTTTCCAATGTTTTTGTCCCTAAGAGCACATTCTAAAATATATGTTGGACTGCAGGCACCAATTATTTACTTTTTCAAGGTGAATAAATAAATTCTATAAATTTATAGTTGGATAGGGTTAATAATACATGCACATTAAAAAAAGAGATCGGCTGCATTTTGCTTTGTGTTGGACAAAATTTCTATTTCTTTTCGTGAAGACGTCTTACTGTGAAAAAATTAGGTGAAAATTGGGATGTCTTCTTTTTAATTTTTTCACGGTAAGAATTTTTCCCATGTAATTGTCTCAGAATGTGCATCAGTTTTTCCTATAAAATTAATTTTACGCTCTTTCC
>KK112027.1:326409-406814 GCA_000611955.2 Stegodyphus mimosarum | reverse complement strand
TTGCTCAAAGGGGGATTTTGCCCAGAAGGGCTTTTAATTTTGTTTTGGCATTTTGCGTAGTTCACTATAAAACAGTGTTTACCTTTTCAAATTTTTGCCACCAATTATTAGAGCCCTGCATTTTATTTAAAGAAATTAAAGTATGAAGAATCTGTATGAATATATGTATATATTTTGCATTGTGAAATAACAACAGTATCTAGAGACATTAAATTTGAATAACATAGTCCTGCGTTCGAATATGGGTATCTGGAAGCCAAAATTTGGAATTTGTTCTATTATCTATTTCATATTTTGTAAAACTTTTAACAAATTTTTCATTAACAAACATTGACTTCAAAGCAAGCAGTGGCAACACTGTACAAAAAAACATTTTTATCTCTAGCATGCAAATTGTGTTTCGGAAGTTCTAAAGATATGCTCATTCTAAATGTTTTTTGATATTGCTGTTGAATTGAATTTTATTGTTTAAGTATGAAGAACATGATATTTAATAGATAAAGGTAACACACAAAATGTTAAAAAAAAAAAGCCCCTTTCATCATAATGTAAAGTTTGAAATCTTTCAGATTTATTATTTTTTTATTATTAATTTTTTCCCCCCTGAAACATTTCTAGCTTTTTGCTGTTACAGAATTGGTAGGAGTAATTTTTCTTGAGGATTTTAGACATTACAACTGGAAAAGTTTAGAAGGATATGAAGGCAAGATTAACAGATACACGATTCCAGAAAAATGTGACAAAATGATAAATATCTTCATGGTATTAACACGTAATGGATGTATTTTACAGAAACTTGTGAATTTCTTACTTTTTGGAGAATTTTTGGTAGAATGATGAAAACATAATATTTGAATGTTTTAATACTAGAAGTCTTTTTTTGAACATGTTTATCTTCCCTTTATTTTCTCTCCTTTTCATTAGGGCACAACATTGAAAATATCAAAAATATTTCTTATCTTGTAACATGGACAGGCATTTGTAGAAAGAAATCTTTATAGTAATAAAGAAATTAAAAACCAACAATTTAAAAGATTCATCTTTTATGTTTCAATGCATGTAAGTACTTGTTGTGTAAGTGAGTTGCACTAGAGATTTTCTCACCTGATGCTATCTCTGCGAGTCCTAAGTTCTGTTGGCTAATGCCTTTCTAAATTCCGCTCCCAGTGCCTATCGTAAATTCTAAAAGTTTTGCCATATCTAGATTTTGTTGCTCGGTGTGTCATTAAATTCTAAAAATTCTGCTGCACCGGCTCTGTAACTGGCCCTTACCATATATAATTTCATATTCTTTCTGAATGTTCATATCACTAAAATAAAATTAGCAGCTTTTTGTATACATTCTAAATGCATTTAGATTTTTAGAATAATAGAAATATTTAATTAAATCCCATAATTCTAAAATGAGGAGGAAACAATTTATGAAACTGATACATTAAAGAGAAAGAAAATTATTCTTCAAAGATATGTACAGTTATTATTTATTATGTAAATTAAACAGTTGTTTATAATTTGACTCTTTACTATAACTTCCCCTTTCCTTTTCCATACCAGAATGTAATCATTTAGATAGTTTTTAAATTGAGGTTTTTAGATTGTAAGACAGTGTTTCTGGCCTCTGCTTGTATGCTGCATTAGTTCCTGCCAGCTGTGATAATTTGTAATTATTCATCTTTACGTTATCACTGACAGCATTTGAATTTGTTATGATGATAGAGTTACTGAGCCAACTTAGAAAGAATAAAATTAAATTGTGTAGTCTTTGACTGCTAGTCCACATTTTTGATTTGAATTTGACTGTTCCTGTGTAATTACATCACCATGAGCTATAGTGTATTTTTCTAGCATAAGAAAGTGTCTTTATGTTCTAAACTCTTTTTAAGTAAGAAGTTTATTTAAATCTTTATCTGACTTTGTAGTTACTTTCAGACATAGCGATAATTTGCTTCATGTCTGTCAGAGGTTTTTGACTATATAACTTTAACCAGATCAAAAACCTTATTAGATACATTATAGAGAGATTGACAAGTTAAGAGATAAAGCACACAGAAACTAGTAGGAACACTGGTTTGCATATTGAAACAAATTTCTAATTGTTAGAAAAGATGCTTAAAGAGAAGTAAATTAATATAAATTAGCCAAAATGTCTGGGAATACTTCAAATTAAAAAGACTCATAAATATATTGCTGAGTGTGGATGCTACAAAATATTAATGTTTTGTATCTTTTAATGTGTAATTATCCTAATATCATTTAAGAATCAAGTCATAAATTGCATATATTTTAAACTGTGAAATGTTATTAAATTATGATTTTAATAGTGCTTTTTTAACAAATATTTAAACAAAATAATATTTAATAGTGGCCATGTAAATCTTTAATGACCAAGGGTATATAAAGTACTTCATTTAATTATTTGTAACTAACTGCTCCTCTTATCACTGCATGTTAAAGCTAGTTATTGCCTTTCATTAATCCTTACTGTGGTCACAAGGTACAGCAGAGAAATGTAAAACTTATTCTTTGCAGCTAGTGAGACTTAAAATAATGCAAAACAACTTATCTCTGGTGCTTTTTAGCTTAATGGAACCTTAAGTATATTAGCTGGGTTGCAACCCTAAGAACATGAAGCTACAATACTAACTGCTTCAAAGAGATAGAGCATTACTAACTTTCAAAACTTGCCAAATTGCCTACATCAGGCTTTTGAGGTCTCTTCTGATCAACAGGTCTCTCTTTTGGCAAGCAGCAGGGATGACGACAGTCAGTTTTCTGTTACCAGTCATGCTGATTATGATTTTACTTCTCATTTTAACCTATGCCATTTGACTTAAAAATCTACCTACTATTTATTAAACCTCTAGACCGAACAAGTACATGTCAAAATGAGACATAAAAGAAAAAGTCAACATAAAGCTAACTATTAGTAAAACATAAATAAAATGTCACTAATCTTCTTTCAAATATGTCCAACTATTTATAAGAGTTAAATATTTAATGCTACTTGAGAAATTTTATAAAGTTGATTTTATTCTCAAATTTGTTTTATAATTATGTTTAATAATAATCCAATATGTTTACGGATCTATTTTATTCTTAGGTTGGTATTTCAAAAGTTATGTTCAGCCATAGATAATATCTTTAATTTGAATTTATTCATTTCCTTTTGCTGACAGGTCCTTAATTTTTTCATTAATAGACCTTAAAGTTATTTAATTTCCATGTGCAGAAGTGTGTACGAACCCTGTTACACAAACTATTCGGGTATTGCCTGGAACCCACAACTATCTAGGACAAGATTTTAGAGATTTTATATAAATATGTACCAGACATAGATTCACTGAATTATACTACTGAATCAGCATCTGGTACATATTTATATGATACAGTGAGTCAATTGCCACTGACTTGAAAGGGGGATGGGGTAAAAAGGGTACCAATAATTTGGAAACACCAAAAATTTGTTAACAGAAAAATTTGACAGTTGGCCCTTTCTTTTTTTGCTTTCATCATGAAATATTCTTCATTAATAAGCATAGTCGTAGGTATAAATTAATAAACATAAGTTATCAAAATATGTAGGCTATTCAGAAAGTAAGGAACGTTTTGGAATTAAAAAGAAACTAAGTACAAGAAAAAAAATTATTATATTCATCAGAAAGAGTGACTGAAATTCTACTTTTCTACATAGTCACCAAAGAAACTGAGGCACTTATCATAGTGGTGGACAAGTTTTGAAATTCCTTCGTCATAGAATTTTGCCACCTGCGATCTCAGCCACTCAGTGATGCAAACCCGCAGCTCCTTGTCGTCGTCAAAGCACTGTGTTGCTAGCCAGTTCTTCATTCTTGGAAACAAGTCAAAATCACTAGGTGCAAGATCGGGACTATAGGGCAGATGAGGGAAAACCTCCCATTTGAATGAATTAAGGAGTTCTTGAGTGCGGTTTGTGGTGTGAGGTCAGGCATTGTCGTGCAAGAACAAAATTTTGGACGCCAACTTTCCTCGGCGCTTGTTTTGAATTGCTCTCCTAAGGTTGCGCAAAGTTTGACAGTACCGCTCAGTGTTTATTGTTGCACCATGTTCGAGAAAACCAATCAGAAGCACACCTTGCCTATCCCAAAACACAGTTGCCATAATCTTCTTTGGTGACAAGGTTTGCAAACATTTTCTTGGGGAACTTGTGTGTCCACTGCATGGACTGTAATTTTGTCTCACAATTCACGTCTTTTCACCAGTTACGATTCGATCCAGTAATGAATCACCATGTCTGTTGTAGGCCTCCAGAAATGTCAAAACTGCCCCCATTCGCTGACCTTTATGGTGGTCTGTAAGCAATTTCGGCACCCATCTTGCACAAAATTTGCAGTAGCCTAGCTTTTGTGTCACAATTTCAAACAACAAAGTCCATGAAACTTGTGGAAAACTAAACGAAAGCTCAGTTTTTGTGAAATGGTGGTTTTCACGAATCTTTTCATCAACTTTAGCGACCAGTTCGTCAGTCACAATGCTAGGGCGTCCACTCTTCTCTTCATCATGAACATTAGTGTGGCCATTTTTAAACTGAATGCACCATTTCCGGATTGAACTTTCATTCATTACGTTGTTTCCGTACACTTCACACACTTGACGATAAATTTCCGTAGGTTTTAGGTTTTTTGCATTCAAAAACTATCACAGACTGCACCTCACAAATGGCATGATTTTCAATTGCAGCACTCATTTTAAATTTGAATATCGAAAAAAAGGCAGCGTGGAAATGTTCCCTTTGTGATGGCTGGACGCCGACTGAGATGTTGAGCATGTAGACACCAAAATATACGTGATTGGGGTGAGCCTAGCGACGTCAGACATAAACGTTCCTTACTTTCTGAATAGCCCTCATAACAAACACCCCAGATTTATACAAAATACTTTACTAATATGGCATAAAACTGCCTTTGGTATGTAATACAGCTTGGATTTGACTGGGAATGGCATCATAGTATGTTCTATGTATAATGTTAAACATTTTTAACTCTGAGTAAAGGTTTTTAAACAACATATAAAGATTTTCATTAGATACATGTTGCAAAGTTTTAAATCTACTAACATTATTAAAATGAAAATCAACGTCATTAAAAATTTATCAGATGAGTAGTAATTATTAACTTAGCTAATATTAAAAACATAATCCTTAATTTAAAGTCAGTATATCTGATTCATTTTTGGGTAAGGAATATCCTGGTTTCTTATAAAGAAAATGCACTCCAGTGAAACATTCTCAAAAATATTACAGTTTTAATTTGGGAGAAACGTTTACTGGAGTAGTTTAAAAACAGTTTGTACAAGAATAAGAATTCAGAAAATAATTAAATCTTACTTCCTCAAAACTTTTCTACCATTATTGTTGTAATCTATGCATTTATAGCATTTCATTCATGCGAATGCCGCACCAGAGAACTTTTCAGACACCTCCCTGCACATTTAAAAGTGTAGGCACGTGCCCTGTAATGAATAATTGAAGATGTGAGATGCGCTGCTTAAGTGATACATGGTAGAAAATCAGTTGGCCAATGTCCACTTAGAAATATTTTTTTTAATAAATTCATCATTAGATATTCATTACTTTAATTTTTTGATATTTTCAGCTGTCTGTCCACTTTTTATGATAAAAAAATAAATTTATAAAAATCAATCTGACATTATTTAAAAAGCCACTGAGCCTTTCAAAAAGCCTCAGTGTCTGACTTGCAGGTCATAGGTTCGCCACCACTGTGTAGACTATCAACCATAAAAAGGGGGGATACTGCTTATTAACACTAATGTTTTTGTATTGTATTTTAAAATATCATGACATGATTTATTATGTGGCTTTTCAACAGATTTTTTTGGTTGCATGGGTTAGTAATTTTGATGCAGTTATTCAGTTTCTTTGAGGTCATGTAGTTAAAAGTTTTAGAGTTACTACAGATTTTATGTATTATATTGTGCTTTTTTTTAATATTATGAACTTAACAATGTTAATTATTTATTTGATCCCTGGAATATTAAAGGCCTGCAAAATTAAAAAAGATTTGAATCTTTAGATAACTTGAAAAATTAATTAAAAAAATTTGAATTCTTTAAAATGTGTTTAAAATTTTCTATTAAAAAATGGGGTAATAGTCCCTGTAATTTAGCTGTGCTGTGCAGAAATTCTGTGAAAAGTTTTTAAAAGTATATTTTAGTAAGGATGATGCTATGAATGCGTATATGTAATGCTATGAATGCGTTCTGTAATCTGGGTTTAAATCTTAGCATGTCAAGTACCCAGTTTTTTTTTTTTTAAACCATAAGAAAGTATTATTCTTTTCAGCTTTTCATAAAATAAGGTCAGAAGCACGAAAGTGTGTTGTTATCAATCGGTACTGAATAAGGTTGTTTTATTTAATTTCAATTTATGAAATTATGTTTCTCATCAGCACATATCTAAATTTAAGAAAAAAAAAAGATTCTTAATGATATATCAAAGTGTGTGCTACAGCAAAAAATTTCCTATAATGTAGTGTCAGCATTAAGTCATTTCCTAATTAAAATATTTTATACAAAATGATAAATACTGAAGAATGAATGGAAATTTTTTATAATTGCATGGTCCTATCGTTAAAGGTTTTTAATCATGATGTTACATTAAGAATCATCATTAATAAATATGCATGTATTTATTAACATTAATAATCTGTTAATTATAATATTTTGTTGCCAAGGCAATGTACTTTTCTAGCATTAACTGGATGCAGTTAACAGAAATATAACATCTCCCATCAGGATTTAAAATTCCTTAGGTTTTTTTTGGATGTATTTTGGTAAATATTTGTAAATGGTCCTTAATTTTTTTTTTCATTTGACATTTCCATCTTTTTCTTATGACTGATAAAAACAGAATAGAACTCAACATTTTATGTGAATGTAGAATTCAAATCATGCAGCTCCTTAATGCAGCCGTCACAGATAGATTTTGTAAATAATGAGAAACAGTCAGCCATCCCAAAAGAAAAGTTCTGAATTTCCTGATTGCTTTAGCACAATCATTCAAAAATAGATATTTTCAACAAAGTATCATCTATTTGCAATGGGGGGGAAAACATTTTTGGGATCTTTAGCCTACCTTATGATATTGCTTCAACATAGTTGGACGAAAGCATGACTTTCAAAAAGATGGAATTTTGAACATCATAAAGCTTGCACTTTCACTCACTGTTATTTGGAAATTCTTCATGGGAAGGACAAAAGACATAAATAGGGCATTTGAAAAAGTGGGGATATTTTGAGAAAAAGGTCTGCTGATGTCAAAATTTGCTTCGCCTTCAGCGCTACTAGAAACAATGGAGACCATCTAGAGCAGGGGTTTCCAAACTTTTTAGCCTGCTGGCTGTATTGGCTGTTTCACAAAGCTTGGAGAGCCAAGACCCAGTTAATGCTTCATACCACGATGATGCAATTATGTTAAATAGCGTATACATGCTTTTGAATAAGGCAGCAAGACTTTTGCAATTGCATCTACCCTGCTATGATATGACGAAGACTCTTTGTCATGCAATTCACATAACATAACTCTTTTATATATTTTCACCTAACACAAATTTTTTAGAACTGTTTAAACATTTGCAAAAATATTCGGGCCCCAGAATATCAGAAATTGCTTAGGCTTGCAGTTTAACTTCACTTTCAAGTGGATTGACCTCCCCATTGTAACGATTTATAAAAATGCATTCATTTTGATCAGGCACAAACTTTAGCTTGTAGATATTTCATATTTTAGGCAAGTTTTGTGTGAAAAACCATTTTTAAAAACTAAAACAAATTACAACATGTACAGAACAAAAATTAAGATTTAAAAAAAATTGCCGGTGAAAATTTCTGTGAACAAACTTAGACAACTATTATGAAACTTAGACAACTATTATGAAAGTAGATAAAAATAACACACAAAACCTTTATTCTTGTAAAAAGTGCAATGACAAATTTTTTAAAAGAGTGTTACTGTATTTCACTCAACGTAAATTTAGAAATGATTATGTAGTGTTTATAATATGTTTTATAAAGAATGTGCACGACAGGCAATGTATTTATAATCCATAAATATGTTATATGAAATTGATAATGTGTATGTTACCTTGTTTATTTTAAAATGTATAAAGCTATTTAAATAACATTTGGTGAGCCATATAGATAGTGCTCACTGGCTGTAAGTTTGGAGACCCCTGATGTAGTGCATTCCTTTGAAAAAAAAATTCCTAGTCAAATAAAAATAATAAAATAAAATAAAAAAGGATCAATGATGATTGACTGTCGAAGCAGTTTTTCTGTTAGATTATTAGAGGATTATTATTTTTTTTAATGTTATTATGTTTTAATTTTCTAACAAAATTTAAAATGTATTATCATTAAAACAAACTAGCTTTAAAATCTTGTGCACAAAATTTATTTTTATGAATTTGGAATTTTTCTGTAAAGGCACTAAAAGTTTTGCCAGTTTGATGATTTTTCTCCAGATTTGTGTTTAAAACATGTATTCTTGCCAGAAATTTGGGTTACAGTTTTAATTAGTTGTCTTTATTGTGCAGAAAGCAATCTTTTCTCCATTTTGCTTATCTAATAGGAATTCTTTTGTTGTACATTATCAAGTTTGGTGATTGATCAAAATTTTGATCTTAGATCAGTTTGTCTGCTGAAACTTTGATCTGGTGATTTGTAAATTTTATGATGATTATTTAGACAAATATAAGAATGTTATTAAGATGTCATGAAAACAACAACTGCAAATCAAAATTTTGTTTCTTAGAAGAATAATGTTACTTACATATTATCCTATTAACCCTGAAATTTTTGCCAGAGAGCACAACTTTTTTTTTTATTGATTACATGCTGTGCTATTTGGGACTACATAGAAAGGAAAAAATGCCTCGTGGATAACTTTTTAACAGAAACTGGCTCGTATCCACATTCCGCATCGGGAAAACCACAAAAAACATCCATTCGGCCAGCACTTTCACCAAGACTGGAACCCTGGATCAAAATATCAGTGTTTAGTAGGTTTACCATTTGACTAATGGTCTGCTATGCAGCATAACTTAGTACCATTATGAATAGGCAGGATAAAACAACAATCATAAAATTTAACTCTTGTTTTATATAATCCCAGTTGATTCTTGATGAGCAACATTTAGTTTTTATGAACTAAAATATAAATGAATTGTTATTGCTACATGTTAAAAAGATTAAACTTTGGGATCTGCCTGTTATAGAACAAAATAGCAAATAGTGGAGTATTTTCAAAGTTACGGTATGCTATCATAAAAAAAAAGTGCATTAATGGACATGATATGGTCAGCTGAATATGGCTGAGAAAGTAATGATAAATTGGAATAATTACCCGCAGAAAGTGTGTACTCTTTGTGTTCTAAATAGATCACCTGACAAAATCAGAAGGCCTAATAAAATAATAGAAATTAATAAAAGTTTTTTTATGAAATAAAAAAATTAAATGGGTCAAATACTGACTGTTTATTAAATAAAGAGATGTAAAAAATTCTTCAGAATTCCATAGGAATGATTGGTTCATCTTTGAGATCTCCACCTCACTTTCCTAGTTTGATAACAAGCAACTTTCATAGTTGATGGGATAATATCTGAATACCAAAATGATATTAAATTATTTTTATTTCCATGTTTTAAAATGCTTTTGTCTTTCATTTTCATGATTTTCGAATATCTTGATTCTGAAATTTAAACAAGATAATAAATATCATAAAGCAGAATTTTTTAATTATTTTTTAGCAAAAGCAAAAAAGCTACTGTTATTATGCTAAAATTACTTAAATTTGTTTTAATTTTCATAAGCGTTTTTCCTTGTGTACTTCTTTTAAAATACACAGATATGTGTTAGCTTTCTTTGTGAAATTTATTTTATGCTTTTTTACAATTTTTTTTTTCTTTCAAAAATCAAAAATCTTTTGACTTATTTTTACAACATTGGCTATTATTTTACAGGCTGAAAATCTAGAAAAAAGCCTGAGAAAGGGGAAAACAGTAATAATGGTGTTAAGGCATTATAGACATGTTTGTTAAGACAGTACATGTTTTACAAGAACCTTGTGATGAGTTTTTCATATTGTTTAAAGAATTCTTGGGGGGGGGACCCTGTAGTAACAAAGTTATTTGAATTTCTACATTTCTTTATTATCAAAGCTCTTATAATTTAAAACAGCATCAAGAGCCTTCTTACAGATAATACCTAGGAGACAATCCTGGCTGTTTAGCAACTGTTTGGGAATAGTTCAGACTAGGGTAGCCACTTTTACGCATTTCTGTTAGTTCACTGAAATTATTCTCAGTATGGAAATTACTAAAGAAATATGATTAGCAACTTCTGCTCATTATAAATACGTGCAGTTTTTTAGAACAACAAAATTTTCTAAAAGATTAAACAAAAACTCGTTGAAAAAGAAATTTATTGCATAAGGCAAATGGAAATTCTCTCTAAAGGAATATTGTTGAAGATATTAGCAAATTAGCACATACTGTAGCAGATGATGCAGAGACTAACACAAACATTGATTTGTTTTTTAAAGCAAAGGAATTTATAAATCAAGTGAAAGAAAAGGAAATAGATCTAAATAAGTGAAAATATCTGATCAAATTTCTAGTTAAAAAGATGCAAGTATTTTGTACTGTTATAAACTTTTCATATTCTTTAATGTATGATTATTGTAATGTCCTTTTGAAAGCAGTGTAATAAATTTTATGTGTAATTACATGTTGTTTTAAACTGCAAATTTCCGTAGATTGTGTTTTAAATAATGCTTCTTTTACTGAATAATAATAATGAAAAAAAAAAACAAATTTTTTTAATTATAACCACATGAATCTTCTTTAAAATATGTTTGACACTTATAAGCTTAAAATGTGCTTCAGAAAACTGTATTCATAATTTAATGTCAACTACTTGAAAAGGTGCAGCAGTTAAAGCTTTATTTTGAACTGCTGTTATTTAAAATAGCCCGACACCTGCATTCATTGGGAATGGCCCAAACTTGTTATTCATTTAGTCATTTCATCACTGAAAATGTTGCTGTGGCAGTGATTCAATTGCATCCACAAGTAAGGGGAAGTTCAGTCCCAGATTTGAAGGAATAACCCCTGGCGATGGATCTAGGTGGTCTACCATCCCTCTTCCCCTATCTTTCAAGAGGATTTTCAGCTTGACAGTATTTAACGTGCCCCTATTACAAAATACTAATAAAAATTTGTCTTCTCCTAATACCTTGTCCCGACATGCTTTGGCTTTCCTACTACCACATTTCTAGTGGAATTTTCAATGTATTTAATAATAATACATTCTACGTGTTTTCGTTTTGTTCTTTGAACGCTGTAAAAATCCAGTAAAGTTCTTAATTTCTATACAAATAAATGTGGATGAATCATTTTAAGCGAGCAGAGAAAGTAAGTAGAAAACTGAATGTATTGTTACTGTTGTCTCAGAAATTAAAAAAAAAAAAAAATATTATATTAAATTTTTTTATGTGTCTTTTATTTGTCGAAGCATGTTTAATTAACTCTCAAGTTTAATCCAAGTGTACTTCAGAACTGATGGTGAAAAATTGCCAATTCCATTCATATTTTGAATTCTGCTGTGTTTTACATCTACAAGCATTTTGTTCTTTGAGCAGTGTCCAGAAAACAGCAATAACAGACAACTTATTCCAGCAGTGCTTGTAAACTTTGTTCTTTTGTTTATGCTTTTTGTAATTAATTTTTAAAATGCATCTAGAACTTTTATACCATTTTGTATTTCAGATTTATGTGACCTTTCTGTTCTCTTCGCTATAAAAAGTATCAATTTAAATTTTTGAATTTATCCTTCAGAATGATTTTTTTTTAATAAAACAAAATAAGCTTGTGGATTTATTTTCAATTTTTAATATTATAGCTCGCAGTGATATTTCCAAGTCAAACATATTGTTTACTCGAAATCCCGATGAATTACGAGGTGTTTTTATCCATACTTCTTTAATTAAAAGTTCCAGAGGCTTGGGATTTACAATAGTTGGCGGTGGAGATGGTTCTTCAGGTGAAGAATTTTTGCAAATCAAAGATGTTGTACCAAATGGTCCTGCGTGGTGTAATGGAAAATTAGTTACAGGTAGAATTATCCAGACTTCTAAAATTGTTAAAAAAAATTATTGCATTATTTCTATGTTAATTGGTTAACATATATTTGTTTGAATTTTGTATTTTTAATGTATTATAAGCCATTGCTAAAGCCAGAAATTGGTAGTGCTATGTCATTTTCTCAGGTTTTCCAAATTTTTTTAGAATATTCTTTATGTGTTGCAATATAGTTTTAATAGTTTTGTGTACTTACATTGTAAGGTTTTAGTTAAACTAACAAAGTTTTATTTTAATTTAAATCTTTCTATCTCTTCTCATGTTTCAACTTCCCGTCAGAAGAAGCGTATGTTTTCAGTGTTATGCTAATTTGAAGTGGAGCCAAGTGCTATTTAAGCAATAGGTAGAAACCTTTCAGTGTGAGAGAGCTTTTAGTCTCAGATCACGGTCATTCTATTCGACGTTCGCCTGACCAGCTAACATTTAAATTCTAAGCCATAGTGCTTGCTACGTGATTGCTTATTGAAATAAAGCCAAGTGCGCTAGTATTAGCAAATTTCAAGTGCGCTAGTATTAGTAAATCTTGCTACGCACCATTTAGTTAGAGGCCAACTCCGCATATAGCTCTGTGAGCAATAATTAATTAAATTTCTATTTAGCTTCAGTTAAAATTTATGTGATTGTTCATTTTAGACCTAAGTGTGGTCTTTACTTTCTGTATCCCTCCCGAGTTGGGAAGTGGTTGTAAATAATATTGATTTAATAAAAGAGGATTTTAAATCCCTTTCAAGTGCAATTATTCTGCCACTTAATCACAGTATCTATAACCAGAACATAGCTGCATTCAGCTCCCTGTTCCAGATCAGGACTTAAGGACTTTCACAAAGATGTTTGCCAAGAATATGCACAGAACACTCAGTACTGACAACATGTATTTGCTATAGGTAAATGTGGTTGAATTGAGGTGTAGTGATAAGTTGCCACTGAATGCTTCTCGCTTATAACGTTGACTATAAACTTCAGCAAGTTCTTCTAAACATGACATGAATATTGTTTGGCGACTAGGTTCCCAAAACCCCAGTTGCCCTTTAAAAGGGGAAGTATATAAGGTATTTCTCCCATTTCCTTCGCATGCCTTCGAGGTGTAGTGGTCAGCATGCTTGACACGTAACCCCGAGAGGTACGTGGTTTGATTCCCGGCGAAGGCATTGCTCATTTCTCATCTCTCCTGCTTCAAAATAACCTAATGTCTCTACAGGCTTTTGCTGGTTTAATCTTTTGACATGCTTTGCGTTTATTTTATGCTCGACCTGTAAGATTAATCAAACAATGAAGTGGAGTTATTAGCTTTTTCTAAATTACAAAATGTAATTGAAAATTTGAGAATGTTATAATTCTTATATAATGAATGTATATGTGAATAAAAAATATGTTGCAGAGAGGTGATAACAGTAAAGGTAAGCTAGTTTGAAGGAAACTGTATGACATGTATGACAACCATATGATTTATTTACCACGAGCACATAAGTCAAATTTTGCTGAGAGCTGGATATGGCAGGAAAACTTTCATAAATAGAAGGAATAATCTTAAAAAAATTAGGATAGCTTCTGCCATAATAATTAACCAACCACTTGAAAAATGCTGCATTAAAATGGAAAACAAAAGCCCGTCAACCAAAATTTTCAATATCCAGTTAACTGCCAAATTTAACCTGGCACCAAATGAGATTCCTGATAATAGATAACATACTAGTACGTGTAATTTAATTGATATTTTATCTAGAGTGACTTAGTATTTTCTAATTTGAGTCAAACTGGATTAATAATTAACGTTAAGTGCCGTATAGCTGGCCTGCTTCGGCTTAGTATGTTTGTTTTGCATCAACTCCGAGCCCTTTAGCTTGAAGGATTTTGGTGCATCATGATTTAAGTTTTTAAACACGTTGACAAAGAAAGACACTCCTCCTTTTTGGTGCATTGTTTCTTCATGCCTTTCTTCTGACCAGTTTGTGGATTTTTTGCATTTTTACTCCTTTTTAGAATTATTTTAAGGGCACAATCACAAGATCACTCATACTCCCTTATCCTACTACTGTGCTTAGTAATTAAAGTGCACTATATCTATGAAAGCTACTTTTTCTATAGAAATTTTAGGCCACACTAATTTTGCACAATTCAGTCAACTTTAGAGACTTTCTTGATTAGTTTTCAATGTCTGATCTATTATTGTACTTCTTACTCTGCATATCCAGATGCAACCATTTTAACATGTGATAATGGCATGGTCCCTGTTTTTTGCCCCCTCCCTCAATACTGCGTCATTCATCCAGCCAGTCGACCAGGCCATAATACACAGTATTAAATGATACTACAAATTGGAGTTTACGAAAATTCTTTCAAGAGACCATTCTGTTTCACTTTGTGATTATTGAAAAAAGATTGTCAAAGATTCCATCTATTTGTAAGCAGAAACACAGAATTCTGTTTCCCAAACAACATTGGTAAACGGCTGCTATAATGTATGGCCATCTTTTCTGTTTATTGAAACTGAGGACTATGACAGTGAATTTCCTGGTTTTAGAGTCAGTGCAACAAAGGCAAGAGAATTATTTCCAAGTCGAAAGAAAGAACAAATGAGGAGGCTTTACAAAATGGTATCTTAGACTGGATGATGTGTCCAGATGAGCGATTACTGGCCTATAAGATGACCAATGATGAAGTTATTGGCTCTATTTTGAAACTGACATAGCAAGAAAATGATTCTGATTCTGGTATAGATAATGAATTTGATAGGAGTGAGAAAGTTTCTTTTAATAAAGGTTTAGAACATGGTGAAAAATACCTAAAATTTTTAGAATAACATAGCTGTGTCACAGAGCAAATTATTTATGACTCTATATAATTTTTAAAAAAAAAAAGTGCTCTAAAGCAGTCTACAGTTTTAAAACAATCTTCTGTCAGGAAAAAAAAATGTTTGAAACAGGTTAAAAAAATGAAGTATTTTATTCTTTAATTGTGTCTCTTATTTTCACATGTTTTTAATGTATATCTCCTTAAGGTTTGTATATGCCCTTAATGTCCTTATTTATTTTGCACTTTAGTCCAAATATAATGATTCATCTTTTTTGCCCTAAAATACATGTAACCTCTGCTTTTAAGCATTGTAGATTTCTGGTCTTCTACTTTATTAACAACTGTCAGTAAAATGTTGTAATTGGGAGCTGGTTTGGGGAAAGTAATTTGTCTTTTTACTTAGCAGATTTCATGTGAAGATGAGACATTTGCCGAAAAATGAGGAAATGCCTGCTCGAAATCAAAAATCCTGATATTAATGTTCACTGAAAATGTATATTATCGTCAAAAGCAACTAAAGGGCAGTGTATCCAGATACTGTTTATTTTACTGAAATTGATGTACAGATTGTTAAATTAATCATTTAATTGGTTTCTTTTACTAATGTATAAAAAGGTGGTACAGATAGTTATCTAAACCAGGGGTTCTCACACTTTTAAAATTTTGTACCACATAAATAAGAATAAATAAATAAAAAAGTACCACTGTTTATCATTATATGTTTCAAAAGGGGCACTGTACATTCGTTTTTAACATTTAAATGTTTTATATAAAAATGGCACCATAAAAAGTAATGTTATATAATATACAATTAGCAGTACACGTACCATGTTTGTACACATAGTTTGAGAAAGTCTGATCTAAAGTTATGTTGTACAATTTTTACGACTGAGTATTTAAATTGATCTTTTATCTTTTTTTTTTTGTCTTTTCTACAATAGAACTAACCTTTCTTTTTAATTAATACTAATGAAAACCTGTTTGAGAGGTTAGTTACTGAAATGTGGTGAATTATAAAAATGTTTGAGCATCATAAAAGAAACTGTCCTTATTTTATTTAACTGAAAATATATCTGAAAACCTGAAGAATAGCTTGAAGATGTAAATTTTGATTAATGATATAGGAATTTTTATGTAATTAATTCACTTTATTTTTCTTGATAGGTGATGTTCTTGTTCGTGTTAATGGGGAATGTGTTCTTGGATATACTCATCAGAATATCATTGCCTTATTTCAAACAATTCCTGCGGGAGAAGTTGTAGAGCTTGAAGTATGCCGTGGATATCCATTGCCATTTGATCCCAGTGATCCAAATACAGAAATAGTTACAACTGTTGCTGTTTCTGTAGCAAATACTAAATTATCAAATGGCCATAATGTATATTCTTTTCGATCAGATAATTTTAATATGCCAAGTAGATTGACTGATAATTGTGCCAAATCTACTGATTCTATGACTCGTGCTGTCAAATCAATGCCAGATTTAAGCTCTAAATATCCTGATAACTGTTATCCTTCACGTCACAACAGTGCTGGTTTTTTAAATCCATTTATTGAGGATATGCCAAATCTTTCACCTGTGAATGCTCATCGGGCTTCTTTAGTACCTGAATTCTTGACTGTTGAGATTATCAAAGGGGCAGCTGGCTTTGGTTTTACCATTGCTGATAGTTCTTATGGTCAGAAAGTATGTATTACATTTTTACACTACATATAAAACATTATTTTGAGTCCTGTGATCTGTTATTTTGTCACATTTTATTACTGATATTTTTTAAAAATGTTAGTTAAAAGGTTACCAGCAAAAATTTAAACTTGGTTTACAGAACTAAAGAAGGCAAAATTATTTCTAAAAACAAGATGCTTAATATAATTTCATGTTTTAAATCCTTGTATAATATTGAATAATGAAAATGTGGATAGGTATGTATCAATAAGATATTACACTATTTTGCTAATTTTCTTGTTGCTTTTTTTCCAATGTAATAATTTGTTACGAATGTCATAATGTACTTCTGTACTGTTGGTATAGAGTTTTTTGTGGTGATATAAAAGGCATCTCTTAGTAATACTAGATAACATTCACAGCCTTTCTTGCAAAAATCCTAACTTGTATATTGCTATCTAAAAATTTAGTAAGTTATGCTAATGATTTAATATTTGGTCAGAAGAATGTTAATGAATGATGATAGTAACAATTTGAACGTGCTTAAAATAGTCCTAAAAGAGGTAATTGATTTATATATATAGTAAAGACTAGAGTGAACATATCATTATATAGTAAATTTGAAAAAACTAGTAAGTAGTAAATATAAATTCTTAAAACAAAGAATGCAGTGATTAATTATTAGGTATTGCCGAGTATGTGAGAATTATTTATAAATAACATTTTTTTGTTTTATTTTAAAACTAATGATAGAATGATATATTAAATTTGATAATCATTTATAAACAGATAAATTTCTGTCATGGTTGAAAAATTATATCCTTGAGAATACTACTACTGTTCTTTTCTTTGGAAAGAGGAAAACTGAATAATTTTCCTTTTGATTCCTTTAAAATACATTTATCATATATATTTCAGAAGTCTTAGAGTGTGTATATATATATATATATACACATTTTAAGACTTCTGTTATTTGGACCTTTATCAGCCAAGATCTCTGTTAACCAAGGCAGCACTCAGTTTGCAGAAATCTTTGGGAAAACATTGTAGCATTAGAAAGAATATAGTGAAAATCAGAAATGCTCATGAATTCTGCTATCAGCAATCTTTTGATCTGTCTTATTAGTGAAAGAGTCATTTAAATAACCTCCTTACTGTGCATAATGATAAAAGATGTGGTTTATATGTGTCAAAGAGGAAAGCAGCATTAACAATCAGACATGAACTATGAATTTGTAGACATGTTTCAAAGTGTGAAAGGTTACAAAGACATTTTAGAATGGATAAATTTGGGAAACAGTAAATTTTCAGATTTTGAATAACAAAGAATGCATTTATTATGTTGATTCAGAAAATAATAAAAATTACAGTGATGAAAGTGATGCATAAAATTTGAAGTGGGCATGGGCAATGTGAAAATAGCCATGTTTTATAATATTTATAGCAATGCAATCTGGTACTTCTCCTATGGATATTTATTGATTAAAAGATGGGTGATTGTGCTGAGACTGATAGAGTTGTAGGATCATCATAAAATGGGTAAAAGCTTGTTAAAAGTATTAATGTTTCATAAAAATTCATGCAAGGAATTTGATAAAATTTCACACCGTGCATAAATTTTGATGCAGTTTGTTATTCCAGTTTTTTTCATGAATATTTTTGCCATGAAATGAAATCTTGTATGGGTTATTTTAGCTAAAGTAAGCAGATTTTATTTGCTAATAAAAGAGTTTCTTAAAATGTTAGTGCATTTATTTTTAGAATTTTAAATAAGCAGTTTCTGAAAAATTTGTTTAACGAAAAATTGCATGATTTAAAACTTCGTTTCTGTTAACTGAGTTTTTGATTATTCAAGGTGCTTATGTTCTCATTTACCTTGGACAATTGAGGTTCTGCTGTGAACAGGAAGATCTTTATGAAAAGATTCAATTTATTAAATTTAACAGACTTGTAAAACTCTGATTTGAATGAATAAATTATAAAATACTACATCCTGTTCAATCTGACTGAGCCTTTCTTAATTATAACTAATGTCACATTCTTGGTTAAAATTAATTTTGAATGGTACAGCTTAATTCTTTATATCTATATATTGACTGAACCTTTTTTAAAAGAAAAATTAATAATAACTTCTTGGAAATAAAAGCTTAAATATTATAGAGTAGAAACTGATCAAAATAAGATAAGCATATTTAATAATTAATTAGATTTCTGTTAATTTTTTTACATACTGATACTAAGATTGGTGCATTTCAGGTAAAGAAAATACTTGATAGACCGAGATGTAAACATTTACAAGAGAATGATCTTTTATGTGCTATTAATGGTCGTGATGTGAGAACACTAGCACATGCTGAAGTTGTCCAAATTTTAAAGGATTGCCCTTGTAATGAGGCTGCTGAAATTATTGTTCAACGAGGTGGCTTTGTTTCTCCTTTGAGAACCAAAGGAAGATCAAAGGTTTGTTATTGAAGTGTTTTATTGTAATTTATCATTCATTCTGAATAATTTAAGAATTTAAAATTTGTGAGGATTTAAAAGTCAAATGAAAGAAAGAAAAAATTATAGTAAACCAATTTTTATGGATAATTATCCAAATAATGTAAATTAAAGTACAGCAACATGTAAATTAAACTGTACAAAGATTATTTAAACAATATTTTATGTTTCTTAAATGGCAGTGCTGTTTAATTCTGAACTTTCCTTTCGATTTATTCTATTTCATAGTTGCATTTTTCTTGCATATCATTTTGACTATCTAATTTTCGTAATAACTTTGCTGCCAGCGTATCATTATGATACTCTTTAAGTTTTTCTTTCTGGGCCACTGCACCAATTATAATACAAGAGTGAAGAGTTATTAGCAAGCCACTATATCTTATTTCATACCCTCAAAAAGAGTATTTTGTTTGAAATATTAAAAATACATGAATGATATTAGAATGCTCTGAAACATTAAATCGAATGTCTTGAGTTTTAACATTGTTAGTATGGGTATTTTTTATGATGTTTATTCTATGAAAATGAAATGCACTGTGCTTATAACATGCAGTCAGAATTTACAAATGTTCCAGAGTTGAATTGGTTTAAAATTTTGTATTTTAGTATGCCAATCATAGTGATCATAGTGCAGTATGCCAATCATAGTTAAATACGTAAAAATAATCATTATTACTGGTATTGTAGTTTAACTTATTTCGATTTTAATTATAAAGATGATTTTCTGTTTATACTATAAAAAATATTTATATATTATGTGCAAGACCGCAAATATTTGATAAAAAGCAGATTTTGTTAGAATTAATTTTATATGTTAGACTTAATTACAAAACATGCCCGAACACACAGTGATGTTGAATGCTCCAATTTCGTGGCCCCATGAGGAAGCTTCTTTTTCCCGTTGGAGAGCTGAGAAGGTAATAATGTGCTATTTTTGTGTAGTCAAAGTTTTATACTTTACTTATACACATTTATTTTAATTTTGCATTGGACATTTCCAAAGAAAGTAAGACTTTATATATTGCAGTAAGATTTTTACATTGCATTTCATCAGTACTTTTTGATGACTCAAATGCAAGCAGGATAGCAAATAGGCGAATCAAGGAATATATATGCAAATAGGCGAATCAAGGAATCTGGTTATATGATTCATGTAAAAATGACTCGATCATTACCGCCCTCAAAATAAGTGTTTTTGTAGTTTCTCCAGTATAACATAAATACAGAGTAGTTTTCGTTATAGTGGTCGCCCACAAAAGCACGTCTCATTTGCTGCTTCAAATGGATGGCAAATATCAAATTCAGAGGCCCATACCAAGGCCAATGTAATAGCTGTAATCCCAAAAAGGTAAAACTAATTTTGACGTCTTTTGAAACTGCAGCCATGCACAGCAGAAAAGCCTTTTGGAAACTGATTTTAAGTGAGAATATTCCATATTTTCATATTTGGTTGGCAGCTATGTATTTGTAATATATAAGAAAGTTGTGTAGTAAAAGCATCTCACCAAAATATATTGCCCAACTTTAAAATATTAAAAAAAGTATTTGAATTTTTTTTTAAATCGTTAGAAGACTTCTTGCACGCATCCCTAGTATATTGAAGTTACAGAATTGTTTGAATCTTGAAATTGTTTGAATCTTGACAAAATTGTAATTTGATGTAAATAGGATTTTACAAGAAGATCTTGTACCATGCTCCAAATTCAAAAAAGCTGCAAGAAAGTTTTTGAAGTGTTATGTATGTCTTCATGAATGGTCTAGAAACTTACCTGAGTTGAATTGAGAATATTTGGTCAGTTGTGAAAAGAAAAAAACTTAAAAGGACAATACATCAGTAAATATCGTAATTTTCAATATTATCAAAGTTTGGTTTTGTAAGAATCGGGTAAAACAGAAGAGTGCAGAAGTTGTAAATTCAGTCCCAAAATGTGAGAATGAAGTTATTAATGTCAGACGAGAACACACTGCTTTGATAGTAGTTTTATAAATGTATGATGATGCATTAAAATTACAATGTTTTTTACTACATGCTTGGGAGGAGGTTCTAGCAAAATCTCTAATTAATGTTTTTAGGCCATAACTATTTTGACAATCCATGCCATTGATATAATGTAGAAATAACAAGGAAATTTATAATAGAAGTTAATTTAGTTTAATTCATAGCCATAAATAAGAATTGTAAGATAGTGCCATAAATAAAAATATGTGTAAGATACACTTGAGTGTACAAATTAATCTGAATGTATGCAAGATATGTAAGATATATATGTAAAATAAATAATAAGTAAATCAAAATTATAATTAGCTATAACCTCTTAATTCTTAATTTTAATTTGGGAATTTACCCTTTTTATTCTAAAAACAGTAATTTTTTTAATAATTTTTCCTTGATTGTGTCATTTCAAAATTGATCTGTTCCATGCCATCTTATGTAACTAACTCATAGCAATGCTGGAATGTTATAGCCAATCACTTTTTCAAGAACTGAAATTTTCACTCTATATCTAGCTCTTCCACTAAATGCATAGCACTTTTTTTCACTTTGCTCTTGTTAACACACGCCACTCATTTCTCTGTATTGTCTGAAGATCGGCTAAGCTTTCAAATTTGTGGGGGTGCATTTTGCACTCATGATAATATGAATAAAATTATGCATCTAGAGAATTGTTTTATAAAGAAATAAAAATGTGCTGAAACGAGGGTAATTTCTGTCTTTTGATGTCATCCTTCAAAGTGAAGGCTTATCAAGTTGCATCTTCATAATAAGCTATTGCCAGGTTATTATGGCCTTCAACCCAATCTATTAAATACATAATACACTGAAGAGTCAAAACATTGTGACCACCTACTCAATAATACTTTGCTCTACCTTTGACCTGCGAAACAGCTACAACTTGCCTTGGGATGGATACCACAAGTTCTTGTTAGGAGAGGACAGGACTGGACACAGGTTGTACCAAATGTCTAAGCAGTGGTCATGCAAAGTCAAGATATTCCGACATATTGGTATTAGAGGTGTGAGCTGCTGCTCCATGACATCCTAAATATGCTCTATCCAATTAAGTTCTGGCGAGTTAGATGACCAGGGCATTTAATTGGAATTCATTCTTATTATCCTCTAACCACTCCAACACAATTCGAGCCTTGGCTTCTGGCATGATTGTCCTGCTGGAATATTCCATTTCCAGTTGGGAAGACTCATGCCATGTAAGGGTGCAACTGATCCACAGTTATGATCAGATAGTTTGCAGCTTTCATGGTCTGTTCTGCCACAGCGAAGGGCCCCAGAGCCGTCCATGAGAACGTCCCCCAAAGCATAATACCACCACTCTCAGCCTTTGTATGACCTGCTGTACAGGGAAGGAGGAGCAACTGTTCACCTGGAAGATGGCGTATCCTGACATCATCAACGTGATGAATGAGAAATTGTGATTCATTTGACCGGGCAACCATCTTCCGCTTATCCATGGTTTAGTCTCATTGTGTTTGGAATACCTGGTAGATTCATTTATGTGATTTTAAGTGGGATTTTTTAAGTTTGATAGAGTACTTTGATGTATAATTGACCATTTTATCAGATATTTTTATATTATTTTCTCATTTAAATTGTATGTAATGTATTTAATCTCATTTAAATTGTGTTCTAAAATTTATGCATGCTTGGTTATATATTGCATTTCTTGTAGACACGTTTGAGTGAGGAAACGAATCAGTATACTTCTGGTACCATGTTTCATTCACCATCTTTTAGTAATGGACATTCAAGAATGAGTAAGTTTTTTTCTTTCTTTCTTTTTAATTATATTTCGTATTTCTGCTCGTTGCTGTGTTTGTTAAAATATCAATGTTCTTAAAATTTTGTTGATCTGTTCTTGAATGATTAAACTGAAAACTACTCTTAACAGTAAAAATTGTTGCTAAAATATACTTCCTTCATAAGGAACATCAATGTATTTTAGATGATCATATAATGTTCAGAAACCACAGATATTGCAGAACGTTTGCAGGAAATTGTATATACCAAGGCTACTATTCTACTAAGCTTGCTCATCTTGAGCCATGGTCAATCAATGTGATGACATTGACAGCCTGCTCTAAAACGTGGTTTCTCCCACTTTTATGAGTGAAGCGATAGCACTGAACAGATGGATGAACTACATCACTGTCTTGAGGGTTGATTTTGAAAGAGCATAACCTTGTCTGTCTAATGACTTTGGTATGTACAAGGTGATAGAAAAGTATTAATACAAAAAGTTATCTTTAAATGTAAAATTTATGAGTGGAGGACAAAAATTTTCTGAATTGCTTCACTTTCACCTCATATTTTCAACTGAAATTAAATATTTCTTAAAACTATCCTTAAATCTCTGGGAGCACCTATAAAACAAAGAATGTTAGCAAAAATTTTGTTAATTAACCCTCTGAGTAGTGCAAGATTTTAGATTTATCGTGAAGACCTGTATTTAAACAGCATTTATTAGCTAAATTTGTATAATTATGTATTTTAGTCTGTATTTTCATACACGTACATTTGTTAAGATGATGTTTATATTATTAAAAAAATTAAGAAAACAAAATATCTTAAATTACAAGCTAATATATGCTATGTAACAAAAAATTTGATGACCAGATAAAGCCAGTCATGATGCTGAGAGGGTACACAGAATAGTAAAGCTAGCATATAACTGTTTTAACTAGCATACAACCAGTCATGGCACTCAGAGGGTTAATAAACATTACTAATTTTGTGAGTTATTCTAAGAAATTATTAATTGCTCATGTTGATGGATTTTGTACAGGAATGTTTTTATTTAATTTAAAATACACAGTTCCATTTTACAAATAGGCAAGCTCTATGGGATAATATAAAAAATTGAATTTTGTATTTTCAAGACTATTCTATATTGTTAAAACAGTTATCAATTAATTTTCTGCCTTATTTTGAGAAGTTATGTAACTGGAGATACATGTATAAAATCATTGTTTAAAAAAGCAAAACATGCAACCACCTTTTTGAGTATTGTATATACCGTACAATCCTGTTGGAAAGTTAGGCCTTGTTGTTTATTTTTCATACTGTAATGTTTTATCAGAAATAATTTAAGAATGAATTCCAAATGATGCTAATGAATTCAAAATAAAAGTTGTATGTCTATATAATGTTCGAATTAGAATCATGAACTAGTTAAAAATTATCTTTAATATATGTAAGAAAAATGTTTTCAGCTAGTTCGTAGAATTTGGGGAAGTTTTAGAATATTGTTCTTAATTCTTTGCGTTTGAGAAGGGACTCGAAGCACGTTGAAAAAAGAAAAAAATGCATCGATGGACGACTGAGAGTTGCCTCTGAAATGCAAAGGGTTAATTTTATTGCACTTTAATGTATAGCATAATAATGTCTTAAGTAAAGAAATGCTGATAGTCAATCCCACTTCTATGAGTCTTCAGTGATTTGGTTTTTGGAAATTGAATGGGCTGACTTCATGGGATTTTCAGGGTTTTTTCTTGTGTAACATAAACAGAGGCGGTTTTAGAAATTCCTTTAGGCATTCCTTCTTTTAAACAGAGATCTTTGACTTGATAACCACTCAGCCACCCACCATTAAATAATGAATCACCCAACCAACTTTACAGATGTATGTTCTTTTGGTACGTAAATATTATTCTGCCGACTTTGAAACTACCTCCAGACAGTACGATTTAGGGCCAAATATGGGTACACATGTCACATGATTGATTCTTCAATGAACCCCAATTCATTCTTCATGATATAAATAAAAGCTGTTGCTGTATTTCTGTCTTAAATTTTGGGGTTCAAGAGCTGTAGAGTCATATTGTAACTGCACTCCAGTTCAGTTACAAGTGGTCAAGAGAATTAATCTGTTGCATGAGCCAACAAAATAGCAATAGGTTGGAACAATCACTTGCATTTGTACTTGTAGCATTCTAAATTGAGCTTCCAGTTAAATCAGAGGCCTCAACAAAATAGTAAAAATGGACAATAGCCTTTTTGTGAAGCATAGAAATGAAGTGGGCCGAATACCTGTACAGCAATGGCAATTTGGTAGATTGTGCAGTAGCTGATGAATGTTTTATTGTAAGAGTTACAGATAGGAATGTGCCTAGAATTCTAGAAGAACGACTGCCATAACGTTGGCAGGGTCTCTTCATAGCTCCGTAGATCACAGTTGACTAGATAGTATACTAGTAATTTTTTTTTTTTTCTTTTTTAAATTCAGAATTAAACTGGAAATATTATAAAAAATTATGAAACTATAGATGTAGTAAGTTCAGTTTGTATGTTGATAATTTATATAGTAGTGTAATAAATTTTCAATAATTTGATTTTATTTCCTCATGCAAAATTTTGTTCTTCTATCAGATGGGAAAGCCAATGGTTCATATCGCAGCAAAACACCTACTGCTGAATTATACAGTTCAAGAGATAAAGAGCCAGTAATGATTGCAAGACCTAAAACGCCTTTGGTAGATACTCGGAATTGGCCCATACCTTCTTCAGATTTTCAGAGCAGTAATATGAATCCAAAACTTCTCCAGGAATCTTCTTCAAACTTAGGGAGTACTGTTTATAATCATCGACCAGTAGACTATAATCATTCAAATGACTTGTTGGAATGTAGTCCAGAGCGACATGGCAATCCATCTTGGTATTCTGATCAGGGAAGAGGAAGGGACTGGCATAATCATAATTACAGGGATTCTTCTCATGTGAAAGAAAATGCAGAAGATAATTTCAATAAAGTGTTTGTGAATAGTTCTGTTCCTGATAATGCTCATCAGAATTTTACATCAGGACATGTGCCAAGAAATTCTCTTGATCCCATGAAACGATTCCCAGTAGAAAATAAATTCCATTTTAATAACTCAGAGCCCTGGAGGGATGTTCATAGACATGATACTAATGCCAATAATTCTGTGTTTCAACCTGTTTCTGTGGCAAATGGGAATAGTTCTAGTGGGACATTTGACAGCTCGTTATATAATATAAATGATGAAAAATTCGCTAATGCAAGCAATAGTTTTGTTTATGGCCAGCAATTTTATAAATCACATGTACCAACGTATCATTTGCAACACATGCCTAATACAAATATGGGTAGCATTTATGCATCATCTCATCAGGAGGTTTCACAGTATAATGAAAATATGTACAGTCGTAACATGCAAAATCATTATCCACATTCTGTGCCTTTAAATCCAACCACAAAAATGGATTTGTCTATGCATCGAAAGCATGGAACATCATTTGAACATGAGCAGCCTATGCCATATCTTAGTAGTGATTTAAGAAATATGTCTCAGTCTTCTGTTCCAAAAGTCCAGGAAGGTAAAAATGGAGCTGTAAATTACATAGATATGACAGTAACACTTCAACGACAAGAAAGTGGATTTGGTTTTCGAATTGTTGGAGGAACTGAAGAAGGTTCTCAGGTGAGAAATAATTTCAATAAATTCTATTAATGATTTATTTTGATATATGTCGTTTTGTTTCTGATTTCTGAGCATTGTAAAATTTTTTGTTTCTATTCCATGTAGAGTTTACCATTTTCAGGTTTAAAAAAAAATATACAGGATGGTTATAATTTCAGTGACTTTACTGAGACCTATGTATAGTCTGTTCTGGTTAATGCATTTTGTTTAAACTTAGTATGCATATTATTTGGACCTTGGAGAAAAAAAAAACTGCAATAAAATAATACTCAAAATTTTCAGTAGGGTGAAAAGGTGGTACATAATGAATTGGAAACAGTAAACTATTTATAATCACATTTGTTCAGTGCACATTCTAGATGTGTCCGTCACATGTCCAAAATGCATTGTAGTATGTGCAACAGTGGCACGAATGGTTTCTTGAAGAATTTCAGCAACATGGCATGTTTTTTTTGCTTTCAATTGAAGCAGAGTCTGTTTTCTCCACGGATGTGATCTTTCAGAAGTACCTGCATTCAGAAATTGCAGAGATTCTGGACTTGTAGGCAATACTGGAGGGGGTATTGTACCATCTTTAATGAAGACAGTACCCTCTAAGTATACTTGTAAGGCTGTACGATTTTGCTGATGCAAAAGTTCACAATAATAGGCATTTGTGATGGTACACCTTTTACACTACTCTCCGCAAAGCAAAAGGGCTGTCAGCTCATGGTTAGAATAGAATAATTAGAATGTAATTATAATAATTAGCTCACATAATTAGAATGCAGAGGCTATTCATGTTTGTATTTGCGGTACCTCATATATGATGATTTTGAATATTCACTGTTATGTCTGTGGTAAAATGCACCTCGTATGAGCACAAATTGTTCTAAGGCCATGTGACTTCTTCCACAATTTCTTTTGAAATCTGTTTTTGTCTTCTTGAGAGCACATCTAACTTCCCCACCTCTTTAAATTTAGTAATATTCTTTTTCAGACCATTCTTCAGTACAGGTCTTTTTCCCAAGCCTTTCAAATATTGATATTCTCATAGTGCATTTAAATTATTTCTACAGTTCTGGTAAAACAAACTGACCAGCAAAACTTGATTTGTTTTCTCTAAAGGTATAGTGAAGAATGATTTTATGGCATTGACTACTGCATTTTAATGAGTCTGTAATTTGCATAACATCCTTTCTTCATTGCATGGAAAGGGCCGTCTTGTGTTCAAAATTTGAACTCTGCTTTTTTACTGCTGTTTTCTTTTACCCTGGTTCGTATGATATGTATATGAAATTTCAACAAAGTACATCAACTAAAACACGTTCTACATAAGTTTGAGTAGGTTACTTTAATTATAACCACCATGTATTTAAATATTAATAATATCTGAATATATATTTTTTTGTTCACATACCATATTCATAACTTTTAATGTTTGTTAAAATATTCACTACGAAAGCTTTATAGCCACTCATAATGTATAGTGGTATATATACATTAGCTTTCAGTTTCAGGTATATTACATCTTTATAAAAAAAATATCTATAGTGCTGAAGTAAATAAAATTTAGCTAAAAGTAAGCTAAAAATTATTTACAGACATGATTTATAGGCAGAATTTGCAGTATTGATAATATACCAAGCAAGAAATAGCATATTTTTGAGGAGGGATGTTAAAAAAGGGAAATGTGTAAATTATAAGACTTGTAGGACAAAAAGCAACTACAAATTATTTATTTATTTCTCCCATCAAGAATCACTTTCTGTAAGTTCTTATAAAAAACGATATTTAGAAAGTATTAAAAAAAAAAGCATTGATTCAGATAATTTTGTGTTACAGTTAAAATTTCTTATGCAAGAGTATTTACATATGACCCAGATGGGTAGAGTGATTAAAGAAGTGGATTGGTTACAGATCTGCAAAGTATACCTTTATTCCAAATAAATCATCTATGTTACAGTATTTTTTTTCTGAATGTTCTCAAAAATTTGTTATACTCTCTTTAAAAGGGTTGGATTGGCTTCATATCTGCTCATGAACAGCTGTGATAGTGCTGTTATTGTTCTCACAATAGCATTCCACTAGAACATGTTTCAACTTAGCAAATAGGTAGTAGTGACAAAGATTTTAAATCTGAGCTTATAAGGGCATTGGCAGCATGTTACACCTAAGTTGCATAATGTGTATGTACTGTGTGTGATCTAATATTATTGTGGTGAAAATGAAGTTTATCTCTGTGTTTATTTGCCTGTAGGATTTTATATTAATTAATCAATTATGATTTGGAACTTTGCTGTAACTTCTTTCTGTTGTCCTCATAAGAATGCAAATTAGTTGTAGAGTATTTAAGCTGAGGTTGAATGTTTTAGAGTTAGAACGTCTGGCTGCCTTGTTTGAATTCATGTCCTATCACGTGTTCTGCCGAAGTTTATTCTAGCTTTATCCATTTTGCTAGTTGACTTTAAATACATGCCCTTAATTACTTGATATAGCTTAAGCAGACTGTCTTGTGTGTAGTCTGACTATATTACTTAAATTTGAATTCCAGTTTATGTTATTTTAGATACCCACAAGAGGCAAGTTTTATCTTAGTACAAGTGATCCCTTCTGTTAAATTTGAAGAGTAAATAAAAAGGTTATTTTAACTTTTTTAGATAAGATTTTTGAATTTAGACTGGAGCAATAACTTGCTTTTGAGTACATTCCTTCAGTATTTGCTTTGCTAGTCCACATGATAAATGGAACTAATATTGTGCTTGATTATTCTATATTCCTGTAGAAAATTAGAATGAGTTATTTTCAATTTTAAAAGACTATCATCAGAATTTTAGTGAGGTTTCATAGGTTGTGGAGAGGCAGTATATCACTGTTGTTTATTTGTTTTGGTTGATTCAGGCGTGAAATAATACAACCTTATTTTATTTAAGTGAATACAATTTTAAAGAAACTTCTGTATCTTGGAAGTGAAAATACATATGGAAATTGCAATATGTATTGGTCAGTGGTCTAATTCAGTGGGCAAAGAATCCAAAGATTCATAGCATTAATATTGTGATAGCTTAAGTTTTTTTCTGCAGTTTTGTATTATTACCAACAATAATGTTCAGTTACTGAGTGATTTCTGGATTTTTTTTGGGGGGGGGGTTGTGACGTAGAATTTCATGAACATCTGATATACTGTTAATTTTAATTATTGTTCTCAAAGCCAGGAAGACTGTATTATTAAAAAACCTGGGTTTGTGACAGTGTTTTCCTCCATATTATTTGTAAATCCATGTCAAAAATTATGAATCTGAAATCTCTTCCTGATCTAAAAATTAATAATAATCTTTTGCAGTGTGGACTGAAATATTTCTTGCTCACTTATCACTCTTACAGGCACTGCATTTGAATTATCTTTCTATGGAATTTCTTAGAAAAACATTTGTAATGTTGATTCATTTATTAATCTATAACAATTGCCAACTCAGTCATAAATTATTACTCATGTATGTTGTTTCAGTTTTGTAAATATTATGTGTTCTTATTCAGTTTATTGTGAAAATAATTTTATATGTCCTAATGCAACAGGTTAAGTGTTGTTATCATACATAAATATTTGAATATTTTTAATTTAGGTTGCTATTGGGCATATTGTCCCTGGAGGTGCTGCAGATTTAGATGGCAACTTAAAATCCGGTGATGAAATTTTAGGAGTTGATGGTCAGCGCGTTGTGAACACTTCTCATCATCATGTTGTGCAGCTAATGAGTACAGCTGCTGAAAATGGCAAAGTTACTTTGCATCTCCGAAGACCTGTGATTTCAACAGGTATATTTGTTATATTAGTGCTTTTGAAGAACACCAAATATAAACTAGAGCCTTTAGTGGTTAGTACATTAAAATAAGCCAGTTATGTGCATTGTGATTAATGATTTAAATACCCAAACAACCCAATCAATACTGGTATTGATTGTGTTGTTGTTGTCGTGTCCATTACCACATGGAAGAATGATTGCCAGAGCCTACTGCGAAGAGAGGTTGGACTTCTGTTTTCCACCCCCAATTTTGAGGGAGAGCACCCTGGGGGGGAATCCAGGGGTCTCCCACCCCGCTCCTCTCTCACCAAGCCACACGAGAGGACTTTCGGCTCACCGCATATTTAGAGTGCAGCCATGCCGCACAGACACTATACATTTACAAACATCCATGTCTTCTCCGGGATTCGAACCCGGGCCCTTTGGTACCGTAGTAGGCTCCCCTAACCACTATACCATCTGGGCGACACTCGTGTTGGTGTTTACCAGTAAATAAAATAAAACATCATACTAAATTTATAAATGAAACAGACTTTTACTTTACTATTAAAATTAATTTAAACTATTTGCATTTAGAATTTTATGCTCCCGGGAGTCAAAAAAAGAAAATAAATATTAAACATTTTAGTAAAATGATATTAGAATCAATCAAATATCATATTACAAAATAAAAATAATTGATCATTTAATTATATTATTATACTCTAGTATGAACTTAAATCTACCGACTCTTTAAGCAAAAGAAAAATTAATTTTGATTGTAAGCCATGAGCTAAAAGAATAAACAGGAATTTACACCTTTCTGATTTGCTTTTTAAAGGAATTATTTACTTGAATTAAATTTAATGGTTCATCAAATTCACTAAGAAGGTCAATTAGCTTGAATCAAAACCGTTGGCAGCATTAAACAGAACCCAGGAATGATTTATTCGACACAGCAAAGCGGATGCATACAAGACAGCAGGCGAGACGTAGAAAATTCGTAAAGATGGCCTCTTACAGCAACGTATACAGCTTCACAAACATGGGTGTGCCAAAAGATGAACCAGGCTACATCTGAGATAAAACTTCTATTGAGAGTCTAGTAAACTACGCCGAAGGGATTACGTTCTTATTTATGAGACAACCTAAAGTAGGCCCCTCACAGCTATTCTGCAGCATATCATTCTTAGGAGGGCAAGAGTATTCAAAGAGCAAGCATGAATTTCCCTATCGACCTCAATCTGCGTCCCGCTAATGCCGAGAAACAAGCGAGTTCAAAAGTGGCGAAGAAGACGTTGAAGAGAGTGAAAAACCACATGCCAGCTTTTTGTTACAAATATTTACCAATGGCACCAAAACTCCCTCAAAAGGGTGACAATTCCTGATAAAAATGCCTCGAAGAAAACAGTAAAAAATTCTTACTTTTCAAAGCATTAATTCAGCACCTTTCCTTAATCTTGCCAGAAACTCACGAAATAAAAAACAGGTGTTAATAGAACTCCGCCAGAAACACGAGGTGACTTTCCTCAAAGCCTCATAAATCACACCCCAAAGCAGCTTAATAAATACACGATAGCAGTCACACTAAATCCTACGAGAGCTACAAAATTTTGTTAATTAGCATATTTCACAAACTAATGAAGTTATTAACTTGAAAGTAATTTTAAATTAAAATGCAAATCCTTCTGTTTCTTCTAGTGTAATTATATATATTCAATTTAAGTATTTTAAAATCCAGATTAAAATTTAAATCCAGATGAAAAACACACCCCATTCCCATTGTCTGCTGCCAATCGTGTTTGAAAACAAAAAACATAGAAATTAAATAAAATACACATTGTGTAGCATAATTTAGAATATAAATAAATAAATGAATTAATAAGCTTAATTTCGCTACACAACATTTCAAAATATGCTTATAATTAATTACACAATGAATGATTGGTTTTGGCTGTTTTATATTACCTTTACCTTTTATTTATTTATTTTAGAAAGTTCCAGTAATTCTAAGCATATTGAAACATTAGTTCCTTATGATGTAACAGTGACTAGAAATGCAAATGAAGGTTTTGGTTTTGTTATAATATCTTCTGTTAATAAATCTGGATCAACTATTGGTAAGCTTTTAATTTAAAATTATATGGTTTCTTTATGATTATTAATATTGAGTTTTTTCATATATTGGATAATTAGAATTAAATTTTTTCTTCCTTTATGCTTTTTGAGAAATGTATTTGTTATTCATTAACGTTTTAATTCACTTATACATTTTTATCAGGTAATGCATACTGAATTCTCTTCATATTTATCATTTTGTTCTGTGAAATATTTTGGTATTTTATTGAATGATTTTCAGAAATTATTCTTATTTTATATGTATTTTTAAAATGAAGTAAAATAATTTTGAGAGCAGGTTGATTAAAAGGTATGCAAGATTATTATTTCATAATTACCAGTATAAAAGTTGCTGTCTCTTGGAAAGATAACTTGCATGCAATTAAGTGTTGAATGGCTTAAATTTAGTATACCAAGCATATTTAAATTAAAATTTTATTGTGCATTATATTTCATCATATCCCCAGAGATTATTTTATCAAGGTAACAAAAATGAAATTTCTGTTTCTGTTAATTTGATATGACCTGCTGATCATTTAATAGCTTCATTTGGAAAGCATTTTTGATAATGATTGTTAATCATGTAAAGAGAAAAATTTTTTTTAAAAGTGGTATTCAGATGATAAGATTATTATTTCATCGGTAAGCTTATCTGATAACTTTCCATTGAAATAGTAATTAAGAGTGCTTTTTCTGTTTTTATTTTATTGCAGTTGATTTAAATGAAAAAATACCATGCCTGACTATTTCCTTCTATTCATATTTAATAGGAGAATCACTGACCTAGCGCTCATTATAAACAATATATGTTAGATGTTACAAGAATTTTAAACATTATATGGTCTGTTCATTAAATGCGTGTGACAAAAAGAATTAGAAAAATTGCCATTTATCAAAAGCTAATTACTTGCATGTTTCAAGAAGTTTAAATGTTATATTGGCTGTTCATTAAACGAGCAAGACAAAAAAAGAATGAGAGAAATTGCCATTTTTCAAAATCTAAATACTTTACATGTTAAAAGAATTTTTAATGTTATGTGGGATGCTCATTAAATGAGTGTGACAAAAAGAATGAGAGAAATTTGCGTTTTATTAAAAGCTAAATGCAAATTAAGTTAATATTTTCCAGTTACAATTAATATAAAGACCAGATTACTTGCAACACCTACTAAAGGATTTATTTCATTATTTCTAGCTTTCATCTGTAAGTTAACCAACTTTGCTGTTGGAAATTTCAGTTGAATTGCTAATAGAGGTTTGTTGTATATTCATGTCATCACTGTTTGGTTTTCATCTTGAAATGAGAGGAGTGTCTTCTAAACAGTTAAAAAATATTTCCTTTTATTCTTTACATAATGTCAGCAATATTTTTTGTGTGTCTTCTATAACTTTAAAGACCATGAAACCTAACATGTTAAATGTGATAGTGTTGTAATTTTTTTCTTAGTACTTTGGTATGCATCATATGACAGTTTCAGCTTGGCTGTAATTTTTCAAAGTTTTACTCTTTTGCACTACTGAATGAATTCTGTCATTACTATCTGCTGTATTTTCTTCCAGTGAGGAGATGTTTGAAATTACTACAGTACGAAGTCTGAAATCTGGACTCATTGGGACTTTGATTCGGGGTTTGGGATTTTTCTGGATATTAGATCATTAGTATAAATCTAGTAATATAACATCTAGAAATTCTAAAATTAAAAATATGAAATGCAAGTGTAATGAAATAATTTATGACCTTATTCTTTTAAAAATCAAAATTTACCCCTCCCCCCACCAAAAAAGCTCAATATTTGTTTGATTTATTAGTCCAAAGGGGCTTTGTCCCTGAAGGACTATTGTTTTCGCTTTGGCATCTTGTGTTGATTCACTATAAATGTCCGATTTACTTTTCAAATTTTTGCCATCAAACATTATCACCCTGTATTATATTTAAAGAAATTAAATAATGAAGAATCTGCATAAGTGTATGTACATTTCTTGCATTGTAATTAAACAACATTTCCTAGAGCCATCCAATTTAGAATAATGAACTTTTCCACCTGAATATGGGCATCTGGAAGCCCAAATTTGGAATTTGTTTTATTATCTAGTTCATATTTTGTAAAACTTTAACGAATTTTTGATTAACAAACTCAAGGATTTCAAAGCGAGCCATGGCAACGTTGTACAGAAAAAACATTTTTATCTCTAGCGCGTGAGACTGTATATCGGAAATTCTAAAGATATGCTCATTTTAAAATTATTTTGCGATATTGCTCTTGAACTGAATTTTATGGTTTAAGTGTGAAGAACATGATATTTAATAAATAAAGGTAACACACAAAACATTAAAAAAATGCCTCTTTGGACATAATTTAAAGCATTTTAGATTTTTTTCCCCCTTTTTAAACATTTCTTTCAAATAAGTTAAGTTGCTGTACTATTTGTCCACATTTATTCACAAATTATGTTAATTAAAGTATTTCATTTTATCTTGGCGATATGTTTCTTTGCAAAATACTTTCAAGTTCGTGACTATCATCTTAAAACTTAAATAGTGACCTCTATACACTATTGGGTATATATCATGAAATTGGCAATTAGGGACATGCTGTTCTACCAAATTTTATCTTGCTTATATCGCACGTTGCTGAAGTTAGCCTGAATTATATTAGTCATGCCTATTTCCCTTACGCTACATGCTTAAGGTTTGTCTTGAGTCTCAAATAAATATACTGGTGATTAAAATTAAAGGGTAATGAGAAAAAATATGCTCAGTAAGTAAATGTTGCAGCCAATGTCCAATGCTGTAATTATTTAGGGTAATTAAATACAAGTGAACAAAAAATTGCACTTCCACATATGCATTAATGCATAAATTATGGAAATTTTTTGATTGACAATGTGGTGTGCAGTGGACGCATGTTGGAATTCCAGTTTGTAGTGTTGTTTAAATTGAATGTGGTTTTTGAGAGTGTATCTGTATTCAGTAGTTATGGCTCAAAGGTGTCATTTAAGTTAAAGTGGCGAATAATTGGTAGAATTGAGGAATGTTAAACATAAATGAAGGTGCCCCAACATCTGAATATCTTTTAAAGTGTTCATATCAAGAGTTTACAGCTGCTGGATAGACATTTTGGTCAAGGGCTACCAAGAGCAACAACTGCATCAGGAGATTGTTTTCTCTCACAGCTGTTGTTTAATGGTTTGGAGAGGAATCATGACAAAATCGTGACACCATTCTTTCAAAGGAGGTTCTGTAGTCACTCAGAAATATGTGAGGTATTGGTACCCAAGTTAAACTGTTTAGGAGTACTTTTGGCCCAGAGTCTTTGCTAATGGATGGCAGTGCTTGCCCTCATCGAGCATATGTGGTGTCAGAATACTTGCAAATACAAGATATCACTGAAATGGATTGCCCACCTTATTCATCCAACTTGAACCTCTTTGAGCATGTTTGGAATGTCTTAGGGCGCCGAATTTCAGTGTGCTAAATTTCTCTCCGAACCATCCAGGAGCTGAAAAGTGCGATTTTAGAAGCATGGTGTGTAAATTCCACAAGACATGGTCAACGCTTTGGAAAAGTCTTTAAAATCAAGATATGAGGTATGCATATTTGTCAGAGGTGACTACACACCATATTAAAGAAAAAATTTTACACAAGAGATGACTTAATATTTCCATCATTTTCCATAATTTAGCTATAATTTGAACATTTTGTGAGTAATCAATTGCCAAACATTGTAATTTATGCTAACTAATGCTTTTGTAATTTCTGTTAATAATTTTCATCATGTATCAGTTGTGTTTTATTTCTGTCATTATCCTTTAATTCTGGTGACCAGTGTAAATTCCCACAAGTACTTGATGTTTATATCCAGGGCCAGTACTAGGTATTTTGTGTTCCTGTGCTGTCTTTGCATGTGCAAATTCTAAAAATTTTGCCACCCTTAAATTTTGTGTGTCTTAGCCTTCCTAAAAGAAATCTCTATAATAAATCGGATTGAATCGAATTTAAAGTAATAAACAGAGAGCATTCTTCTACACAACATTTATTGACAAACACCAAAAGCGAACTACTACATATACACAATTATGACATCACAGTTTCTTTTTACAAATAAACATTACCATCTATTGGCAGTCTGAGGATACATAATCCTTATTTAACACTCCCTCTCCATGTGTCCATAAATGGATGCATCAATTTTACTAAATTTTACCATGAATCCAAGTATAAAGGATGAAAATAATATTGATTCAGCCAAGTTTTTTTCAAGGGATAGACTTAAGAACCATTTTTCTGACACTATTACTGTGTTTCAAACTCTGCCCACAAAATCCTTCCAATTAGCATAATTTTATATTCCCCTCTTGTCAAATTTTATATTGCCATGTTTCTCCTCCATATGTTTGTATGAAAGTGAAACAATGAGTGAAATTAATGAAAGTTTATTGTATAATTATTCTTGGTAAATGTATCTTCTTTTCTATTATTTTTTCAGTTAAATTTATGTTGTGGGTATGAATTTTAGATTGTGCTATTTAAAAATGTCTTTGTAGGAAGAATTATTGAGGGAAGTCCTGCTGAGAGATGTGGTCAGTTGCATGTAGGAGATACCATTATTGCAGTAAATGGTGTCAGTATTATTAATATGCATCATGGAGACATAGTGAATTTCATTAAGGACTGTGGTTATTCTGTTACTTTGACTATTGGTAATCCACATGGTATGTGTATTTTATTTATTTTTTTTTTTTTTTTTTTTGTAATTCACTTGAAAAACAATCAAAAGGGAAAGACACGAAGCATATTTCAGTGCCTCTTAAGCTTTTTAGCACCATTTTAGTTATAAAGCGTCTTAGAAGAAAGTAATGTGTGAATTAAATAATAATAAATAAGTATTTTATTCTTTTTAAGCCAAGTGAAACTGAACTTGTTGCTAATCTGTTTATATGCCTTTAATTTTTAAGATACTACAACTTAGTACTCATTAATGCTCTGAATACCATGACCAGCTTTATCTGGTCATGAGATTTTTTGTCACTTGGTATATATTAGCTTATAATTTGATATTTTGCTTTCTTACATTCGCAAATAATTTAAATGTAATCTTAATAAATGTAAGTAAGTGCATGAAAACAGGGAATAAAATAAGTAGATGTACAAATTTAAGTAATAAAGGCCGTTTAAAGATATTCATGATGGATAAAAAAACCCACTTGGCTCCGGGGATTAAATAAGCTGTTAATTTAGATATATGTGTATGATGGCCTACATTGTTGTGTAGGTAATTCATCTATAAATATTATTGGAAAAGTAGTTGTATATGTTTTTAGACTTACTGTTTGTTTTCAGGTTTAGAACATAGGCAAATAGTAATTGATTTTTTTAAATATAAATAAGAAGTAATTTCATTTCTAGTTTTTGTGGGGAAAATGTGCTGTATATGTCTAATCTGTACTGAAATAAATCTCGTAATTGAATACCGAGAAAGTCTGCCATATTTTCCAAGTTATCTGAATATTTACAGTCCTTTTACATTAATCGTTAATTAGTAATCATAAATTAACATATGATTAATATATATATATCGTATAAAAACTACAAATTGTTTGTGATCTGTCAGTAATAATTTCCTGACCTCAAGGCCTTATTGTATTGGAATCGTAACAATTCATTAGTATTTTCTTCTTGATGCTTGAAACACTATTATTATTTTTTTTAAGATGATGTTCCTTATGTTAACCACTTCTGTAACTCCATAAGTAAAGTGCAAAACAAATTTAGTTGATGATCATTATATTACCCACTAGGCAAACAGTAGCAAAGAATTTTTGTTTCAAATCAAAAATTTTTAATCTTTACAACTAAAACTAATAAATTAGTAAAATACAGTTAAAATAGGGCATGTAATCAATGTGCCTGTTAATTAAGCTATAAAAATCTATTAAGTGCTGAAATTGCATTCATAATATTACTGCAAATGTCCAAGTTCTGGAAAATCTATTGACTACAGAATGAAGAGATATATGTGATTGAATCTTCTAGCCATTTTTCTCAGTATATTTCTTTATACTTTTTTCATGTTTTTATTGTATTTTTTTGCTAACTAAAAATTAATACCTGGGCATTTTCATTCGAAACAACACTTAATTTATACTGGGGATGCATTTCTCAATGAACTGTTTAATAAGAGTAAACAAAAAAGATTTTTAAATTATAAATCAGTTGGAAGATAGTGATGTGCATTCATGGCTCCAGAGTGCTGGTGAATAACACTTACAATTATAGTTCTGCGCTATGGTGACTGTACAATTATAGTTCTGCAGTAATATAAGTAGTATGAAGGAATTAAAAAAAATTATACTTTTTTTAGTACAGTTTTACCTAAACATAGCATTGTCTAGTTTTACCTAAACGTTTGTAGCTCATGTGAGATGCCGCTCAGTAAAAATCATGTTTCAAAAGTAATGACAGAATCTACAGAAACGTGTGTTTTGATTGGTTAGGTACTGTAAATAAGTAATTTAAAAGCAGACTTGTATTTTTTAGACTCGTCAACTTAGTACAAGTCAATTTTTTAGACTTGGTCTTTTAATATTCTTTAATCGTAAAAGTTAATTTGCTTTAGGAAAAATATGCTATTTCTGAAATGAAAGAAATTGGTGATCTAATTATAATTTATTATATGAAGGGACAATGAGAAAAATTGTAAAGTAATGGAAAGTTAATCCCTAATTTTTGAGTAAATTTCAAAATCAGTATTATTCTCAAATAATAAACATTTTAGACTACCTGCAGCTAATTTTACTTACTCAAAATAAAATCAGCTGCAAAACTGGTATGTAACAAGCTTGATAAATAAGTGGACTTTACTTACTTTGATTTCAGAATGGTTTTTGAGCTAATGATCTCAAAAGTATACTAGTTTACAAAATTCTGGTGCTGTTTAGATTGGTTTGTGAAGCAATGATGAAAATGCATTCTACACTTTGAAGTTAGTGCAAAATGTTTCTCCTTGTGAGTCTTCTTTTGTTGGGTGGAGCACACAGGGTGATAAATCAAAATTGTGCACAATTGTACAAAAATCGCTTAGTCATAAATCAAAACTATATGGAGAGTGAGACAGCACATCTCAATTAATTGTGGAATTTTTATCATACTGCCTATGTGGCCTTAGCATTTTCATATTCTTCCCCCTTCCCTCCCAGAAAAAGTGCCTGAAAACAATATATCTTTAATTTTCATCAAAGTTTTTAGTGTTTTGCAAAAACAAAGTTCACTGCAGTGCCTGTTGGCAATCATTTGATGAGGATAGGTTCCACAAAAATTAAAGGAAAAGGTAACAAAACCTTTCCATCATAGGAGCAGACTGTGTATGTATGTATGGTATTTTAAGGATGTTTGCATGTTGGCTGATGCACTTTCTTTCTGGATATAATGTATAGCTCACCAATGTTTCTGTATCTGTCATGTACCTCGAATGGTCTAGATATGGCAAATGCTTTTTTTCTCTCGGAATTCTGTGCATCAATTAAGCACTTACATATGCAACAAAACTTTTATCTTAGCTGATTGCATTCTTTCAGTGCACATGAAATGGATCACATACATAGTGCATATCTGGAGAAATACACTGGTGTCCAAAAGTTAAGCATAATTGATAATTATGTGAATAAAGAAGGAACAGTAAATCAGAATGGCGGGAAACATGATATGCGAGTGTAAAATGGTTATAAAATAAGGAAGCAAATCAAAAGAACGATAATAATTAATTTTATTATCCAAAGTAGCAGATTGAAAGAAAACTGAGAATAGTAAGGGTTCACACTTTAAAGAAAAAATGAAAGAAAACATTAAATAAATTACTGATGCTGCAGTTTAATAAGGCATGTGGTCACCTCTGACAGCCAGGTACGCTGCACAGCGATTTACCATACTTGCTATGAGATGATGAATGAGTTGTGGGCTCAAGCGGTTCCAAGTTTCTTGAAGAGTTCTCTTCGGTTCTGTAACGGAGCTTGGTGGGTGCGAAAGGGCTGTAATTTGTCTATTGATTTATATCCCATACATACTCCATAGGATTTAAATCAGGGGAGTTCGCAGGCCACGACATGCGCTGGATGTTTTCCGTTTCAAGGAAGTCATCAACCAGCACCGCTCGGTGACATGACGCATTATCATCCATGAATATGAAGTCAGAACCGACAGCACCTCGAAACAAGCGAACATAAGGCTCAAGAACTTCGTCTCTGTATCTTTGACCAGTCACAGACCCCATGTCAAAGAAATGGAGGTCTGTGCGGCCGTCCATCATGATGTCTGCCCATACCATTACTCCCCTAGATGGAAAATAATGTCTTTCCGATATATTTCTTGGTTCAAAACGTGTTCCACGTTCTCTCCATATCGTTACCCGATGAGAATCACTATTCAGACTAAACCGGGACTCGTTACAGAACATCACGTTGACCCACTCTCCAATGTTGATGTTTCAAACTCCAGTTTAAACGAGAGCGTTTCTGCACAAACGTGAGGGGAATGCAAACTGCTGGTCTTCTGGCATACAGGCCAGCATGATTGAGTCTCCTGTAAACAGTTTGTTTTGAAATTCGTATTCCTGTGGCGACTGTGAGCTCCGAACCCAGTGCTCTGGCAGTACTGCCCCTCTGACGTCGCGCACTTATTACCAGATATCGGTCTTGGCGAGGGGTTGTGACTCTTGGTCGACCTGATATTGGTCGTCGGGTAACATCTCCTGTTCTTTGAAACCTCTGCCACAGTCTTGAGATCACAGACTGGTTCACATTCAGAATTCGAGACACTTCGGTTTGTGATCGTCCGGATTCCAGCATTCCAACATTCTTCCTTTCACAAACATTTCCAATTGACGTCTTTGCGCCATCATTCACCTTGTTTGATGGTTAACAATGTTCTTTCGCACAGCAGTTGCCCGAAACTTGTCTGAACTGCCTATGCTGCGTGAATCGGTTTCTCTGCGTTCAGACATGCGCAGGTGTTTCGCGTAGGATGTAGTCGACTGAAAAGTTTTGCATAAACCCAAAGTTTCGTCTTCACCCAATTAATATCCGCAAGAAATTTGAAATAATTTTACGAATATTTACTCCATGTTTTTCGCATTTTATAATTTATGCTTAACTTTTGGACACCAGTGTATATTGTTGTACTCTTCCGTGTTTGAAGATCATATTAAAGTAGATGAACCATGTGCTTGTAACATTTTCAACACTTAAGTGTTTTAATAAATGCAATCATTTGTTTCCTTCTTTCTGCATCTGCTAAACTGCAGACCTTTCTACATCTATTAAACTGCAGACTTGATTTATCAGTTAACTCTTATATGTTATGCAATTCTCTAGTTTGTTTTTTAATTACTTTTTCTTTCTTATTAGATGATGAATCCAGCATTGCTTCTGTGTCTCAGAAAGTATGTGTGTTTTTATTTTATATATACTGCTTGAGATAGACTCTGTTGATGTTAACAAATATTCTTTTGGATAATTTTTATGTACTTTTTTAATTTAATTTTGAAAGGATATAGAAGTTCAAAAATTCTTAATCTTTATTGAATTTTAGAAGTTAAAAAGTTTGAAAATTATTTTATTTTTAAAAAATTTCACAGAAAAGAATTAATATTCATATTTTTGGGACATAAAATTCTTATTTATTTATGATTTATTATATTTGTAAAAAAGTAATTTTATTATTGTAATTATTATATGGACATGAAAGTAGAAAGTGCGACTATATGACTCTGTATTAATTCAGAATTCAAACAACAAAAATGATTCTGTGAAAATTTCAAATATAATACTGATTTTTGCTGTTTGAATTTTAAAGTAATACTTGTTCGGCATGTTATTTTATCTAAATTTTATGACCCTGTGTTAGTTAACTTCTTTCGGTAAGATGATTAAAGAAAAGAGAGCTATCCATACTATTATTAGCTATTTCACTTAGAAATGTAATATTTATGGCAATTAAATATTACTTCTGGCTGAATAATTTTTTAAATCACATGGTTTTTCCTACAGTAAAGCATGATTTTCATTGGTACATTAAAATTCGGAACATAGTTTTTCATACCAAATAAAAATTCTTCCATTTAAGTGTATGTTTTAAATTAACATCAATTTGAGAAATTTTTTTTAAAAAAATTTTAAATGTTAATTTATTTATGAATATGCTGTACATATATTCTGTGTATTTAAAAAATAGTGTGCAATTTTTGGTTATTGCAGTTGTCTTCCCCCCCAATAGATGTATGTAATTGAATATATAATTCTTGTTGTGATTTTGAATTATAAGCTTTTTGCAGCTGTAAACATTTCTGGGAAAATTTTCAGCAATTTCAGTAAATGAATATATACATTGAGCATATAAATTGCATAAATTTGCAACTATACTAATTAAATGAATGAATTAGGGTATTTATTAACTTGTCTGGCATTCATATTGGCTATAGCTCACTCTTTTGCTAGAATCTCCTTGATAGAACATTCTAGAGATGTTTTTTGTCAGAGAAATGTTGCATAGAGGAAAATAAGTGTTGAATAATTAATCCCAAAATTGTGAATCACGATATTTAATCTTATCTCCAAAAGAACAGTTTAACATTCACTTACAGCCATAAATTATTAACAACCCAAGGTTTGATTAACATAATTCAGTTGACAATTCTTTAACTGTACTGTCAAGGACAAAAAAATTCCTAGCCATGAAAATATTCATTTTTTAAGTCCTTAAATACCCTATTAATATGGAAGGTCACACATGTGTGCCCACACACGCACGCACACACACAAATTAACAAGTAAAAACCTTATCCTAATCTCAGAACTAATAAATATAATAAAAATAAATTAATAAATATTCATATTTTAACACTTAGTTTACATAATCATCACTTAGTGTGCATAATCGTCACTATTTGCAAGAAGGAAGTGAAAAGCAGGAAGGAAGTGATATGAGTAGGCTTTAATATTTCTGAAATCAAAAGTCATTTTCACCGCTGTGCTTGGTAAACAGTCCTAAACAGTGTCTGTATTTCATGCTGTAGTCGTGAGCATAACACTGGGTCGTCGCACAATTAGTCACAAATAGTCATAGAAGCTGAGCTTTGAGGAAACTCATTATTACAGGAACTTTTCCAGATTCTTATTTTTCATAGCAGTCAGAAAGCATTATTCTATGTCATTAACTGATTATCAATCTGGAAATAGTCTCTTTATAAAATCTGGAAATGAGAACACCATGTCAGGAATATCACACCTCATCAGATGTTACCATAAGCCAGTATTCTATATCTCTAAATCAGGAATCTGAATGCTCGCACGCTTTTTTAATTTCCTTCGCTCATTAGAGGACAGTGACAAAGACAGAGTTTTGCTATATTTTTGCCGTGCCCTCATCATGACAAGAACACCCCACAGATCATCGCATTTCCATCTCAGGATTTTTCGTTCATGTGTTTCTCTTTTTATCAATTAGATGCGCTGCACTTGGAATATGTCATCTGCGAAAGTCTGAAAAAGTTCATCGAAAAGTCTGTGTTTGAGAACAAACCCACATATTTATTTCACTGTGATAGTGACATCATAAATCTGAGATAGCCAATTCGTAACAATGACCTCCAGGCATCATTTGCGTGGCAGAACTATGATGGAGAGCCATTGGGAGACTAGAGGCAGGACAAAGTCAAACAGAAGTGGCCAGATGGCTAAATGTGAGTCCTTCTGTGGGTCATAGACTTTGAAGGCAATTTCAAACCACAGATTCGGCATCTAGGAGGTTCAGCCAAGGACAGTCAACTGCTATGACGAGCACCAATGACCGATATTTGACATTATGTGCACGCAGAAATAGAATTACTACTCTTCTTAGATCCTCCCTTGCTGCAGCCACCGGAAGGTTGGTGTCAATGTCAACTGTGTGTAGAAGGCTTCACGAAGGTGGTCTGTGTGCGAGGCGACCAGCCATTTGCTGCCGCTCACATCAGGCCATGAGAAGGACCGTTTGCAGTGGGCACGACAATATGTCCACTGATCGCCTGATCAATGGAGGGTTGTTCTCTTTATGGATGAGTCCAGGTTTAGTCTAGAAAGGGATAGTAGGTGTTATTTAATATGGAGAGAACCTGGAACCCGTTATCATAAGTCAAACATCCGTGAAAGAGATGCATATGGAAGAGGCAATCTGTGTTTGTGGTGGCATCTCTTTGGGTGGGCGCACAGACCTCCATGTCTTTCCAAGGGGAACCGTGAATGCTCAGGTTTACAGAGATGACATCCTTGATGCTTATGTGCGCTCATATGCCAGGGCAATAGGTGATGCTTTCCTGTTACAGGACGACAACACAAGACCACACAGGGCTTGCATCATAGATGATTATCTTCAACAGGAAACAATTATGTGCATGGAGTGGCCAGCTCGATCCCCGGACTTGAATCCTATCGAATACGTTTGGGATGCTTTAGGGAGACATCTAGCTGCTCTCAATCTGCCCCCTCAGACTCTTGCAACTGCTTTGCAAGAGCAATGGCTCTCGCTTCCTATGGAACTGATAGACCACATAACTGAAAGCATCACACATCACTGTATGTGCTGTATTGCTTCTAGAGGTGACCATATTCCATACTGAAGGTACATTTCCTATAGCAAATTGACACCTTCGATTTGTTCATTTTATGCATGTGCTAATTTTTATACTACCATAGTTGTCTGGTAATTTCTTTTTGTGTTATTTGATACCTTACTATGTGTTGTATGTTGTGGGTAAGTTTCATAAAATTCTACATGTAACTTCTTCAGTAATCGTGATTTTTTCTTAATTAATGGTAATCAGTGTATAAATCAGTGCTACAGCTGATGATCTTATCTTAAATGTTAGTAAACTGGAACCTTTCATCAGCATAAGGCTTCATCGCTCTGTCTTTCCAAATCATCTCCACCCAAAAAAGTTCTTTCTTCATTTCAGGAAAAATCTGCATACCTTTCTACTAGTTATTATACCCATTTTCTATCTCTCTGTGTCTTTTTCTTTATTTTTGCCAACTCTTCATCAAACTCAAAGCAAGTCCAAAGCCTACCCCCTCCCAAAAAAAAAAAACCTTCACAGTTCCTGTTTTTATCTCGGAAAACTACTAACACTTCTACTAATCATCGTGATAACCCTTCTCCTCCAGTTTTCTCTTCATATTACGATTCTTTGATCTAATTCAAGCAGAGAAAGGAAAGTCTTTTTCTTTTTTTGGCAAAATCTTTCATATTTAACTCCAGATCTAATTATTAATTAAAAGCCATTGTCTGATGCAACTGCCCCTCATGTGAACATAATTGGGCAGTTGCAATCTGCTGCAGCCTTTTTCAAACCAATTGTAACCATGCAGCAAATAAAGGTGCTGCACATATTTTCTATTGCACCCCAAGAAAGATGAGAAGTTTACTTTCCTCCTCTCATTTGGCGTGGAAAATTTTGCAAAACACATCAAGCCCAGACAAAAATGTATTTTATGAAAATAGTACGTTTGTGTACTGTTCTGTTTGCATTATAATTCAAGGAAAAGTAAACAATAAATAGCAGCAATGTTCCAAGTGAAGACCCCTCCCCTTTTTTTTTTGTGGGAAAGTTGCCACTTCCATTTACCTTCTACAATCAAAAGCTGCCTGACAATTTCCAACGTAAAAAGTCCTTTTATTTTCGAGTTGCACTTTCGTCTTCAACCGTCCTTTCCGTGTCTTGCTTCTTGTTAAGGAAAGAGAAAACAACTCTGTCTTTTCATACACAGAAGACGAAAAAGATCCTTTATACACAATCTAATCTAGTTACACCAGCGCCTACCACTCAACCCCTATTTTATCAGTATTTCCTGTGAATGAATTCACATCAGTTAAAAATAACCTTGAAGCCAGAGTTTACATTACAGTGAGAGAGAAATGTCTCTGAATGAATGAAGATCCTCTTCCTCTTGTTACTGATTTTGAGATGAAGCTGAAATCAATTATTTCTTCTGATTCATAACTATTTTTGGCTCATTTATTGGGGTGTGAATTCTTGATGCTGAAAATCTTTGATATGCATCTAGTTTACTTACTCTAATCTCTATGCATTTAAATTTCAAACAAAAGAAAAACCTAAATGAATTGGTACACAAGAAATGCATTGATTAGAGGTGGTTGTGATATTTCGACCCTTTAGCAAGGACCAAAAATCATAGAACTTTTAATGATTGAGGACCTGTTCCATGGATGATTGTTAGTAAAAATTACAAATTTTTAATAAGGTGGCTTAAAATGCCTTAATATGGCACTCCAGTAAATGTAATGCCGGTTCAAGAGAAAACAGCAATTTTTTTAGGGGGGGGGATGATGAAAAGTAATGTAATGAAATTGCAGCTCAAAAGTAGTGAAAGACATTTTAACTAATGAATTTTTAATTAAAGAATCTGCTGTTCCCATTTAAGTTTGCAATTGGAAAAGTCTTGTGTAGTTGGAAAACCTTTACATTTTGCAGATAGTCTTTGATAAATTGAACTTTTTTTTTTAATCTTTGAATAATATTGTTCCTTCGTAAAACTTAAGAAGACTTTTGGTAAATTAAAAAACTTTTTATTTTTTAGCTGATTTTATTTGTAAATCTATCTATATATATATACACTGTCTTCCAAAAGTTAATCATGAAGATGTAAAATGCAAAAAAAATCAACAAATACTGCTTTGATTGTCACAAAATTCGGCAGGAAAGTAGCATATATATTTATGCATATATATTTATGTATAAAACAAAATCAATAATTATATACAGAAATGAAAAAAATATCAAATTTTTGTTAGTTATCAGATAATGTCGTACTGGACACTTAAACAGAATTATGTAAAGTGAAAATAAACAGCATAAAATAAAAAAAAAAAGGACATTAATAGGGTATGTGATCTCCCCTCATCCGTATACAAAGTTTACACCTTCTGACCATGCTTTCAATTAGGTGGCCAACCACCGCAGAATTAAGCAATTGCCATTCTTCTTGTAGAGCAGTTTCCAGCTCAATAAGAGTGGCTGGATGTGGGAAACGGGAAGATACAGCATGGCTGAGGGCATCCAAAGATTTTCGGTGGGATTAAGGTTGGGCGAATATGCTGGCCACGCCATACACGCAGTCCCTTCAGGTAGTCATCAACGATGTCGGCTGTGTGAGGACGTGTGTTATCCATTAAAACAAAAGTAGGGCCAACTGCTGCAACGAACAATCTCACAATGGGTTCTAGGACTTCATCTCAATACCGAACAGCTGTCAAAGAACCCCGTTTAAAGATGTGCAGGTTGATGCTTTATCCTAATGAAATCCCTGGCCACACCATAATGCTTCCGCCTCAGAATGCATGATGTTCGGTGATGTGCTGGGACTGATTGCGTGTTTGTTGTTCACGTCATATCCTTATACGCTTGTGATCTGGCTCTAGAGCAAATCTTGACTCATCAGTAACATGACATTGCCCCAGTCAGACACATTCCAATTGACATGTTCCCGGCACCACTGCAATCGTGCCCCTTTCTTGATTCGGTGGATAGAGGAACACAAACGCGAGGTACCTGGGCGTACAGTAGCTGCAGATATCGCCTTACCAATGGACGCTGTAACCAAAGATGTCACATGTGTGGAGGTCGCTCTGGGATTCCGCTTGGCTACAATAGCAAAATATAGATATTTCGCGGGATACCCATGGGCGACCGGCTACGAGCCTTCAGATAACTATCTGTTTGGTTTGGAATTGTTTCCATAAACGTGAAATTATAGAATGATGAACACTGAAGAAAAGAGCAACATCTGTGATTGACTGTTCTGCTTCAATGTGCTCCACAGCATGCCAGCGCTGAGAATCTTCCATTCGTCTTCAGAAGTCATAGAAACATGTGTGTCTTGAAAACAAATTGTATGGAAGTTTAAAAATGTTCTATCAGCACTTATAATCAAGTTCTGTAACCCTTCATAAAGCTGGCTTCTTATAAGACTGCCTTTTTTGCATATTTCTTGACGTGAAAGTTCAGTTGGCTGTTACGTAGCATATTGGAATACTTCCATCTACCTCTGCAGCGAATTGCATCCTCTTCAATTCTGATTGGCTTCCGGAAATTGGCATTTTCCTCTCCGTGCTTAACTTTTGGAAGTGAGTGTATATTATAGTATGGTTTTATTAAGCCATTTTAAATAATTATTCTTTTCTGTTTTTACTGTAGTTAACTTCATCTCTCTATAAATTGCTTGTCGTTCAGTACTTTACAAACACCAGTGTGAAGTTATGAATTAAAAATTTGACTTTCTTTTACAATTGTACATGTTACTTTATGGCTTTTTATTGTGAAAAAAGGTTAAATTTGGATCTTCCTGTAAATTGTTCTTTTTTGTAAAATCATAATTTTATAGGTTATTATTATACACCAGTAGTTCTCAGCCTTTTTTACTTCGTTGTACGAAGTAAAGGAAGTATCATAATTGCGAAACTTTTCGATTATCATATTTCAACGAAAATACTCATGATTTTCATACTTTTTGGAGAACGTCTAGAAGAACAATGAAAGCATAATATTTGAATGTTTTCTCATATGTCTTCTGAATTTTGATCTTGCTAAAGAAATAAAATTTGCAGTGTTTTCTATACATTAATTTTTTTTTTTTTCTTTTTTTTTTTTTTTTTTTGAATGACAGAAATCCTTAATTAAATCCCGAAATTCTAAAATGAAAAGGAAATGTGTTGAAGAAAGAAACTGAATGCATAAAGAAAATTATTCGTCAAATATATGTACAGTTTTTATGTAAATTACTCAGTTGTTTATGATTTCAGCCTTTACTATAATTTCCCATTTCTATTTCCTTATGTGATAGGGTTACTGAGTCAGCTTAAATTAAAATTAAATTCTTTAGTCTTTGACCACTAGTCCACATTTTTAGTTTGAATTTGATTGTTCTTGTTTAATTACATCACCACGAGCTGTAATTAATTTTGCTAGCATCAGAACATGCCTTTATGTTCTAAGTTCTTTTTAAATAAGAGGCTTATTTAAACCTTTGTCTGACGTTATAGCTACTTTCAGACATAGCGGTAATTTGCTTTACATCTGTCGGGAGGTTTTAGACTATGTAACCTTTACCAGATGAAGTAAACCCTCATAGCTATATTGTATAGAGGTTGACAGGTTAGGAGATAAAGCACGCAGAAACTAGTGAGAACACTGGTTTGCACATTGAGACAATTTATAATGCTCAAAGAGAAGGAAAATCGATTTAAATTAGCCAAAATGCCTGGGAAGGCTTCAAATTAAAAAGACGCATAAATAATTTTTTGAGTGTTGTTGTTACAAAACATAAATGCTTTGTGACTTTTAATATGTAATTATCCTAATATCGTTTAAGAATCAATGTCTTAAATTACAAATATTTTGAACTGTGAAATTTTATTAAATTGTGATTTTAATAGAGCTTTTTTTAACAAATATTGTTAAAAAATAAATAAAATTTCATATTGGCCATGTAAATCCATAATGACTAAGGTTATCTAACTATCTAATCTAATTATTTATGACTAACTGCTTACCCTAAAAAATTATCTCTGCATATTAAAGCGAGTTATTGCCTTTCATTAATCTTTACCGTGGTCACAAGACAAAACATAAAAATGTAAAAATTAACGCAAAACTTATTCTTTGCATCTAATGAGACTTAAAACAATACAAAATAGCTTATCACCTGTAGTGCTTTAGTGGCTTGTTGGAACCTTAAAGTATATTAACTGGATTACAATCCCTGGAACTCTACAGAAAGCTACGACACTAACTGCGACAGACAGAGCCCAATTAACTTTCAAAACTTGCCAACCGTGCCTACATCAGGCTTTTTAGGTCTGTTCTAATCATCCGGTCTCTCTCTAGGCAAGAAGCAGTGGTGACAAGGTGATCTTTTGTTATGAATCATACTGATTATGATCTTGCTTCTCATTTTAATCTGTGCTGCTAGACATAAAATCTACCTGCTATTTACTAAACCTCTAGACTGTATAAAATGTCACTTATCTTCGTTTAAATATGCCCAACTATTATAAGTGTAAAATATTTATTGCTACTTGGTACATTTTATAAAGTTGATTTTATCTTCAAACTTATTAATAATTTTGTTAATTAATTCATGTTTAATAATAATTCATCCTACTTACTGATCTACTTTTTTTAGGATGGTATTACAAAAGTGAAGTTCAGGCATAGATAATATTCTTAATTGAATTTATTCAGTTCCCATTTGCTCATAGGTTCTTAATGTTTTTCATTAATAGTCCTTAAAAGTACTTAATTTCAGTGTGCCGAAATGTGTACGAACCCTGATATATCTGTAATGAAATTCGAGGAAATAAGTTTAAACGAAATGCAGGAAAAAATGCATATAATTTAATATTCTGTACAAGGAAGTCATGTGTTGTACACATCAGATTCTTTTTGGTCACATTGTACCCCTTTCAAAATAATTAGACAATCATCCTAGGCCTCTTCAGAACTCAAATATATATATATATATATACAATTTATCTACATTTAGAGTATTTTTTGGTGTGTTTTATGAATTAAACAACAAACATTATTGAAAATGTTGATAAATATCAAATTTTGAATAAAAATAGTTTTAAGTAAAACTAAAGTGGTAAGTAAGAACTGCATTTCTCCCTGAAACTGGAATTCTCCCTCAGTAGGGAATTGTTGTCTGTTTCAGAACCCCTGCTATAAAAAAAAAGTGTGATTTATCACACTACCAATTACCAATAAATAATCATTAAATATTGAATTTGGTATACCAGCTAGTTGATTAATATAAAGCTTACGGAACTTCTGGTTTTCTGTTTACATGAGTCCAGAAGGTTAAAAGGCAAGATAATTGAAGTATTATGAGTACAATTTTTCGAAGAAGTTTAAAAATCATTGAAGCAAATGAACTATTCATTTCATGTTTTAAAATGTATTAAAACTAGAAAATTTATTGTTCACAGTTTCTTTATACCAGCACATTTGTGCATTAAAAAATGTATATATATTTTCTTTAGGAGGATGACATATCTGTTGAGCAAGAAGATTATCACACTGTTATTCTGCAGCGTGGTACTAAAGGCTTTGGTTTTAGTATTCGTGGTGGCAAAGAATTTCACAATATGCCGCTTTTTGTTTTGAGAATTGCAGACAATGGTCCTGCTCAACAAGATGGTAAAATAAAGGTATATTTTATTCAAAAGCTTATCAGTTCTCATAGATTCTAATGATTTAATTGTGTGGTAGTCCAAGTAACTTTATTTAAAAGAATTATCAAGTTTCACTAGAGATGCATATTGGTTTAATACAGGTATGCCTTAAAATTTTTATTTTGTCATGGTTTTGATCTTTAATTATGAATTTTAATGTAGCTAAAGCACCTTTCAAAACTGGGAAAGAATTTTGGGAATTTTTCCATTGAAGGCACACCAATTGACGATTTTTTTGTTGTGGCATATTCCCTTAGTGCCCAATTGTTGAAAGTTTCATCTAGCTTCTTTCCTAATGAAATTGTCGTTATGATCATCACTTTCAAAACATGTCTTTCATCTATTCTTTTTTTTTTCTTTTTGAGCAACGAATTTAGTGACCTAAGGTTTTCCAAGAAATGAAACAGCAGCTATTCTGTTTCTTGTAAGAAAGAGATGTTTTTCACAAAGAAAGATAGTGTTTGAGTAACCAGAAATCAAAATGTGTCATGAAACTAAAATGCCAGTGTGTAGCCTTCTTTTCTGATGGGACAAAAAAGATGTTTGAATACAAATGTGGTTTGCTGGATCAAGCATTCATTTCTTTACTGCTTATTCATTTACTTAGGATGTCAAGAATAACTGCGTGTTGAGTTTTACCAATGAAAGCCTTCTTCAAATGAATTGTAACACTATGGTTTATTAGAATAATTATATGACCGAAGTATGTACAAAATCTTTGTTATCGCATCCTAATGTTGCAATAAATGGATACTACAGAATATGGTAATTGATTAAAACTTCTTCATATAAAAGGGGCATCACCAGTGGTTGAGTAATTAAAGACTTTTGAATGCTGGTAGTTTGTTCTGGTTTGGAACCCAGGTGAGTGGACTGGCTGTATGGTTGGTTTACATAGTTTTCCCAATGTTTAACATGGATATGATCCAGTTTCTGTGAGAAAGTCTTCCACGGAGGTATTCCTCCTCTTAGATAACCCTTGTAGATAAACTTTGCCATAGTTAAATAAAGCATTCACATAAAAAGAGGGACATAATCTACAATTCCCCCTCACAACAGGTTTTGGGAGATTTTGTCTCATTGAGCCATGAGAAAAGAAGCCTAAATGTGTCAATATGATGCTGAAAGTACATAGTTTTCTTTAATGTTTAATGAAAAGTACTGAATTCTTGAATTTTTGCAAAGTGTAATAAGTAAATTTTAAATGTTCATTTTACGTGAGATTGCAGTCCAGCTGTATAATAGAAAATCTGGATAGTTGGGTAAAATTTTTCCATCGGACATAACTTTTTTTTCATTAAATCTGTTAAGAAAGTTGCTGAAGGCATAACCTCTGTATTTTATATTTTTCTGGATATTAAGAATTTTTTATACCCCCATATTAGTCGGGAGTAAATGATAAATTGCCAACTATATTTATATGTTTGTCAATAATGGAAAAAAATAAAATCATTACTTTAATAATTGTATGAAAATAGAATAATTTTAAATAAATAGATTGTCTGTAGTAATCGGGAAAAAAGTGCATAGATATGAAAATACAGAGCTTTGAAGTTCGGTTTGCAGTTCTTCCAAAATGGTTCATGTGCACCTTGTAACTTTTTTAGGGATCTTTTTGCTGTTATCTTTGTATAATTGCCAAACTAGTCATTACAGAATTTTAATCATAGTGTCTTCATATGGATTGAAAAATAACTTTGCAACCACTAGATTTAAATTGTTAAATTAGATTTAAGTTTTTACATTTCCATTAATTTTTAAATTCTGATATTTGGCATTGCTGCAATTTAACAATCTTTGAAAAATAGGAGTTATAACTTCTATTTTTCAAAGATTGTTAAAAGGAGGAGGGGAGCACCATTCACTTTGTTATGAAACAGGAATAATAAAAGCTATTAGAGGCAGTTTACAAAAATATTTTTGAATGCATCACTACAGCATTAGCATTGCTGTAGAAACTGTGTTTATTCACTGGTCATAGTTTCTTTTGGAAATGACATGCTATTTATATGATGTGATATGCTGTGTAAATTTCTTTTTGTAATGATTTAAAAAAAATTGATTATTACTATTTTTCCTTTGAATAGATTTGTACTTTTTTGAAGTAAAATTCTTTTAGCGTGTGTCAACAAAGGATGTAATGGTAATTTATTATAATTTATGAACAAGCATACTGTATATGAAACTTGCATTAATACCATTATTAAAATCAGAATTTACACTTTAGTATGTTCTTTGCTAAGCATCATTAAATCATTTTGCACCTAGCTAATACTGCATAATAATTTTTTTTTTGAAGAACAAGAAAAATTATGTAGCATTTTAAAGCATATATGTTTCAATTTTTAATAACTTAATGTAATAATTTCCTCAGGTTGGAGATCAAATTATTGAAATTAATGGCATTTCCACCAAGAATATGACTCATGCCGAAGCCATAGAATTGATCAGGAAAGGAGGCAACAGTGTGAGACTTCTTATCAAACGTTTTAGTCACTCTCGAGGAACTTTAGGTAAATATATATTTTTCACTTTTTTGCTGATAAAGAATTCCATTAATATATTTCATTAATAAGTATTTCTTTTATTAAAATTTTTGGTCGTAATATATTAACTCAAAAGTAAAAAAAAAAAATTTTGAGTGAATAGTAATTGTTACGTACATGATGGATGCTTTTTTGCATGATTTGCATATAATTTGAAAAGACTGAAAAACTATCAGATGATATCTGTTTTTAACTGACTAGAAAGCTGATAGCTTGAAAAATATTATAAGATATTTATTATATTTAAAACCAAAGAAGATTGTTTGGAGAGGGCAATGAAAATTATTTATTTAATTTCACTTTTTCCTTTTTAGCTGAATGTAAATAATTGCTGCTTCAGTATTAACAGAAGTGAATGTAAAATGTTTTGATTTGTAATAATCTTCTGTATTTTCTTTTGATACATGTACAGAATCAAATAACAGGTTTGCAGAGATGAAATGATATTTTATACATTTTATATTTCATATTTAAAATTAGTGTTATTTGTAATTTTTATTTCAAAATTATATTGTTAATTATTTAATAAACTAGTAAAATAGATTACATTTTTAGTTTCGTTCGTTGGACAACCTAACAACTCATTTCACTAGACACTGACAAAAAACAAACATTTATTTATTTATTAGAAGCATAGCAGAGTAAAATGATTTAATTGCTCTGGAGATCAAAATATCGTTATAAATATAGAAAATTCTCTGAAAATAACATTCTGTATACTCATAAAAGTTTTTGTGAGGAATGTAATTAATCATACTTGTTAGTTTGAAGTCATACTTTTTTGATGTTTTGAAGCAAAACTTTAATGTATTGAGCATAGTATGACTTAACAATAGTGTATTCTTCTTGTCATGTATACAAATGCATAATAAAAAAGAAAGGTAAACAAATTACTGTCTTACCTTGCATTCTTCAGATTCTATGCCAGGGAACCTAAATAAGAAATGACTTCCTCAATGAAGATATTCTTAACTTCTTTTTAACCTTCAGTTACACAAACATATACATATTTTACAATGGAATGGTGTAATATTGTTTGCACTTTGTAAGTGGCTGCGACACACTTCCACCTTGTGCTATGATCACAAGAATAACACAGCTAAGTCACTGAATCAAAGATCTAGTCTCTTGGTGTCATTAGTACTTGGTTTTGCATTCGAATAAAATCGCTATATCTGGGTTGTAACTCTTAAGATTTTGATGCAAGAAGAAAATCGAGTGTAGTAATTTTCAGATTCTAGATATTCAAGTATATCTAAAAATATTTATTTTTCCTCTTGAGTTAATATCATAACAAGGAATTACTACACGTGTTGGCCATTTTTCTTTAGGTTTTAGCAACCATTTCAGAGCCTTCCACCATTGCTTTTTGATCAGTGTATCAAGAAAACATCATTTTGAGGGTAGATAGCTGGTTTAATCTGTTCTGGAGCATAATTCTATTCATTTGTGTCATTAATTTGTTTTTGAAGTTTTTTTCATAGGCATCCATTTGCCATATTCACCATTTAACATAGTCACCGTTAACTCTAAACTCGATCACCTGGGTGCTTTGAAAAATAACAAGGCAGGGAAACTTCAGATTGACCTTTGTTATTTCTTAATTTTATGAACGTGTTCTTTTGTGGTTTTATGAAAAAATCCACCTAGTTCCAGTTTGGTTTGCTTTTCCAGGTGCGTTGGTAATACCAAGTATATCTAAGTTCCACAAATCACTCAGTTTCCCTTCTTTACAAAATAATGAAAATACTGAAAGACTTTCAGAATATTTTTCTTCAGAAGACATTTTTCTTATCAGCATGTATCCCAGTAAGGTTTGACTGGTTACTAGTCCATTCGCAGCTGTAAGATATTTCCTGTAAGCAATTTTCCAGTCATATACACTCCTAATCAACATATGTATTTGTTCCCCTTTAAATTTTACTTTCTTCCCCCCCATTCATGCAGTCAGTCAGAAAAATTCTACAGTTCTTTAATTCCTTTATCCACAGGCCATTTCTTATTCTTGATGTAAAAGAATATGTTTTTTCTTGATCATAAACTTTGAAATTGCACTTATAATCTCCACGAATACTTGTCAAGAATTCTAAATAACTGTGATGTTTTTTTTCAGTCTCAGCACTTCCGAAAAGATTGAGTTGCTTCTTCCAATGATGCATAAACAAATAGACAATTTCTAATCCTAACGATGTATAAATAATAGACTATTTCTCTCATCAGATAAAACTTCTGAGATTCAGTATCAATCAAGTCTCTAACAATAAATTATTTTTGTGGATTCATAAGATTCAACACAACTTCGTCACAACTTCTTGAAGAATGAATGTAATCTTTTCCATTATATTTTGCCTTGTGATCAGATTTTGAATCAAGTTTTGTTTTTCCAAATAAGTTTCCTGGTACATGATTACACAATGTCTCTTTGAATATCAACTACATTTTAATGGATTCATGCTCATTTTCGAAATAAGTCCATTTCTCGTGCAAACAAAGCAGTGTCCTTTCTTTATTAGGAAATTCTTTTTTCCTTCATCGAAATTTTCTGAAAAGATTTACATTCTGTGTTTTTTAGCCAAAAATGCAAATGCCTTTCTTCAAAACCTCTGGTCTTCAAAGACGTCATCTTCAAAACTTCATCATCATCCTAACCTTTCTTCTCTTCATCTTTTCAAACCATCATTGTTTCTTGTAATTCCTAAAAAGTTCTGATGCAGCTGTACTTTTTTTTTAGTTTTGAATTTTTCTGCTGTTTTGCAAAGCCAAAATAAAGAAATTTTTTCTTCATCTCTTAGGCCCGTCAGCGGTCAAGTGTTAAAATAGCTGAACATTGGTAGTTTCGACTTGGGTTTGATTCCAGGTGAATGTGCTGGCTGCATGCTGTTTTAGTGATTTTTCCCATATGTAATGTGCTAGCTAAGCTAGTTCCATATGTAGTGTGCTAGCTGAGCTTTCTAAGCTAGTTTTGCTTAGAAAGCTCTCCTCAAAGCCATCTTTTCTCGTAGGCAGATAGCCCTAGTGTGCTCTGCAATAATATACTAAACTAAATCAGAGTAACTTCATTTGTTTGAAATTTCACAATGATTTCAAATTTAAGTATCTGGGTTTAGGTTTAATGGCATTACATTAAAATTTCACTCCAATGTTCTAAACACATCTTCAGGCAGACATGCCTCGACCAATGGATATAGTGTAGCAGCACACTTATTATATGTATCACTGAGTGTTTCTATGCTGTCATATAATAAGTGTAATCTCTTTTCCTGGATTCATATTATAACACTAATTTCAACAATTTTTTAATATAAACTTCAGCCAAAATGGAATCTTTACCAAACCGAGATTTTAAGTATTCAATAGCAAACTTGTAGTTACTTGCAGGAATTAAAAAACTCTGCGTTATATCTGAAGCTTAACTTTAGAGTATGTTATTCATTAGTGATTGCGTTATTAATGTTCTTTTGCAATTACTGAAGCAAATGAACTACACATTTAGTCACCTGTTGCATATAAAAAAAAAAAAAAAAAAAAAAAAAAAAAATTAAATTTAAAATCAAGAGTAGCTAAATTTGTTTCAATTTCCCAGCTCTAAAGTTCTAAAAATTTAACCATCCACCATATTTGCTGCTTAGTGCTCCTCTAAATTCTAAATTTGTACCATCCCTAAATTTTGAAATCCAGTTGCTATTGTGCAAAATTGCACCTGCTCTGGCATTGTGAAGAGAGGAGTTAGCATTTTTCTGAGTTAAACAATAAGTGAAATCTCAGAGTTGCCATCTGTGCATGTCAGCTTAGTATGGTGACCTAAAACCTGGAAATTTCCAAAATCTGGAGTCAGTGAAGTTCCAGTAATTCCAATCACAGGCTTGCTTCCCTTTGCAAAATTGTTTTACATTTTTTTGCATTCAAATGTATTAAATAATTTTAAAATTTTTTTCAGAGTAATTGAACATCAGGAGCTGACTAGCTGTAAGGATCTATCTATCTATTTGTGATAAGATTTGTTTTCTCACTTAGAAGATGTAATCTGCTTTTAATGTTACATAATCTCAGGTCTGAATCTTATATTTTGGAGAGTTGTGTTTTGAAAAAGAAATTGATATGGTCAAAGAAGAGAATGTTTCAACATTTCCATTTCCTCATAATGTTAATTTATTTATAAAGTATTTTGTATATTTATATTTTTAGTGCATAATAATGCTTAATGTTTATTGAAAAGCATTGTTCTTAGAAAATCAGATTAAATATAAATATATTTGTGTTTGTATATATTTTAAAAGCATATCTTTGGGAAAACAAAATAATAAAAAAATTAATATCTTATGAGGAATGCAGATGTGTAAATTTCAAGCAGTGTGCTTATGAAAGTACCTTGCAATAGTTAAATTAATAATTTCATGCAATTCAAAAATGCCTGCTTTGATGGCAGCTTTTAGAAAGTGGAATTATATATATATAAATATATGTATATGTACTTTTTTGTATATAAATGTATATCCACAAATGTACAGAATTGAAATAATGTTTTCATTTTGTGGGAGATTTTAATACCTTCAAGTTGTTTAATGTTAAGAGTCTTTAGCTTTTTATTTTTCTTAAGCTGTTGGGGAATATTATCTGTTAAAGCCTTCCATTGGCAGTTTTATTTATTTATTTATTTTTTATATTTAACATTTTCCCAGCCTGGTAATTTGTTTAGATGTTATTTAAATCAAACAATTTTATTAATTGGTTTGATAATTCAATTTATTTGTATAAATGAAGATAGCATATTCATTATGTTGTGATGTATAGTTTAGACATATCAGGAATGCATGCTGTTATATTTTTGTTGTGTATTTGTTTTATACCGATAAGACTTCTTAAATTTTTTATTCCAAACTGTTAATATATTTGTAATAAATGTGATTAGCAACAGTTGTGTATTATACAGGTACATGCATATATATTTTTAAATTTTGATTATACAATCTTGTGCTATTATAGTCTATTCATGTGTGGTTTATGTTCTGTTTGAAGATTAACTTGCATTGTGTACTTAATAATGATTATGAGAATACAGTTTAGTCACCAGTGATTGTAATACAAGCCCTGTTAATTTTTATGGGGTAAATGGTAATTTATGTTACGTATATTATGGGTATGAAGCAATTTGATGCTTAATTTTCCAAGCTTTAATTCATGTTTTTGTATGATAACACAGTTATCATATGGAAACATAAATGCATAATTTTTTTCCCCAAATTTTATATTCAGATGTTTGTGAATCTGTGTTTGGAATTTATTTCAGTTAAATTTGTGTTTCATTTTTCTTGTTGTAATACAAAATTTAGAACCAATTATTTGTGATTTCCCACATGGAATTTATTTATTTCAATTAGGTTTATAATGATAATTCTTATATCTATGCTTATGCAAAATATGCTTGTTTTATATAAAAAAATTTTTGTTTGCTCATTAAAAACAGTGAACGTTTATTAAAATAACGTCTGAATTTCATATATGGTGCTGCAGTTCTCTGATTTTACATTTTATGTGCACAAAAAATTTCTTTTGATGATCACAAACAATATTCCTATTTCAATGAAGATTATTTTTCATTCTTGAATTCTCAGTAAGATAAATGTGTTTTGTTAAAGCTTAATGACACATCAAGCAGTTCAGTATAAAACAATATGGGCATAATGTCTTTATTGCATTTACTCAGTGTTTAGAATTTTTCTTTTGTGTTTTGTATGCTATTTATAATACACTATGAAGAATCATTGCACATTTTCTGTTAACATGCTTTGTTAGTTGTGAGAGCAGCGTTTGAAGGAAAAATGTTTTGTAGATTATACTTGAAAAGTAAAACTATTTCCAAGTTACTCTTGAGAGATCATAAAATGTAATTTTGCAGAGCATTGTGAAATTCTTATTATGAATATATGTATAAAATAAAATGGTTGTACCTACTAGGATCAAACTGATGTACTTTCCAGTGACTGCCAAACATTATTTTATGTAGAGATGCATATAATATGTTCTGAAGCACACCAAAATCCATTATTTAAGTTAAAAGGAATTCTGTTCTTTTGATGCTGTCCATTTTGTGCTTCAGTAGCACATGTGTATTTTCAATATAACCATTGTCTGTGATACCATTACACTATGTTTAATAGTGCACATTAATAGCATTATTACATTCTAGTAAGTTTGGAAATGTGAAATAAATGAAAAAATGTGAGTTTGTTATGATCACTGCCAGGTATTTATTAAATTTGGAGGTGTATTTCTCAGAGCAAAATTGTGATGTATTTGTACATTTTTATGTGCAAAAAGATAGAATTTATTAACTGATATAAATGCCTTATGCCTCCAGTAATATAAGAACTGAATTCATCTCTACTATTGATCTTTCAGGTTTGCAAGTATCTGTCCAACATTCCATGAGCATCATCCATTTCAGATTTTTAAATGTTGAAAATCCATGTAAATTGTTTGAAATCGTATCTTATTTTTTGATTTTTATACCTGTAAATAAGTATAATACCTCCTGAACCTTTCTTTAAACCAATTATATTTAAAAACTTTCTGGTCCAAATCTCCTTTTTTAAAATGCAATTTCAAGACGATGGTGATTCGTATGGAGAAAGTAGCATATACTTTTACATACTAGATATAGTAGACGCAAATGCGGAATATTGTTTTGGCATTTTATTAGATTAGAAGAATATTAATTAGCATTATAATTAGATTAGAAGTTATAAATAAAGCGTTTTCGCTTTGCGGAACAAGAGATAGACTTTAGATAAACATTTAGCAATAATAAAATCCTGTTCTTGTTTTGTTATATTAAATCTATAAATCAAAACAGAATTTTCATAAATGATGTCTAAATATAGATTGCACAAGTTAAGACATCTGTTAAAGCATTCCAACCGATTTTCATTAGTTAACTAAATATATTCTGCACAAGCTATAAGCTAATTGAGCTTTATGTAAGGATTAATATTTTGTATCTATACTCGAGTGCCATTCCAGAGAGAAAAAAAAATATTCTTCAATATTGTCTGTGTGTGGTTTCTGCAATAACTGTTAGCAGGCAGAAGTAATTGCCAAAGTAATAAAGTATTTTTATGGAATCATCTTTCCATGTTTGTAATGCGAATTACATTGTTTCCGGTTTCTTCCATTCCATGCGTTTATATTAAATGCATATTTTTTTATCTTTTTATATGTATAATTTAATTGTGCATAATTTACATATTTACATTTGGTTGTTTTTAACAGTGGTTTCTATCATGATATTTACAATTGGTATTTTTAAATCCATTTATGTACATTATTTAACAAACTGATTTGTTACTTTCTTCTCGAGATTTTTCTGTAATTGTAGGAATTGGTGCCTTCATCTCAGTTATAAATTACTGTCAAAGGAAGCATATGTTTGTTGTGTTTATAATGTATTTGCTTTGTAAATTGTCATTTGGAATGTCATCTGAAGTAAGTAAATTTTTTATGTGAGAGAGAAAAGAATGTATTAATAAAATATGGATTAATTATTTTGCATTTGATCTATTTGTGAATGAAATATGTGATTTATCAAATTAAGCGTGAATGATTATTATAAATAGTAAGGAATGAAATTTTCAAAAATCTGTTGATTTTTGATTTTATTTTAATCTATTACTAAGTTTTTGAATGTTTTAAATAATTTGTAAGTTTGTGGATTTTACTGATGCATTATCAACAATCCATTAGTTTGTTTTGGTGATGAAATGTATTTTCAGCATCAGGAGATCAATTAGACACATTTTTTCTTTTTATTTCTATGGATGCTGTTTAGCTATTACATTCAGCATAAAACAGATTATTATTCTTTGTTATTTGTGTCTGCTACTATATGAATTCTGCTAAATAAGAAGACAGGTGACTTTCTTCCTACCAATTTCCTGTTCTTATTATAACATTTTGTCAGCAGTTGTCAATATTCCATTCCATCCCATCCCATCCCATGATATAGTACAGTTTTGTTCCGTGAAAATTGGAATATTCATGTTTTTTGGAGAAAATATATGCCTGGAAATAATGAATTGCTTCTGCTTCATTTTTTGGCAGATCTATGAAATGAATGATGCAAAAAAATTAATGTGACACAAATGTTGTCTTGAACTTTCCATGAGGAAAAGGATTATTAAAAAAAAATTAAGGTACAGTGCCATAAGGTCTGACATTAAGCTTTTATCTCAGGATTGAGGTTAAAAAAAAAAAATATTCCTACCTTTTCCGGGTTGAAAAAGAGCATATTTATGGAAAATTATAGACCCAGCATAGTTTGTAAAATTATTTCATCCATGCAAAAGTAAAGCCCTTATAGGTATTATATTAGTGGATGACAGCTAATAACAAAGTACCACATTTAATTTTAAAGTGCTTAGTTAAAAGAAATAAAACAGTATGTGCAATTACACTAGGCAGGCTTAATGCTTTGTTTAAGTGTGCTTTTCTTAAGTTTAAAGAATCTTGGATTAGTCATGCTTGGTTATTTGAATTATTGTAGTTTCTGTAACTGATAATCTATACTATTATGACCAAGAACAAAACTGATCAATTTCAAGTATTCATAATATATCTAATAATACTCAATCTTATATTCTAAATATGGCTGACATTTTAAAAATTTATTATTGTTAATTTTACTTTATGTGAGTTACTTCTTATCTATACTTTGGCTGAAGCTAATCTGAGAGAGCTAGGAAAGTTGCAATGATTTGTGCTTTTCATGCATTTCTTTGATTTGAAGTTTGTTTTAAAATTATTGTCTGATGCTCTTCAGTGTAAATATGTATAGTTTACATCAGGAAGCCCTATGGGATGGCAACCCTCCGTAGGCGAGATAGTCTTGGTATACTTTCCAATATTCAACCAAACAACATTTTGTGATGTGGATTAGCTTTTTGTTTTAGTTGCTTATGTTTATTTATATTAGGAAAACATAGACTGGACATCAGATTCATATTGATAAATTAGTTCTTTTGGTTAGTGGTTACAGTGAGTAAAAACAAACTATCAAATGAGTCAAAATAAAATGTCATATTTTCTTGAAAATAAGGCCTAATTGGAAAATAAGCCTAAGCATGACATTTCAGATTGTGAGAAAATTTCGCAAATCTGTTGATTTTTGATTTTATTTTATTCAGTTTTTGAATATTTTAAGTAATTTGCAAGTTTGTGGATTCTACTGATACATTACCAACAATCCATTAGTTTCTTTTGGTGAAAGAATGTATTTCACCAATCAATCAATTAGACACATCAGATCAATTAGACACATCAGTAGTATAAGTCCATTTAAGATTTGCCAAACTGTCGTGAGACCCTTTTTGCCAAATGATTGAATCAGAGTGTAGATGTGATGTACCTCTGCACTTAATTAGAATGTCCGTAATTGAGCATGTTGTCTGTTGAGATGGACAGACAGAAGGTGCTTACACATTTTTGTAATGAATTTGATTTTCTCCATGAATTTAAATATTAATTTCAAAATATAAATGCAACTGGCATGAAATTGGAGTAAGGTTTAATTATTGTCTACAGAATTAAAAATATTTTTTCTTTAAAATGTCGCTGAAAAATAATGGATCGAAGGTTATATTTTTGCGCTGTCCAAAGGGAAATACTGTTATTCAATTATTAAAAAAAAGATGTGTGAAGCCTTTTTTTTAAATATTTCTACATTTAAAATAAGTTATATAATTAATATGAAAGGAAAGATGCATCAAAGTTTACATCTGACTATGAAGAAGGCAAAAAATGCATACCCAACAAAGGTACGTACAGCTCTTATTAAATCTAAAATCACATCTCATGTTTTAAAGGAAAATCTAGCCCTCCGAAAGAGTTATTGCAAGATTTTTGAATATCTCTGTAGGAGCTGTGAACAAAATTATAAAATCTCACTTAAAGTTAATAAAAAAAAAAAACATGATGTTTATTGCCTAATGCCGAAACATGTTTTTCAGCATAAGACTATGTACAGATTGCTGTGTGAAAATTATTTGGCAAATGAAAAATGGCAATATATATTTGCAATCAATGAGGCTTGGACATACTTATCTGATTGCAATAGAAAAAGATCGTTTTGCTACCGAAAAAGATTTATATGTTGGTTTAGAGAAAACAAGGGAAGTTTTCCTGAAGGTTTTATGGTTATTACTGGGTTTTCTTATAACGGAAAACTTAAAATAAGAAAATTAGGAAAAAAGTCAAAATTAATTCGGATTACTATAAGAAATATGTTTTAACACCTAATTTTAAAGAAGAAATTCCATCTATTTGTCCAAACAATCTTCAGTGTGTTAAGTTCCATCAGGGTGAGAAGGCTCTAAGCCATACCTCAAAATCTAATACTCTGTTTCTTGAAAAATGAGAAATGAAATCGGAATTGAAACTGTTCCCTTTGCCTGCATCCCACCAAAATCCCTTGATATGTCTCCTATGGATTACTGTGCATTTGGTCTTTTAAAACAAGCTGTTTATAAGTGCCATCCCAAAACACTGGATGGAATGTGGAAGATTGTGAAATAAGAGTGGAGCAAAATCAACCTGATGTTTTACGGAAAGGACTTGCATCTTGAAAATCAAGATGTAATATGAAAGGGCTCTCAGACTGAATACATTAGAAAATTAAATTCTAAGGTTTGTTTACATGTAAACCTTTGCAAAATCGTAAAATTATAAAAATGTGTGAACGCCCTCTGTACTTCATGCACTTTGAAATTAAGTAAGATTTTCTGAGTTTTATGCTCATAATTCTTCGTTTTTATGTAATTGATCATTCTTGACGATTTTTTTCGCCACCTTTTTCTTGTAAATTTTCAGTTAATACTTGATTTAATAAAATATTAACGGAAATAATATTTTAATCCCCAAGCAAGATGAGTGAAAAATCAAGATTTTATAACTTTTTGTTCAGAGAAGTCATTGGATCTCTGAAATGATTAGTGAAAGACAACCTGAGTTTGATGATTTTTCTCAACAGGTGGACGAGGAAAGTACACTCCTCAGAAGTGAAATGCAACACCAAGAAAGAATGCTCGTAGCGTCATGCAAATTGCAGGATCGAGAGTTGTGAGATGGAGATGCAAATGATTAAAAAACAGACACATAAAATCATTATAAAGCAATTTATTCAATATCTAATGTCTCACCTCGGGCAGCGATATAGGCCGCAATCCGGCGAGGCATGCTGTTAATGAGTTCATTGATGGTTGCCTGAGGCAGCCTTTGCCAAGCCACATTCACTGCTTTACGCAGATCTTCCAGGGTTTGTGGCTGTGGTCCCCGGTTAATGTTACGTTCAATGACATCCCACAGGTGTTCGATGGGATTCAGATCTGGAGAGGCTGCTGGCCAGGGTAGGATGTCAAATCCGGTCAGGCTGTTGTACGCCGTGCGACATGCGGCTTGGCATTGTCTTGCTGGAATACCGTGTTGGGTGCGCTCTGCAGTCAGGAACAACAGGCTCCACAACTTGCGTGATGTAGCGGTCCGATGTCAAACTGCCGATAATGTGTACCAGGGGCGTCTTGTGATCAAACATTATGCCACCCGAAACCATAATGCCCGGTGCAGGATCGGTGTGACGCTCGGCAAAATGGGCTGTTTCATAGCGTTCTCCGGGTCGACCGCCGCAACAGAAACGAGATTCATCCATGAACAAAACCCAATGCCATTCGATGGTCCACGTACTATGACGTTGACACCACACCAGGCGTCTAGTCTTGTGTTCAGCAGTCGATGGTACCCGTGAATGTAACTGTACTTCCTGCAATCTGTTGCGTATAGTTTGGGCGGACACAGACCCACCTGCTCGTGGACAGCTTGTCTGATAGAACTATTCTGAAGCACCGTGTAAACAACAGGCCATTGTATTGAATCAAGTTTTACCTCGCTGCAGCTCCCCTGCCCTGGAACCTCAGGCCCCAGTGCCATAGATAATTTATTGGTAAAATAACATTTTCATAAATCCTCCTCATGATCGAAGATTTCATATGTAAGGTTTCTGCGGAGAAAGCTACGATAATAAGATACCATCAGTCCTCTTCTGTAGAGCTTTGTATCGATAATTACCCCAAGGTACCTTAGATGCTCAACAAACTGGATCCTTTTTCCAAGGTACCTAAGTCGAGGCGTCCTTCTGACTTTACCGCCTTTAAGAAAAAACACGACTTTTGTCTTATGCATCGAGAACCTTAGATCTTCCTCCAATCTCCATAGCTCAAATTTAGCCATAGTAATTTCGAAGAGGGTCTCTAATTTTTCTAAGGAATCCCTCATGAATAACAGGAGGTCATCCGCATGTGCAGCGATCTGTAATTCTTCCTGGAATTCCTGTAGGAGAACTTTGTTCGCAATAAGATTCCAGAACAGGGGCGCACTACAGGAGCCCTAGGGACATCCTCTGTAGATTTCAACCTCAATATCATCTTCATTACTCCTGGAATTGCTAAAAATGATCCTTCTATTATTAAAATAACTAGTATAAATCCTAAAAATATTCCATGGAATATTCAACTTAGACAGAGTTTTCAAAACCGAAGACTATTTTATGAGATCAAAGGCAGAAACCATTTCCAGTGAGAGGGCAACTACATGTTGAGTCTTCCGATAAGACCTTATATATTCAATGGCCTCAAATAATGCACCATCTATGCTTTTATTAGGCATAAAGTCGTATCGGCGATTGCTTAGATGTTAATTAAGATAATAAAAAATGCGGTTTGCTAGCAATTTATGAAGAACTTTGCCTAGAACATTTAACAGAGATAGGACGAAACTTCCCGTTTTCTTTGGGAATAAGAATCAAACGACTAATTTTCCAATTTCTAGGAAAAATTCTAAGCCTCAGCAAGGTATTAAATATAGTCATAAAGAAATAAGGATATAAATCAAAACAGGATTGAGCTCATCGGGTGCTGGAGCACTTCTGTTTCTAAGATTCGAAACAACTTCTTGAATCTCATCATAAGTGAAATCTGCATCATCAGCTCTAAAAATACCTTTTATAAAATCTTTTTATAATAAATATTCTATCTAACCAATTGTATATTTTCATTCAAAATTTTACAGTTGACTTCCTTTTGGGTGTGCTCACCTTTTCCTTCAAGACTCAAAGCACTTTCTTTTTTGCCTTAGCCGAGACAATCTTGAGGTTATAGTTATAATAAACAACATTTTCAAGAAAATATTTTTGTCTTGTCTCGTATTTTACGCTTCGAATAGTTTTCTTGTACAAGGCAAGTGCTCTATTATACTTTTTCTTTCTTTTCGATCTAGTTTCATCAGTCAAGCCAGGAATCTGAAAACTCTTGCGCAAGGCTCTAACTTTGTGCTTACTATTTTCTAGTTTGGAAGTCCACCAAAGTATCTTTATTATTCTTTACCTTCTTCCTCAATCTTTTATCTGCCTCCTCAGAAATACCTCTTAAGAAGTTACAAATTCTCGATTCAACTTCAAAAAACAAAAGAATTGAGGTATCACTACAAAGGCCGTCAACCTGACCACGAAGTTCTGTACGAAACTTATATATTCTCTGGACGTTTCTAGTCACAGATGTACGTGTTCGATCAATACCTTTGACTTTCCTATCAAGGAGAACAAACCTGTGGTCGCATAATGTCACCTCTTCGAGAACAGAAAAAACAGCTTGACTACAGTCAAGGCCAGATGAGGAAATGATAAGATCTGTCGATCCTCGACATACTGATGACAAAAACGTCGGGGGAGAGTCATAGTCATAGTCATTTAAGACATACATCTGATTTTCTATCCAAAATTCATCTAAAGTATTGCCCCTTACATCAATATTTGGAGCCCCCAGCTTGTATGGCGAGAGTTAAAGTCACCAAATATATAGTATTTCTCATATTGCTCGCTTCTCCTCTTTAGTTCAAAAAGATGAGTGATAATATCCTCTGAAGGAGCAAAATACACAGAAAAAATTCCAATTCTCTCATCATTACAAAACAGATTTATACGGGTGATATAATCAGACGCAAAGGTCTTCATAACATCCAAGAATGAAGTTCTAAGTTCATGAAGTTCGATAATACAGTCACATTCCCCGGTTGTTAACTGATGCTATTGAGTTCGCCGACATCTCAGGGTCATTTTCTATGCTTCTTTCTAAAGTCTCCAATGCTCCGTAAACCCTCAGAAGCTGTTTGTGAGAAGAAGAAGGAAAAGTGGCTGATCTTTTTATAGCCCGCATATGCGTACCACGTGATGCAATGTGTGTGCAACTTTTATCATTGTCATATCCACCTCACAGCTCTCGCTCCTGCAATTTGCATGACGCTACGCGCATTCTTTTTCGGTGTTGCAATTTCACTTTTGAGGAGTGTATTAAGTAGTGCAAATATGGGTCAGGATTGCAACCATTAGTTTCTGAGTTAGAAGACATTATTTGTGAATAGATTGCTGACAGAAGAGCAAAGCTTTTGGTTGTTCAAAGGGCTGATAGTCAAAGTATTGGCCGGTAGACCTTGCAATGATACTACTTTTAAGAATATCTCTAAAAGAATTCAAAGCACCGCAATGCTGGACATATGGCTTCTTTTAGTGATATGGACTCTCTTAAAAAAGACCGGCAACCTGTTTAAACTAATAGATACTGATGTTATTAAATATGTGCTTGGATTCAAGTTTTTTTGTCAAGGACATCGACTTTTCTAAATACCACCTCTCTAACAAGTTTGCTATGGATGAAACTGTAGTATTTATGAGTGAAGAATCCTAAACAAAAACTGACTAGAGGGCTTACTCATCAACAGTGGCGGCTCGTAGTTAAAATTAGTGGGGGTGCTGTTCCAAAAAATTTTAACCTTTGTTTTAAAATTGTGTAAACGGAAACAAACATGTATAAAAAGAAAGTTTATTTTGAAACTTCCATGAAATCTTACAAGAGAAAAATTAAACATTTTTTGATTACTTTAACCTAAATTGTTAAGTCAAATCTTTATCCATTCATTTAAAAATGAAATCCATTCTTCTCGTTTTAATTTGCGCGAAAAGATCAATAATTTTCTCCTTGATCTTTGGATGAAAACTGAGGAAAATTATCTCTACTGAAAACACTGCAAGCGCATTTAGTCTTTCCGAATTCATAGTGCTTCTTAGAAAAGTTTTCATTCTTTTCAATGTTGAAAAGCAGCGTCCTGCCTCTGATGTAGTCGTGGAAATTGTCAAGAGAATTTTTATCAGTTTCGTAATTTCACTAAGAACATTATCTAGATTATTTTCCAAGATAAACTTCAGTAGCTCAATTAAATTGCAGTATTCATGAATATCAGACCTACAATAGAATACTTTTAGTTCAGTTTCAAGCTTTTTTTTAATCAATCATTGGATATGCTTCAGTGGTCAGTACTATTTCTTCTGCAGGATGTTCATTCCTAAAACTTATGACATGGGCTTAGGACTATTCCTAAACTTAGGACAAGGTTAAAGTTTTCTGTAAATTAAAAGAACTGAAAAAAATGACTCAAATAGAATAGCTGAAAAATAATCTAACCAAGAATATGGTGTATGATTTTTAAAAACAGCACATGCCGAGTAAAAAAAAAGAAACGCCTCCCAACAAACAGCACTCCAGATCAGCATTGCAAGAGCGACAGTGCTCTTCTTCCTTTCGGCCTTGTGCGCTGCTTCCTAGTGCGCATGCGCAGAACAGCCAAATACCACGCGCACGGAGTAAAATAAGAAATCACCTTTCCAGAATTTCGGCACTGCAAGAGCGACAGTGCTCTGCTGTGTGCTTTGTTCGCGTGCTGCGTTCTGTGTGCGCATGCGCAGAGCACCAAACACCAGGCCGCTAAAACTGTGAAGCTCGCTGTTTTATACAAAACCTTTCGTGCCTTTTTCTTAAACTGGAGGATGGCTACTGACATTAAGTTTAAGGATTATATATTGTAGAAGTATAAAGAAAGATGGGAATGGTATATTAAATATTAAAAATAATAATAGGTAGAAATAGGGGGTGCTGCAGTTCCACAGTGCTTATTACGAGCCGCCACTGCTCATCAATCTATAGTCTTTTCACTTATTATGAAAGGGATCGTATCATCTGTATTTTGTCAGTCCATCATGTGAATGGAAAGCAATTCTCGCCTCTAATAATCACCAAGGGCAAGAAAAATAAGATTAAACAGGTTTTAGGAATTTATGTTTTTTTTGAAAAAAAAAAAAAAAAAGAATCTAGTGCATGCAAGTGCATTTGCAAGTGAATCTAGTGCATTTAAATTTGAGATCATATTCAGAGGTCGATTACAAATTTAAAAGCAAAATACTCTCATTTGTACTTAGTTGAAAATAAAATATTAGATTAGAAATCTTTTCTAATGTTAATATATTAAGTTGTGGGAAAGTATTGTCGTAAAAAGTATTGACCAGTATAAAAGCAGTGGCAAGTTTAAGTATTGGTACATAAACAATTCCTAATATTATTTGCATAAATTACAAATGAAAAATATTCCTAGTTTAGCGAATTTTTTTGTATAATTTTTAGATTATGATTCTAAAGTAATAAAACTGCAAGAGAATATGAATATCACATTTTTAGCATTCAGAAACATTTATTACCTGACAAGAACAGTTTTTCGCATATCCTGAAAAATATATATATAATAAAGAATATTACGTAATAGTAAATCACTAAAGAATACCACTGAATAAAAAGAAAAAAAATCTCGAATTATTCTAATTTATTTTTTAACCAACCCTTCAAGCAAAGCCAAAAAGGGTATCAAAACCCCCAATTTTCAAACTAAAAATCTCGATCAATTTTTGTCATAGAATAGTTAAACGTTTTGTCTTTTTATAATCAGTATAAACTTCCACCTTAAATCAGCAAGATCGGGATAGAATCTTGATATGTGGCAGTCTGTGGAAAGGTACAAGATCTGTTTCTTGTCAATTGGCTTAAGCTTTCACCAGAATGCAGATCACTTGTCAAGTGGGCTGTAGTTTGACCTTGGCGTGACAGTCAAAATGCAGAGAAGTGTCGAGTAGCGTTAGGGAATAAATTTTTGAATTAAACTTGAGACACTTACTGTGATATAGAAAGCCTACGAAAAAAATACTTTATCGAAAACACAAGTGTTTCCTTGGCAAAAAATGTTCAGAGCAGGCAGGGAGAGTTTTGAGGACGAATAATACTCAAGGTACTTAACATCATCTCGCACTTCAGTCAGTGAGGTTTGGGATTATGAATGATGCCTGGAATTTAGACTGATCGGAGATCAAGGAGGTCTTCCTGTGTCCACTACGGGTGAAATCACAAAAGAGTTCCAAATGCCAAAAGCTTGCGCGAAGCTGATTCCTAACTTTGACCAACGAAAAGAAAAATCGTGTATAGATTTCTGATGAGCTTCTGGACCATGAGGGAAAGGAATCTGATTCGTCTATTCCATATTAAGAAGTCAGAGCCTTGACTCTGTGAAAATTGTGAGCTGCCGTGAGAAATGATTTGTAAGAAATACCTGTTCAAGACTTCAAGTGAGCTATTATGCAAGACATGTACAAAACTTGGCAATGGCATATTGACGCTCAAGGATGCTATTTCAAGAATTTTAAATGCGTGTAAGCATATCTTGAAATAAAACACATTTTATGAAATCAGAATTACTTTCTAGAGAGAGCTGGTATATATCTACAATTAACGGTTGCGAAAATGAAGGTCGCCTAAATATTTTTGTGATACGATGTATAAAATCTTGGAGGATTTTTATATGAAACTGCAATTATATATTCATCAGACACATTGTCTCTTTTAATAGAATTTAAGATACCTGCTTGAGAGCAGTTTTAAAGGAATTCTTCTTCACTAAATACTATTTCTATGATGGTAGGCAGAACATAGTTCTTACAAAAATTAGGGAGTTCTTGTACGTAATGAGAACGCGTCTGGGGATTTCTTCGAATATTCCTTTAGATTTTCAATTCGTACAAAGTTTTGAATCAAATTGTTTGCTGATAAGAAAGATTCTAGTTGTTTTTTAAAGAAAGAATTATTTTCTGAGCCGGGTTATAACGGTAAAGTAATTTATCAATTGTTGTGAAAAGAAAAAAATTGAGGGTTTTACTAATAATTTTTAATTTTAACTCGCATACTCAACCTTTTTTGGTGCCGTGACAAACTAAAAAAAAACACTAAAAATACTCATAAAAATATAATGTGAGTTCATAAACCAACACATAGAGACTGGTGTTTGAAAACAAATTAATTAATTCTTTAAGCTATATTAAATTTTCATAAATCCTCAACACAGTAAATTCAGTTTTATCATATCAACTCTCAACTCTTAAGTTCAATGAAATGAAAAATCCTCCCTGGTGCTTTGTTAAACTCAAAATATTAATATTCATGTAAAATGCATTACCGACACTAAATCATTAACATGCTAACTCTCACTAAAACTAACTAATCGGCTCTCCTTCCTGAAAACACATAAATTTCAATACAACCTTAGAGTTAGCCACAACACTTAAAAGTAAAACACAGAACAGTTCAAAACACCAGGGAGAAATAAGTCTCACATACAAAGAAGTCAAAACACCAGTTAAGTTAAATTACTAAATCTGATGGTATAGTCATAAATAACATTAAATTCTCCTACGCCCGCAATAAACTACCCAGGTTCGAAGGGAAGTTAAACCATGTTTTCCGAAAGGATCACATGGGTGACCTACAGTAGACCACAAGATAAGAAACAAAAAAAACATACAATAGTAAAACAAATAAAAACATTTATTTAATATTCCAAAAGATTATCCATTCAGAATAGCTGGCCAGACTACCCCTACAAACATTTACTAAAAATTACTCACAATTCTTCATGCGACAATCTAAACCATAATCAATATTGTATTCAAAATTATTAATTACGTATCTTACAATAATTTCGTAATTATCACTGAACCATACTTAAGTAGTCTGAAACATTTTTTATTTCTTTAAATATTTCCAAATCTTACCAAAATCTTAATGAAACAATTTACACTTTCTATTAATCTTAGAAGGTTACTCAAGCATTTAAACTCACACTACATATACAAATATTTTAAATCAATTTTGTAAAGTAAAAGATGAAGTTTTTCCTAATAATCGATTCCACAAAATCCTAAATCAGTTAACGGCAATAAGTTTGAGGACACATATAGAATTAAATACAAAATCAAAAAAATAATCAACTCACGGTTGAGAAAAATTCCTGTCCAGATTTCGTCTCCCTAAGTGTCGACGCAACGCACGTAAAAGAAGTTCAAAAATTTCTCTTCATCAATGCTGTACCAATTTGCGAACTCAACCGTTGGGAAAATCTTCCTCATGGATACAGTTCTTCTGCATGCAAGGAGGTCCAACTTAACATGAGTGTCCACCAACATTTCGATGATGATCTCAAAAAAGAAAAGTGGAAGCCGCAGTAATCTGTAGGTGAAAGTTTACCGACTTCTGAATGATGTTCTCGCTGAAGATAAGCGCAAGTCACAGTAATCTGCATTTAAATCACATTATTTTTCCTCAAGGAAAGAACGTCAGTGAGAATAGGACATAACCGCAGACCTTCAGAAAGGATTCGCCGACGACGATACGATGGGAGCCCGCATCGTTCTCGGCCCAATTCTCGCACGGACAACCCCGAGAAGGGCCCGCCGGGCTCTGTCTCTCTCCCCTCAAAAAGGAAACGAAAAAAATTGACAAAATCTTGAAAAATCTCCTCTCGCCACGGGAGCGACCAAATTTAAAACCTCGCGACGCTCAAAAAGTGCACCGCCTCTATAATTACTATTGGTGAAAAAAAAATCCATAAAATTAAAACTCACCAATGCTACACAAAACAGTAACCCTCCCAACCATTAGAAACAGACCAATAAATACCCAACAAAATTCTAAGAAAATCAGTTCTATCCTTTCACAATGACAAGCCCCTTACTTTCAAGCACAAAAACAAAGTAATAAATCTGTTAACGTTCGACTCTTCAGACAGATCCCAAATTTTGCACCCTCATAATTCTATCAAGAATCGGCGCCGCCAAGCGGATCGCCTTTGAAGAAAAAAAAAAAACACAAGTTCGTCCCCGCAAGAAAAGGGGACGAAAAAATGCAGCTGGTCGCTGACCCTTGACCCCAAAATTCTCCTCCCGTGAGAATGCAAAAACAGGCTATCGCTGTCTGCTAACTTAAGAAATTTTACCCAAATCAAAAGAAATAATTTAGCGACAGTATAATTTAAAAATTACATCGCTAACATGAACATTAAAATTTTACTATTCACTGTAAATTAATAAAATTAATAAGCACTGTAAAATAGTAATTAATAAATCTACACAACACAATGAATCGTATCATGCTTATCATGACCATTACTTAATCATGCTTTCCGTGTACCCTGTATTTAGCTTTAATCTCGGACTTTCTGTATTGGAATGGATTTAGGTTTAGATGCAATTCTTCTGCCGATGAACTTGAAATAAAACATTTTTAATGATTCTATTTTACAAATTTAAATGCTAATATAATTCAAAAGTTGTTTGGCTCAGCTAATGAAAGCAAATATGCAGATTGGCTACAAATCTATTTTTCGGATTTTTTTCGCCAGCTGATGTTCTGCGGCACCCATTTCGAGATAAACCTTTTCAACAGTAATTTGATGTCTGAATTAATATTTATTTTATTTATTCTAAACTACACTCATGTCCATAAATTAAGGATAATGCGGAAATCGAACTCTTAAATAAATATATCACCTGTAAAATCACTACACATATCTTCAAGAATCATATGCAAATTTCAGGAAGTAACCAGATGACACCGATGGTACGTCACAATGACGAGAGTGATATGTAAGAAATACAGGCAAAGAAGTAAAATTGTTCGCAGGAGCTTTATAAGCATTTCAGTGCACTAAACGAATAGTTATGACACAAAGGACACATTTGGATGATTTTTTACGCGGTAGAATTATCGGCCATCGGGAATGTGGGCGTACCCAACTGGAAGTATCAGACGAACTAAGAAGTGCCCAGAGTGTCATCTCCACGCTTTGGCAACGATTCAAGATGATAGTAATGTGATTAGACGTTATAGCACAGGTCGCTCCACAGTTACAACGTCGAATGAGGACCGGTATTTGGCAGTTACTGCCAAAAGAAACAGGCGGAGCACAGCCTCAGACCTGTCTCGTTAGCTCTCTTCGGCCACTGGTCCGACAATTTCAAGGCAGACCGTGTACAGACGCTTAGAGCAGATTGGTCTATATGCTCGTAGACCTGTCAGATGCGTTCCACTTACTGCAACTCACTGTCGCCTGCGGTTAGCCTGGAGTAGAGAGCATGCATTGTGGACATCGCAACGGTGGGCTTGCGTGATGTTTTCCGACTAGTTCAGGTTTAGCTTGCAGTCTGATTCTAGCCGGACGTTCATATGGAGAGCTTCAGGTACCCGTTACCACCACGAAAACATCATTGAACGACATCGTTACGGTGGTGCAGGAGTGCTCGTTTGGGGTGAAATTGTTCTGGGTTCCAGAACATGCATGTTCAAATTGGAACCATGACAAGCCAAATCTATCAGGACGTCATTCTGGAACAACATGTACGTTTGTTTCGGGGCGCCATGGACGCACAATTTGTGTTTATGGATGACAACGCCCGTCCTCACCGTGCAAACATCGTACCCGAATGCCTTCAATCGGAGGATATCACCCGTATGGACTGGCCAGCATTCTCACCGTACTTAATCCAGTAGAGCACGTGTGGGAAATGCTTGGCCGACGAGTTGCAGCCCGTCAACCTCCTCCTACATGTCTACCGGAACTTCGGAGAGCATTGCTTTGTGAGTGGTGTAATATCCCCCAAGATCAGATCGATAATTTGATACTCAGCATGCCTAGGCGTTGTACGAACTGTATTTCATCTTCTGGGAGTATTAACAATCATACCAACCATGTAATATTAGATTTTTGTAAAGAGGATTTTTTTTTTTTTTTTGTAATTTGCTCCAGGGAGAAAAAATCGCTAATTGTTTTAATAATATCAAACATATAGCATCTTTTTTTTTGCTCTTTACCTTTTGTTTAATAAATAAGCTTTACAAATAAGTCAAATTTGTTTAGCTTCTAACTCTCCCTTTGCCTGATTTTGCATTATCCTTAATTTATGGACATGAGTGTATTAACGTGTATTGGCTAGACAGAATTCTGCTCTCTTGAATTTAAATAAAAATTGGCACGATAATTTAATTGATCTTATTCATACAAGTATTTTATAACATAATAGTGAATACATGTCGTTATGTTATGGACACAAGCCGATATGTTATTTCATAACATAATAGAGTATAATCAGATGCTACTCATATAAAAGTACTTGTATAAACCCTCGAGCTTCGTGTATCTTGAAGTGTTCTGAAAAACTACTGTTTATAATTTTATTATTATCTTTATTGATTTATTTTTGAAACAGATGTATACCAAAAATACATTCATAATTATTTTAACTAAAAATATTTGACTCATAGCACTGAATTTTATTCGTTTATTTGAAACCAATGAAGTCCTCGATTTTATGTATATGAGTGTTCTGAATTTCAGATTTATAGGGCGAGGGAAAGAACATCTTTAAACGCATTGGAGGGGAGGGGCAAGAGCATGACGTTAACAAAATTGACACCGCGGATACATGGGAATTGAAAATACAGATTACGCAAGAATGATATTGAGTAGTGATGTGAAGAAAGCTAGATTCCTAGTCTACGTTGTGGAAAAAGATATTCAGAGGATGAGGAAGTGTGGTATATAGGTTATATAGGTAGAGAATGATTTTGTCTTTTACTAATGGATTTAGGTGGTTTAGCTTTTGCTCAAGGAAAGGTGCTCTTATATAAACACGTATACCAACTCTGATCAGCTACAACTAAGCAGAATTTCAAAATGAGGACTCAGCAAAAATTTATACTGTAGTCACTTAATTTAATTTAAACTTATACTATCTATGCATAATTTGTTACCGATAATTTATCAGTTAAGCAACCATGTAGTAAGATTAAATCCTCTTCTCATTACCAAAAGCGTTCTTATCATCTTTCTATGCTCGCATTGAGCAAGATGTAGACAGGGAACGATGAAAGACTCATGCATCATCAACAGACATATCAAGTGAACTTGTCTCTTGATAACTGGATACCGCGCTGCAACAAAAGATCTTCCATACCTCATGAACTATAAACCTTTACGGTTTTGCTTCATATCTCATGAAAATAAAACCTGAGTGAAGCTACTCCTAATCGTTTCCAATCACGTATGTTAGGCCGGATTTATGCCTGGTGAACGTAGATTGCCATGGCAATGTAGAAGATTTATTGTTCTTGCACCCCAAGAGAACGAATCCCCATGCAGTTAGAAACTTCATTCACTTGGATTTGAACCCAAGTGAAGGAAATGTTTAAATATCTACTAAATATCTACTACTGTTTTTTAGCTTTAGCAACTTGTCACAAGAGCTCAGAAGAAATATGATATTTTTCCACTTACCATATTTCATATATTCGTTTTATTATTACAGTTCTTTGGTTATTTATTTTTAGCAAAGTATTCGAGGGCTACCTGTCCAGTATGCCTTCCTGGACGACTTATTGATGTAAACTAGCTCCTGTTTGGTTAGGTATGAGGAAAGCCGCCGAAAAGTCTCCACATCCAGCAATTCCACTGCGAGTCAGGAAACTGCCCTCTTCTGCACCTGTTATGCGATTTGCCTACTGGTCGACTGCGAGATGGCAGGAAACTGCCTTTTTCCGTGTATTAATATAACCACTCAGACACTCGTAGAAGTTTTGAAGCATTGAATTAAAATGAACAATATCAATGATCAAAGCCTTAAAGACTTAAAATAATATAAGGGTAGGATTAACTTTAATATAACTAAAGATGTTATGCATCTTTAACTTTTTACAGGAAGACAGTATGGAATGAGTTCCGATAATTTTTTTCGAACTTCGAGATATTTCCAAGAAATAATTTGAGGAATTACTTATTAGATACTTCGGGGGGGAATCAAACTGAAAAATTATTTGTCAGCAAGTGAATGCGATACCACTATGGCATTTAAACAGCGTTCAGTCATGCTTTAAGTTGGGATAAAAAGGTTTAAACAATAGCTAATCATTTTATATCAACTTGAAATTTCCTGGAATGGATGCGTTATTAAAAGGAGCTAAAAAGTACTTTTAGATATTTTTAATAAAATTTATTCTGCTACTCTAAGGAAGTTTAATGTAAACATGGTAACGTAATAAACGTAATTCCTAATTTCTTCTATGGAACTTAAAGCACCAAGAAGCATATTGTAGTTGAATAAATATAACATTTTTCTGCAAAGGGAATTCTCGTGGCTTTTCAGTCTTCGCTTGATGATCCAAAGAAAATACTATTTTACTAGTTTTTGTAGAATTACTTTGTTTTCTTAAGAGGGAAGAGGATTAACCACCAACTGCGCTACACATTGAAGCAGAAGAAAAATTTCTACCTCTACCCTCCTTTCTCCTTTTTCACTAACAATGAATATTACATGGGAATGTTTTTTTCCCTTTTCATTCTTTCTCCTCAGTTTTTCAGCTTTAAAGTCTTTATGTCCATTTGTCATTTTTTTTTTCTGTTATGATTGTAATCATTTCTTTTTCCTTTTTAAGTCTAATCTATGTTGCAGTTAGAAATAATTTCATTTTTATGAATGGCAACAGCGGTGTGAAAAAGAATTGTGTGTATTTTTCTATTCTTAGCTACCGTTTTTGTTTGTTTTGAGAATGCTATTGAGTAAGATAATGGTTATTTCAAATTATGCCATTTATTATGCATGTAGTATTCCAGACCATCTTTTAATTAGCTAACCCGCAATGTAGAGTTTTTAAACTCTGACGCATGGTTAGAAGAAGAATATCTTGCAATTTCTGCGTTCTTAATAATGATGATAATCGTAAAAAATGTGCTACGAATACGTCGTTACTCTTCTTTTATATGCAGCGGTAGAAAGGAAGTGGAAAAGTAGTAAGAATTCAGAAGTTTATTGGGATAGAGGAGAAACAAATGAATGCTCTGGAGGTTTATAGATGTTTCCAAATTACATTTTGGTGAGTAAAAGCATTATCTTGTTTACTAGCTAAAATTCTTTTCAGATCTATTTTTTTCTCATGAACTGTTCTCAAAGAAGGTTGCGATTTTTAGTATTTACAAAATTTAAAAACAGATAATTCTGATTTTTGTTAGAACATATTTGATGAAATTAATCATTACATTATTTATAGTGATATTTATGAGCATTTCAACGTAACTTTACATTTTAAAATAAATAAATTTTCATTTTATACCTAAGGAATTATTATTTGCAAAGAATGCATTCTGTTTGACGTTCAGTTAAATTAAATGTATTTAATTTTTTTTACATAGCTTTGCCATCGCTAAAGTATAGGGGAAAAAATTGATTCATAATCTGAAAATGTCAAAATCTTCGATGCCACATAGATATATCTGATTTTTACACTTTACACGAAAATTCCTTTTTAACATAATATTTTACTCGCGTTATTATTGAGTGGCAAGATTCCAAAGAAGCTGCCTTTATTTAAACTAAAAACAATAATTTCAATTTATAAGTTTAAAAACAAGTCAGAACTGTAACACAGAAAATAAAGTGCCTAAACTTAAAAGTAATTTTGCTCATTACAATCATCAACAAAAACACACGGAACTTTTCGTACTAGTCTTTGCAATGGAATTGATGCTATAATAAGCGTCGTTATAACGAGTATCGACTGTCTTGAAGGAATATTTTTCTCTCTACTTCAGCTGATGTTGTTTCTCTCTTGTGCTTCGAAATTGACCAGCCTTCGAATGAACTTTTTTTTCTTTATAAAATGTTATTTTCAAAGTCGTAATCTTCCTTCCAAAATGATAAATATCAGTTTTATATTAAAATATTTGATAACAATAATACAGTTTGAAATTTCGCTAATTTTAATGTTTTTAGATTTCTGTCAATTTACAAAAAAAAAAAAAAAAAAAAAAA
>KK112027.1:311940-326391 GCA_000611955.2 Stegodyphus mimosarum | reverse complement strand
AAAAAAAAAAAAAAAAAAAAAAACATGAATTTCTTTTAAAAATTAACATTTTTATACTTACATTAAAACTACGATTTAATATTATTTCAATGGAGAAGAAAGAACTCTTTTTAAATTGTAAATAATAATTAGATCATATTAATAACTGCATAGATACCAGAAATTGCATACATATCAGAAACATTACTTTGGCAGTTTTAAATTTGTTGTCAGGAGACTGTCGAAAATGGTCATATGTGTGTTATCTCTCTCTTATATTAGGTGTTAGACGTTTTTGCTAAGTTCTTGTAGTAACATTAGCTTATTTCTCTTTTAGCCTGTTTCCAATTATGAACATTATGGGTTATGGTCATTAATGTGCTTCAAGTCACTCGCTCAAGACGTTGTCAGCATACTTAAAGTCATCTAAATCGGAGCCACGGAGTAGCAATCACGAATCTTTAAACTCCGTGATCAGAGCTATGAGTAACTGTGCAAGCAATGATTTCACTTTCCAATAATTAGTGCAATGGAGGTCGAGGCATCAAGATAAAATCGAGGCCAGTGGCATTCTGAAATGAAAACATTTACGATAGATTTTCGTATTATAATTATGTGGACCAATTACATGACTGCCTTGTAGTAAATGCAGCTCTATTTATGCACTCTACATAGTGTATTCCTGACGCAGTAACGTAACTGAAATTTTGAGACCTTTATAAAAGAAAAACTCAGTCGTTTTTTCGCCATGATGTTTAACATTCTAAGAAAAAGACTGAAAGAGGAATTGAAAAGTGCCGAGTTTTTTACTAATGATTTTTCTTGAGAATTAATTAGTAATGGATTAATTATTAGGATGTGCTTCAAGGCGCAACAGAATATTGTTTTCTGGAAAATCTGTGTAATATTATCCCGTTTCTTTTTCTCTTTTTGCCCTTTTTAGGTCGACAAAGTTTAAAAGTTTAAGAAAAGTGAAAATTTAAGCCTCGATCCTGTATTGAGATTAAGATATTAATCGGTCTTAATCAACCTTTGTTTTTATGGGATTCGTTTTTTATGAAGTTTTTCTTTCTCTGAACTATGATATGGTGATAAATAAATACATTTACACAGAAAAGAAACATGCAGTTCAAAATGTAGAATTAATGTATAAAATACAGAATTAAAGAGGAAGGAAACCCTATATTTGTGGAGATTTTATATAAAATTTTATTTAGAGTTTTATAGGAAATCTAAGCCAATTTAAATTATTATTTACTTAAGAAATGAATAAATAACTGGTTAAGTAAGTTTTTGACTCCCAGATATACAGCGTAATAGGCAGGTACACAAAAAGAAATTACTTTAATACTACGTCATGGCTTCCTCACAAATATGAATTATTCATATATTTGAAAAGTAAATATTAGTGATACTTGCAATATAAATTATATATTATCTCGCCTTAAAGCACACATTTATATCAGAAACTTAATAAACAAAGTTATTTGCATGTACAGCTTTTATGGAAGATATAAAGTCCTTCCAATTCTCTCCTTGCAGTTTCTATCGTTCGTTCCTTCTTTTCTTTTCGTCATTTCTAATTTTTTGATATAGTTTATCTGACTAATGTAGTTGCTAAATCTGCCAGAAAAAATTCACTTTAAATTAAAAAATCTTAACTTATTAAAATTGTAGCTTTTCACTTTAATTTTTGCCAAATTATTTATTAATTCTAGGATACCATTTTCTGAGCCTTCAGTGCACGACATTGATAAAATTAAGTAAACTGTAGTAAAATTGAAATGTTGTAGACTAAAATTAAATTGTTTTATACTGTAGTGGGCTATATACACTGGTGTGCAAAAATTAAAGACGGAGTCGAAAAATTAGCATATCAGCTGAACGAAGAGGCAGAGCGGACAGAAAGACCAAGCAGGAGATTAAGTAAGGTGATGTAGGGTAGCACATGCGCAGATATGCAGGTAGACGTAATGGGGGAGTGTCTGAGTAGTGTAAAGCATGTTGTCGGTGTAAGATCAGTATTTTTGGCAAAGACAATGCACGCCGTATAGCAGTTAAAATCACACCGAGTTGCTGCCTAACATAATCAAGAGGCAAAAATTCCATTGTATTACTTTTTATTGCACTTACACAGGAACAGCACCAATCCAGAATCAGGGGTTAATGCTACTGTTAACATGCATTATAATCCCCAGTGCTGCATCTGATTTGCCAATTTGGCTTTAGGTAAAGTATTTAAGGAATAACCCTGTCTCCAGTTCTAGATGAGTTTTCTGGACAAGATTATATTTGGTTTATTGTGTGTAATAGATCAATCTATCTTGTTAAAAACATTGAAAGAAAAAGTGTTGTAGTTTCTATTATTAATGCTTTTATGTGGATTATAATGTGCTCACTAATTTTTTGTACGTGTTCTGTCTAAATGGGTTGCAACATTACTTAACTGAAGTTTAACAGAATTGAATTTAAATACAAGTGTTCAAATTTTAATTTGTACTTAGGTAAATAAAATTTGATTATTGCATAAATAAATTCCTTCATACGCAACGAACTTTATATATCTATCTGGTTGATGAGTTAATGAGCTTTCAAATAATTTAGAATATGAATATACTTAACTTAAAAAAGTTGTTACTTCTCATTGCAGTACCAAATTCTCTTTCATGCCATATCCGGTGAATATTATATAACCATCTAGCAGGTGGATTTAATGAGCTATCGGATAGTAACTCAACACCATCTGTTATGACCAAATTCTTATGATTAGCTATTGCTTCGGCAGGGCTCATTCCTAAGAAAGACTTTTACACAAAGCTTTACATATGCCTACATTTGAAAAACGCACTGGATTTGTAAACTGTGTGAAATTTACTAGAGCTATTGTGCTTTTATACTGCATTAAATTAATGTAGTTTGTTTGAAAAAAAACTAACTCGATTTGAGTCATTTTATTTAGCTTACTTCTGATTATCTAAAATTCAACATTTAGCACTATCTCAGAAAGATATCAAAATGTTCTGCAGAATAAATGGTCTGGTAATCATTATTTACCAGTAAAAAAGCTTTAAGATACATTTTGTGGCTTGATTGATATTATATATTTTGCAACGTTCAACAGTTTGACACCAAAGCTGTGTTGAGATGGCATTGTTTATGGGAAAATCCTATTAATTCTAGATATATGAGAAACAGTCGGTTCGTATATATCAGAGATTTATATAAGTAACTTTTGTAATATATCGTACAAATTAGTGATAAGAATATTTTTTAGCCATTTTATATGTTTCATGGTGTTTAGCCATTTTGTATGTTTCCTGTTTCTTTCTGAAGTCTGTTAATGAATGTTATTTTATAAAATCTCTGTCAATCACTCATTTAAATCACAACAGTGCACAATCCTAAATGTTGGAAATTATTTCTCATAAATTTTAATTTTTATGAAAATTGTTGAAAAATATATAGAAGCATTTATCATTCCAGCAAATTGGAGGTAATGGCAATCGTATGCACATTGAATAGGTTGAGACAGTTCTTAATCGGCAAAAGATTTACAATATAGGAGCATTCACTTAGAGAAAAATTATTTCTAATGTGTCAACTTAGTAATTTGACAGTTGTGGCATTTAAATATTAATTACATTAGCAAATTGACAATTTTACACGCTGTCTTTCTTACAAGAAATATGTCTCATTTTAAAAGCATCATGAAAACTTTTAAGACATCTTTTTAAAATATTTTTTCTCTTATCATACAGCATGGACTATATACACTGGTGTGCAAAAATTAAGGACGAAGTCGAAAAATTAGCATATCAGCTGAACGAAGAGGCAGAGCGGACAGAAAGACCAAGCAGGAGATTAAGTAAGGTGATGTAGGGTAGCACATGCGCAGATATGCAGGTAGACGTAATGGGGGAGTGTCTGAGTAGTGTAAAGCATGTTGTCGGTGTAAGATCAGTATTTTTGGCAAAGACAATGCACGCCGTATAGCAGTTAAAATCACACCGAGTTGCTGCCTCAGCGAGAAATGGCGAATAATCCATCTGTTAGACGACATGTGGATGCTTTTACCCGAGGTAGAATCATTGGGAAGTTGGAGGAAGGCCGCAGTGTGACAAGTGTGGTTGCAGAGTTCGGAATTGCTCACAGCATCGTTTCATTACTTTGGAGACAATTTCAAACTACAGGAACAGCTATCCGGGGGTTTAGTAGTGGTCGCCCACGAGGAACCACACCCGCAGATGACCGGTATATTGCCTTACAGGCCAGCAGAAACAGGCGTCAGACAGCGGGAAAAATCGCTAGACACACGACACAGGCGACTGAACGACCGATATCGCGTTTTACCGTGGCCAGAAGACTGCACGGTGGTGGTCTGTTTGCACGACGTCCTGTACGGTGTGTACCTCTAAAGCCTGCCTATCGGAGAAGGCGTTCTCTGTGGTGCCGGGAACACCCGAATTGGAGAGACAATGAATGGGGACGAGTACTCTTTACAGATGAGAGCAGATTTAGTTTGAGTTGCGATTCTAGACACGTACACATCTGGACAGAGCGGGGAACACGCAATAACCCCTTCAACATCATCAAAAGGGACTGTTTTGGAGGTCGCGGAGTTCTCGTTCGAGCAGACATAATGCTTGGTAGCGGACCGACCTTCATATCTCCCAAGGAGGTTCGTCACCTAGGACTGCTAATGGAACGAGGTTCTTCTTCCTTACATGCGTCTTTTCACAAGGGCTATGGGTCCTCAGTTCCTCTTCATGGACGACAACGCTCCACCTCATCGCACAGTTACTGTCGAAGAGCTGTTGGAGAGTGAAGATATTGAACACATGGATTGGTCGGCAAGTTCTCTGGATCTAAATCCCGTCGAGCATGTACGGAACTTACTAGGGAGACCCGTGGCAGCACGTAACTTATCGCCAGTAACGATTCCGAAACTGCGATTGGTGCTACAAGAGGAACGAGCAGTAGTGTCTCAACAGTTCATTAGCAACCACATATCCAGCATGCACAAATGATGTGAAACCTGCCTAGCAGTCAGGGGAGATCATATCCCCTATTAATGACCGGATGTTTCTTGCTGGACACCCATCACAGGGATGTTTCGGCTTTCGGTCGCACTGAGCTCCATGCTACTTTTTCAATAAAGCTTCTTTTTATCCCTCTGATTTCTCTTTTAGTAAGTGTTGCTTACATTACCCATGTCCTTACGTATTGGGCATCTTACGGTATTAAATGTGTTGATTTGGAAAGCTTTTGTACAAAGTTATATTGAAAAAACCGTCTCGTGCTTAATTTTTGCACACCAGTGTACATTATTGACAATTTGAATATCCATTCTATTTCCTACGTTTTCCATGGTTTTCCCGTACACTGAATTATTCATCAGTTTGAAAAAGTTTTTTTTAGATGTGGTATTCACGTTTTTGTTTCTTTGGTGTTAAATTGAATATACTGAGACAAACGGGGTTTCTGTAAAATTTTTAAGATTTTATGCACTTTGGTTAATTTTAAACCTTTTTCCAAATAATATTTCAAATTTCTTTAATGGATCACATAATTTTGCTTCTTTTTCCAATTAGTCACTGAATTTTTTTTTGGGTTTTTTGTCCTTCCTTCTGCAATAAAGAGACTGAATAAACGGATAACTCTTCAGTTGTTATACATTACCTCTCCGGAGCTAGAGGATAATCATTATTCAGATCATGCAGTTCCTGAGGAATTTAGATACCCACTTCTAAAATATAGCCGACAGCTCCAACTTCAGGGAATGACTAAATGGCTTCGATATCAATGGCAGAGGGTGAGATCCATTGAAATCCTCCATAAGGCAGGGGTTTAGACATGATCCACCCATATAAATTATTCGCCTCCAGATATATAATATAACTGGATGGTTTGCTTTGATGATAAGGGGGTAGATATTTATTGTTTGCTTCTATCCATCGGTGAGATATCATGGAAACACCCCCACGAATACGTCTTTCGATCAACAGATGCATATCCAGATCTGTTAGAAACTCTAATTGAATTCCAGTCATTTTCAAACATACCTGCCGTGCTAGTCCCGATGATGTCCTAACATGACCACAGTCCAACTCATAATTTTTAATACATAAATTTCTAAAATTTTCAGACACGTCGGCTAAAAGAACATCCGATTTAATATATAAATCATAATAGTGCCTTAAGGTACGGAGTTTAAAAGTCTTCCATACATTTAATGCATGACGTAATCTTGACCGGAAATACACTGGTTATCATAAATTACGGAAAAATCACAAAAATCAGGATTACTGAAAACGTTTCATGTAGAACTTTATGAAACTTACCCACAATATACATCACATAGTAAGGTATCAAATAACATAAGAAGAAATTACCAGACAATTACGATAGTATAGAAATTAGCACATGTATAAAATGAACAAATCGAAGGTGTCAGTTTGCTATAGGAAAAGTACCTCCAATATGGAATATGATCACCTCTAGAAGCAATACAGCACATACGGCGATGTGTGTTGCTTTCAATTATGCGGTCTATCAGTTCATAGGAAGCGAGAGCCACTGCTCTTGCAGAGCAGTTGCAAGCGCGACAAGGGTCTGAGGGGGCGAATTGAGAGCAGCTAGACGTCTTCCTAAAGCATCCGAAACGTGTTCGATAGGATTTAAGTGTAGGGATCGAGCTGGCCACTTCATGCGCATAATTGTTTCTTGTGAAGATAAACATCTATGATGCGAGCCCTGTGTGGTCTTGCGTTGTAAAGCATCACCTATTGCCCCGATATATAGGCGCACATAAGCATCAAGGATGCCATCTCTATAAACGTGAGCATTCACGATTCCCCTTGGAGAAACATGGAGGTTTGTGCGTCCACCCAAAGAGATGCCACCACAAACGCAGACTGCCTCTTTCGTATGCATCTCTTTCACTGATGTTTGACTTATGATAACGGATTCCAGGTTCTCTCCATATCAAATAATGCGTATTATCGCTTTATAGACTAAACCTGGACTCATCCATAAAGAGAACCGCCCTCCATTGATCAGGCGTCCAGTGGACATGTTGTCGTGCCCACTGCAAACGGTCCCTCCTATGGCGTGATGTGAGGGCACGCAAATAGCTAGTCACCTCGCATACAGACCAACTTCGTGAAGCCTTCTACGCACAGTTGACGTTGACATCAACCTTCCGGTTGGTGCAGCAAGGGAGGATCTGAGTAGCGGGTCTATTCCTGCGTGCACGTAATATCAGATATCGGTCAGCGGCGCTCGTCGTAGCAGTTGGCCGTTCTTGGCTGAACCTCCTAGATTCCGAATCTGTGGTTTGAAATTGCCTCCAAAATTTATGAACAACAGAAGAGCTTACATTTAGCCATCTGGCCACTTCTGTTTGACTTTGTCCTGCCTGTAGTCTCCCAATGGCTCTCCATCGTAGTTGTGCAGGCAAATGATGCCTGGGGGTCATTGTTACGAATTAGCTATCTCACATTTCTGATGTCACTGTCACAGTGAAATATGTGAGTTTCCTCTCAAACTTGGACTTTTGTGCGCCTCGCAGATGACGTATTCCGATTGCAGTGCCACTGCCAATTTACATATTGTAGTTTTACTCAGCTCTTCTTACTTGGCAACATTTGAGGGAGTTATCGCTATTTTTGAGGGAGTAATCGCTATTTTTGTGATTTTTCCTTAATTTATGATAACTAGTGTATATTCCTCCCCGAGAACACTGTAAAATGCCTCTTTCGGCGGTAAGCATGTTTCTTCAAACTTTGTGAAACAAGACATGTACTCATAAGGATACAGACCCTTGCGGCGTAGCAATTCACATTCCTTCTTTCCAAAGTGACTTTTCAAAATATGAAATTCTCCTCTTCATGTTATTTACCAGCTTTTTTAGGGAGGTATTCAAAAACTGGAGACTATCCCAAATTGTAGACTTACTTTATCCTCCCGATTGGCTAGGGAAAAGGAAGTGTACTTTTCCATACTGGTCGCAATCACGTTCACTTCGTGATCTTTCACGTTTTTTAGTCCTTGAAGGATGTGATGGGCATCGTAATTTTTTAAACTATGAAAAATCACAGGGATGCACTTTTTCAGACGGCAATGTAAATTGCAAATAGAGTGCAGAGCCTCTCTGTATTGTCCAGTGATAAGGCAGTGATCTCTCACTCAGTCCTTCCCCAACGCGATTTTGCAAATAGAACACTGAGTCGCTGAGAGAAAGTTTTGTTTGTCTTTTTCAGCGAAAATCATGGGAGCGACGTGTGTCAGCTGGCCGACCAGTTCCTTTTTCACTTGAATGAGGGATTGCACAAAATGTTCCGCGGCATTTTCGCCTCTCTATACCGTCACCAGTATCAAAACCCTACTGTTAGGACCAATCAGTACGTATGCGTATCCGCACGGCTGGTGTTGCGCAATTTTGTTGGTAAATGAAATACTTTCACACTGTTGAGCACTGACCATTGGCACAACCAGAGATTCAAAGCCCTCATATATGATGAAGGGGATGCGATGCTGGAACTGAATGTTCTTGAAGGAAAGTACATTTTCTCCTTCTTCCGGCATTTTTATATGCCGAATAGAATGCTCGGAGCAATATTTCAGGTGTTCCTTCAACGCCTCTTCCTTCTGAAATCGGTCGAGACACCGGTAGCAAATAGAGTGTGCAGTCAGGTGATTATCGACATCTCCTACGAGACGCGACATGCTGTGAATCAGGCAGTAATGTTGCCTATCTTCTTCACTGATCAACAACAGATTGATGCAGTTCTCATTCGTATATTTAGATATGCACAGGGGGAACTCTTCATCATCTTCATACCCGAACACGTTAATTCCAAGATTATTTAGCTTTTCTATAGAGGCAATTTCATGCAGAGGAACAGGGCAGGTGGCGTTTCCCAACTGGATGCTCGATTCATGAAGTTTTTAATGAGAAAGACGGCGAGGACTATTTTCCCGGGAAATATTCATTTTGTGGGCGGTTAGACACCACACAAAGCATTTATCCCCCTCATAGTTTTGGATATTTAATATGGCCTTTTTATCGGCCAGTTTCTTAGGCAGAGGGATGTAACTGCTGCCAGGGAAGACCTCATAACGGGCAACATTTAACTCAAATTTATTAATTTTTTCCAAAACCCAGCCTGATCCGTTTTTAAAAAATTCTTCAAAATTATTTTTTATTTTTTCCAAGGCCTCTTCGATTTGAGGTTTGACGTCGTGCGTATTGAGCAGGTACGTACATTTACTTCGAAAGTAGGGGCTAGCATATTCTTTCTCCTCATTACCATTATCACGACTCGTCAGAACACTGATGACACCCTACCATTTTAGACTGCGATGGGCACTTAAATTCTGTTGCAATGTTTCGTTTAAAATGAGTCTCAAGTACCCCCAAAATACATCTAAATCTTGACTGTTTCTGCGTTGGGGAAGACAGTCTGTCGAGAAAATGTCTTGAACGAGGGTAGTTTTCACCCGCTTCGAAGCTTGGGCTGAGGAATTCGTATTACGGCGCTTTTCATGCGTCCGAGTAACGCTGTTCTCCACTTGAATATGATGTAAAAGATTACTATTTCTAGTGAATGTTTGTGAGCACCCTGAACAGACAAATGATTTAAAATAAGACAATTCATGACGTCTGAAATTGTTAAGAAGGGTAAAACTCAACTTATCAGGACTGAGTGTTCTGTGTATGCTCTTTGGAAACATGGTGAATTACTTACAAGGGATCTTCTTCTCAAGTCCTGAACTGGAACAGGGAGCGGAAAATGCGCTATGTTCTGGTGTAACTATTGTGCTGGAGAATAACTGCACGTGAAAGGGATTTGAAATCCTCTTTTATTAAATCACTATTATTTACACTCTTCCCAACTCGGGATAGGTACAGAAAGTAAAAGACCACACTTGGGCCTAACTTAACAAACAAATAAATTTAAATAGATACCTAAATAGAAATTAAATTAAACTTTGCTTCGCAGAGCAATTCGCGGAGTTTGGCCTCTAACTGAAAGGGTGCGTAGCAAGATATACTAATACTAGCGCACTTCAATTTGTTTCAATATGCAATCACGTAGTAAGCACTATGGCTTATAAATTTAGCTGCTAGCTGGTCAGGCGAACGTCGAGCAGACTGACCGTGATCTGAGACTAAAGCTCTCTCACACTAAGAGGTTTCTACCTCTGGTTTTAATAGTACTTCGCTGTACTTCAAATTAGCATAAGCTGAAAACGCGCGCTTCTTCTGACGGGAAGTTGAAACAGAGAGGAGATAGGAAGATTTAAATTAAAATAAAACTTGGTTAGTTTAACTAAAACCTTACAAACTGACAGGTACTACCTTTAAAAGCAACTTCATGCGTTTTTTATGAGTGTTTAAGTCATTTTTATTTGAAAATACATGTGACCACTCTTGACAAGTAAAAGATTTTAAATGAGATAATTCATGATGCTTTAAATTGTGGGCTGGCGTAAACTTCATTAAACAGGTTGCACAATTGAAAGAAACACTTGTACTTTTCTTATGCCTATTTAAGTCACTGCTGCCACTGAATGACTTTTCACATATACCACAAAGGAAGGACTTTTTCTTCTGAATGGATCTTTAGGTGACGAGGCAAATTATGCTTTAAGCTTTACCACAAATAGGACACACCTAAGAAAGAAACAAAGAGGGGGATAAGCAATTGAATGCTTTCAAAACTCGTCTAATAGTTTTTAACTACTAGACGAAAGACTATAGAAAGGCCAACTGTGAATTCTCTTATGCCTTAAGCTGAACGTTTTTATCGCGGCTTTTATCATTAACATTTACAATCATACTACATTTTCTGATACCGTACCGGTACCTTTTTTAAATCACATAAAATTATGTTATATGAAAAATATAAAACGTTGTATGAAAAATATAAAAATAACAACCCTCCGAAAATATAACTCAATATCAGTAACGAAATGAGTTACATTTACAGGTTAATCCTTTGACATTTAACACAGATTCAATAACATTCAAAATATAAAATTAACCCTAAGTTCAACGTTAACTAAGTTCATTTTCTGAAATTTACATTCTCACTTTAAAATACCGAATTCATGCCTGAAATATTTTAAGTTTAAACTTTTTTAATGGATGCTAAACATTCAAAAACTAAAAACATACACTGATACTAAAAAATTCTAAACACTGACTTTGTATGAAGCATACCTATCATATGTCTAACAAAATACTGAAAAATTTAATCTGTATGTGTAATATTTAGTTTTATACTTGTAATATTTAATTTTAAAACTTTTCCCTCACATAAAAGGTCTTTAAGGGGTGATCCACCCTAAACCTAATTTTTACAAAATAAAGTATTTTACAAAATAAAAACTTACATGTTCAAGAACCAAACTGATGACAAGGTCTCCAGCAACATCGTTTCCAAAGTCTTCCATTTCGAATTTAGAAGTTTAATCCTCAGCAGTTAATAGTAAATCAAGATGCAATATGAGATTGTCTGAGAATGCTTAACTTTATATACACATCACAGGAGTTATGGGAAGCTTTGTTTTAACCAATGAAATGCTAGCGATTTCATTTGGAACATTTGTCACATGATTTCGTTAATCATCTTATTTCAATATCTCCGTGTGACCCTTGTTCATGAATCATCAGATTTTGATACCAGCTTGTGACATCAGTCTAACCTCTTATCAAAATGAATGAATTCAGGTTAAACAGATAAGACAGTAGTAAACACGTGATTAGGGAAATGATGGTTTATGAACTGCTATACATTATCAAAAGGTAGTGTACATATCCTAATCAACAGATAAAGCATCTCTGTAAACAGATGTCAAGAAACATTCATTACAGTGGTGGGATAGTAAACATTCATTCGAATGAGTGTTTGTTTGGAAAGTATGAGGCATACAAAAGTTAAAGTCATTTGTTTATTCTAAAGATAACCATTCTTTTACATCAGAAACATCCGCTAAAGTATCTTCGGATACCATTTTTACATTTTTTACATCATACAGATTTTTATTTCTAATATAATGAGATGGTATATTTAAATTCTCGATAGCTGTTAAAAATTTATCTTTTCCTTTCGGAGATTTTTTTGAGTTTGTTAAAAGCATAGCCATCAAGTCCACAATATTAGAATTTTCTACTAATTCGTCTCGGTAGAAAATTTCACCTAGTTCATTCCATCTAATAACTTTAGGATATTTCTTGAAAATTTCGGGATTATTATTGGCATATTTCCGTAAATTTGTAGGAACACTATTGCTCACAATATCTTCATAGCTTTTATCTTGACGTTTCTCAGAGGGAGATTCCATTTCTTTCTTCGTTCCTTCATCAAATTTCTTTTTCCCAATAATCCATGGTGGGTTAAAATGCTGCATTTTAAATTTCTTTTGTAAAAGTTCATAATAACTTGACTTTTTCGTCTTCTGCCAGAGAACTGTTGGGAATGCGTGACATTTCGCGATCTAATTCATTGGCATGTTTTTCGGAAGGTTTCGTTATGGACCCTTCAGTTATTAAAATGTACTTTTTGACGTGTCCTATTTAAGTTTGCGGTAATGGCACTTAAAGCTGCAGGAATCAATACGTTGAGAAAACCCCCTTTTTGTACAATCCACTTGCGGTTTTCACGAATAGATTTTTCATACGCCAACTTTCTTAATGTTTGTTTATGCTTCCGAAGATGTCTCTTTTGATGCTTTAAAAGAGGTACATTTCCTTTTAAAGTATTCAGACACCATTCACATATGGTTTATATACACGAAGAGAGAACACTTTTCAGCACTTCTTTTAGTAACTTTTTAGGACAAATTTGAAGTAGTTGCAGCTTTCTTTGATGCTCTTCCGTCACCGTCATCTTTTAAAATGAACTCTGTTTAATGTTGCTTAGGTTGATATACGTATTGCGTTTGATGAACCCTCTGTTTCACACTACTATAATAGCTTAATTTTATAGTATGCTTAACATATGCATAACAGAATTTATATGTTACTCCTACGTTTCAACTATTTTGTAACAGCTCTAAAGCATTAGAAACTGTAAAGAGTTAAGAAATGTAGTTACCACATCTCTCACGAAGGCTTATAATTTAACTGACACAAGAATCTGTACTTTAAATTCTTAGGCTATATGGAAGAGATATAGGAGATATTTATAACATGAGTACTTTAAAGAAGATCCCTAATACTTCTGAGCTAGCGCAACTATTAATCAAGCTGTAATTTCGGATTTTCATTTTCTTCTGAAGTTAATAGCATTAGAATAGTTTTATTTAATGAGCCGTTTGGAGAAAAACACATGAAACTGACAGGTTTACGTCTTTAATGAAAAATATCTTGATGCAAAACAAAATTTTTGTTACCTAAAAGTTTGCACCATTATGGTTCTCATTATAAGTAACAGAAATGAGAAAATTTTATTTATTTTTAGGAGGGGGAAAAGCAGAATATAACAGCTAGTTTTCTTTATAATCTTAAATAATGTATTTTGCATGAAATGTATTCTTTTTCAATTGATAAGAATAGCATTTAAGTTACAAATTTCAGCATATTTCAGGAGTACAAATTTATTATTATATTTGAGAAAAGTAACAAAGGATTTGCTATATTTTCTCATTTCTTCGTTTCATATTATAACTAAATTCTCAGACTTTTTACAGCATTAGCATTTTTAACTGCATGTTACACGTTACTCGCATTCTTAATTTAATGCCCTTTAATTAATGTATTTGTCTTAGTAGGTATATTATTTGTTAAAAAACTTTTTATTTGATTCATTTCTCATTTCACCCACCCACCACTGATCACCAATGGCCGGCTGAAGAAAACCACGCACTGGGTTAGAATTCTGACGAAGGGGCTGCCTGCATGGCCGTTTTAGTGGTCTTAGCCATGTGTAATCTGAATATCAGCCCGAATATCCTTAGAAAATGCTCCATTTAGGCAAAAAATCGTCAAGAGCTTTACCAAGTTGATTAAAGAAACAAAGAGCTTTTTTTATTTGATTCGAGCCACCTTGGCGAAGGAAAGGAAATGCATGAAAGAAACGGAGGATAATCCTTTAGTATAAAATAAGCACAGCCCCACTAATTCTCTTGACTTACATTGTATTGGTTCTTCTTCCAGCGGCCTTTTAATGCGTAGATTTTGCATTTAATGATGAGTCGTTTTCCCCTCAATGCTAGTTTCTTGTTGACTTTGTTTAACCGGAATTTTGTCCTTACCTTTGTCCTTCAATCTGCCGTTGTTTCTTATTCAGACTGTCGCGGCATCTCAGGGATCCTCAAACTTTCATTCAATCTTTGATATATTTCTTGTTCTCTTCTTACTGCTTGGGCCCTCCCCCGTCATCTGTAGCTTTTCATTTTGGAGTATCATTCAATATGAACCTTTCTCTTCCTTTTTCATTTCCGGAATCTTTTCTTTTCTACGGG
>KK112027.1:292448-305240 GCA_000611955.2 Stegodyphus mimosarum | reverse complement strand
TTCATTCAATTTTAATAAAAAATACATGAAAACACATGTTGTATCTAAATTACCGTACAGTGAGGGATCTGTATCAATCGCTGTGCGTCTCTGTTCATAATGGGGATTAACGAAGCTGATTCTCATATTTTTAGGCTTAGACATGGATATTTGCAGTTGTTATCATCTTTGCTGCCAGGTTTGTTTAAAGTCGTCCCCTTGCGATGCACTCTGGTTTAATAATCTAATAAATGATAGACATCTAAATGATCGATGGAGGCGGCCATTCCCTTCTCAAGAATCCTTTAAAGTTTCCATCCTAAAACGGGCGAGCAAGTTTTTACTCAGGTGGCGGAGAAAATATTAATCTCTCTCTAAATGTGTCAAATTTTTTTCAGAAACCAGTGACAATTAAGATATAATTAAGCATCATTTTTTAAAGTTATTTTTCTCAGTTCAAGGAATAAAAATTCTTTGCACATACTATATTGATGTAAATAATTAAGTAACGTTTTCGTTTCAGTTTATTGTTTTGCATGAAGTTCTATACAGATCTGACTTGTGACTGCTAAGTATCTGTTGTAATTTGCCTCAGGAATGTGGCTTATATTAACTTCGAAATTTGAGTATCAAATCAATGATTTCAATACATTCAATTTTTCTGATCATTTTATATGTAATTTTGAAACAAGCTTGTTAATACCACATTGCATTTTTTTACTATTTAGCTCTTCAAATTCTGCTTAAAAAGAAATTTAAGATTTAATTTGAGTATTGAAATTTTAAATAAGATGTAATGAAATATCGCATCCCTCCATGTCTACTGTAGTGTTGTAAGGAGTTATCATGTGCAACTAGCACTGGCAGATCTGTAATTTCAACACTGGCGAAGGCAGAATAGATTGCTCACGTTTTTTCCCTGAAAACATCTGTAGAGTCATTAGGTTATTTTGAAGCAGGAATAATGAAAAATGAGCAATGCTCTCACCAGGACTCGAACCTGTCGAATACACGCAGAGCGTGCTGACCACTACATCACGAAGGCATGCTAAGAAGACGAGAGAAATACCTTATATACTTCCCTTTTTGTAATATTGTACGATATTTACTTCCACAATATCATCTTGTGAATCCGTAACAAAGTGAAAACTACTAAATTAACTTGAACTAACTAGCGAAAATCTAAACAACATAGAAATATAAGAGCTACCCAATTAAGCACTTTTTTGTGATCGTAATTATTAGGAAGTTATTGTAATGGTAATAGTTAATTTCACATTTTTTTCTTATAAAATACCTATTATTATTATTTTTAATTTAAATTTTAAAATAAGACATAACTTATTTTCTATTTAACACAAAACCATTAAGGAAATTGAAGGATGGGATAGTACACATGTTTTTCTTTTCCATTAGCATTAGTTTAACAACAGAACGAAATATAATTCCGCAAAACATTACACTTTTAAATAGATGGATCTTTCAGCCTAAATTTTATTGTTTCGGAGTATTGATGCAAGAGCAAGACGTAATTTCCGAAAATGGGACAATTAAAGTCTCTTGCAGATTTGAATTCCTAAATTATTATTCATCCTAACTTAATAACAGTCTACTAATTAAATAAAATATCCTGCTCTCACTCAAAAGAAAGGAAAAATTGACTTATCTGATTGCTGGAAATCTTGACGTAGAAAGGATCCGTTATTCCTAGGCGTAACCCTTAAAACTCTTGACTGGGCCTAAATTATGCATCACATGGTCGTTCAGCACCCTTAGCCGATCATGGGAATTAAGCAGGTCCCCTTCCCTCATCGAGTCGGACATGAATGTCGGACATCCTGTTAAATAGAGAGAAATAATCTTTTAAACCTTAGGGGTTTTTACTACTTTTAACTCTTTAAAATTTTAACTCATACTCACTCCCTCTAGGTGCCGGACAAACTAAACTTAAAATAAACCCTACTAAGATGAACTTGTTAGAAAATAGAGGAAGGAACTAATTGGTTGATCTGACTCATAATAATATTAAGTATAACTTTTCTTAAAGCAGTTAATTCACACATAGCAAGACAAAGCAAATTCTTCTTAATAAACTTAACCTGAAAAGGAAGCTGGAATAAATCTTCTCTGGAACTCGGTAAAACTAAATACTAAATCTCAACCAAGCATTTCTATAATTCACTCATTTTAAAATAAACTCAAGAATAATTCATATTCATTTCATAGCAAAAACCTCATAAGCACCAGAGAAGAAATATTCAGACACCAATCAATCAGTTCCGCTACTAAAAATCAAGCACTAGATTTAACTGTCCTGGCACCTAAAAGTCATTTCAAATTCTATCTTAAAACACATTCAAAGTATCATTAATAAGTGGTTAGTACACATTTGCTAAAACAGGGCGCGTTGTGAGAACCCTAAAATGCATGAACATTTTTCAATAACCCCAAGCAAAAATAATCTCCATGTTTCTTAAAAGCCTCCCGGCTCAAACAAATGGAGTGACTGAACAGACCAACTACATACACACAAAAAAACAAATGCAAGTAATAACATATAATCAAACTCATTTATTAATTATCTAGGATAAGTTTATGGGAGACCTGGCCAGACTACCCTTACATACAAATGCAATTAATATTCCACATTAAATTTCTCCAAGAGTCATTTATCAAGATAACAATTTTTTTTTGTTTAACACAATAACGGTTACTTAGAAATACTGAAATACATTAAATTAATCATTTAAAACAACTTCTATAGAAATTACAATTTACATAAACTTCTTATTTTTGACAATAACTTTCCCCCTTTATTTTTTCTTATTTTTCAATTAAATTTTCCTCTTTCTCCCCAGATTAAGCAAGAACAGTTTAAATTAAATTACAAAAAAAAATATAATCTTATGAAAAAACTCACAGTTGACTTTCGGGATCATCATGATAAGAAGCTATAGGCTGCAGAGGAATTCCGCCGTTGAACTGGATCTTGGTAATGAGCTACAATAAAGTCCACGAAAAATGACCTCTTGTAGAACTTCAAAGATGAAAAAAAAAACCGGCAATCAATATTCTAAAACATTAAAGTTGAAGGAGAAACCGCTGCAGATGAATTCCGCCTTGAACTGGATCTTAGGTAATCAAATTCAAAAAGCCCACGAAAAATGACCTCTTGTAGAACTTCAAAGATGAAAACTCGGCAATCAAAATTCTAAAACATTAAAGTTGAAGGAGAACCTCCGGGTACAGAACGATGATACTTTTCCTTCTCACGAACAGAGAGCTTCATTTAGGTACGAGCCCTTACACTTCCGTTTTACGGGAAAACCCGCTTCAAACTCGGAAGAGTTCGCTCTGAGTTCTACTTCTCGCAAATTAGAAGAAAATTCTCTATTAATCACATCATGCCGCATCGCAAACGTGAGCCACCCGTCGGGGTACAAGTGCAGCATCGCAAATCTCCTCAGCTAAAAGCCGAGTTCGTCCGCAGAACGCTAGCGCCAGCCACCCAAGCCCGGGTAGGCCTGGCCGCAGGCCAAAGGCCCTCTCTGCTAAATATTCAACTCCAAAAACTCGAAGACTCTGGTAAAAACTGACTTCAAAACTCGCGCAACCACCGAGGAAAACTCGGTTTCTCCTCCCACCTACAATTATAGGTCCAAAGTTACACATAAAATTAAATTCTTGCCAATCCGAGACTTTTCAATATAATTTAATAGGACAAGTTCAAACCCCCAAACGAATCAGAATTAAGTCATTGTCTACAGTAGCACCTGCGAAAAACTGGAAACTAAACATTCGACCCCCCCTGCTAACAAGCGAAAAATATAAGAAACAACAAAAACTGCCCTTTCAAAGATTCAATTTACAACTTCCACCGAGGCCATAAACCAGGCGACATCACAGCGGGACGCCCGACAACAGTCTTCACTTTCAGCTTGGTAACAAAGACAAGAGAACAACGATATATTACTCAATGTTGCAACTGTCATCTTAAAAGGCATTTCCCACAGATGTTACTTCCGTTAGAAGACGCTCCCCTCTCTGCGTTAAAATTGACCGTTGAAGGAAAAAATAATTGCTTAATGATTTTAAGTACACACTTTCCAAATATATATATTCATTACGCTCTTCACAATTTCGAACTTAAAAAAACCAAATACAAATACAAATAAAATACTTAAATAATTGATTACTTAAATCATTAAAAACACTTAAATTAAAAGCACAGAATTCGCGACACAACATTCCCCCCACGAACCGGGAAAAAATTTTTGTGCAACAAAAATTTTTGCAGAAAAACAGCATTTCCAAAAACATTTGCAAGTTAAGTGCCAAACAAATATTTAACTTAACTAGTTGTCACGGAGATCAGGGAAAAAAAAAATTTAAGTTTACACACAAGCAATCAGTTAAGCAAATTAAAGCAAAAATCTAGTTACAACTCAAATGAACCGAACTCAAAACAAACAGCAGGAGTGAAGTGTCATAAATACCCTTATTTATTAACTTGGTAAACAAAATGCTCACAAACCAGAACCAAATTAAACCACTATTGAAAAAAAAAAAATTACATGCTTTTATTTCTAATTAACCAACTCCAGCATGAACCAGAAACGCTTATAAGAAATTAAGCTCTAAACTGAAATAGAAGTACCAACACGTAGCGAAAAACTCCAGAAACGGAACTCAGTAGCTTAATCACAAGTAATCCAAAACTAAAGCGTCCCCTAGCCAGGAAAAAAAAAAAAAAAAAAAATTAATTGCAACTTGATTCCAACCCAAGAAAGAAAATTCGGACCAGCCGAAAAACTTCCTAAAGAAGAACTAAGAACCGAAACTAAGAGAACTCTCAAACGTGTGCATACCACTCTACAAAGAAAACCAATTAAAGAAATCGAAAAAAAAATTATATATTTCTTCCAAGAGCAAAAGAAAAATTCTAGATACTTCAAATGTACTCAAAACTCATAAATAACACATTTACAAAAAAAAAAATCTAAACAAATTGTCACAGGAATACGTCAAGAATGAACCGAAGCAAGTTAAAGAACACATATAGAAAATCTCAAAATAACAAAAGTGTTCAAAAATTACCCACAAAAAAAAATTTAGTCAGTATGAAACAAAAATCGCAAAAGAGCTGTTTAGGGAATGTGCACTGCTTTGAGAAAATGCAGTCTTGAGCAACATCTATACAAAAACGCCCAAAGCAAAAATGAAACATACAAAACCCAATTTAGAAAACGAGACAGCAGTCTGTTCAGAAACAAAAGTGCATGCACTGCAATTGTGAGATGCAGTCTTTAGCATAAACACAAATAAATACCAAAGAGACTACCAAAAACCTGCAAGGAATAAACGTGAAAATCTCAAACAAGGAGGAAGTGTTTTAAAACTCAAATCCCAAAATAAACTCAAATCCCAAAATAAACTCGAACTCAAATCCCAAAACTCCACAAATCTGTACACTAAGCTCCAAGGAAAAATCCACACCGAAACCTGGCAGTGTCTCTACCCACGCTTACAAGCAACAAGTCTTGTGAGTACAAAACGCTGGCAATAACTGAAAATGCATAATATATACCAAAATAAAAATTCAAAATACCAAATTCACAAAACTGCTCCAGCAACCTGAAGTCTGCTCCAGCAACCTGAAGTCTCCCATATAAGTATTCATTCTCAATTCACACCAACGATCTTATTCAGCACAAAACTCAAATACGAATTAGAATTAACCTTAAATCTGCAAAAAATTCAATCAAGAACTAAAATCCAGTAACAAATGCTAGAAAAGTAATGAAAATCAAATTCCCTAATCAGATAACAATTAAGTTCATGGTTCAAAACCCAGTTAAACTATTCACTGAATAATTTTCACACCTGAATAGTACTTAAACAACTTGAACGCCTGTACAAAAATTGCAGAAGAGTAATTATCCTCATTTCCTAAATTACACCACAACAAATTCTACCTTGTCACCAAAATTCTCCAAAATTCTCATAAATTCGCAATTCCAAATACTTGTAAAATCCCAAACTTCTACTGTTTACACTTTTCTCAGACAAAAATAACTCTTCACAAAATAGGCAGAAATTCAGTTACTCATAAAAACAAGACAGAAACTTCACTCCAGCTGAAAACTAACTTCCCCCCCCCAAAAAAAATCAATGAATCTCTAAGCTAACTATCACTGTTCCCGCGCAACTTTACAAATCTAACCAAAACTAAGTTTAAGATACTAACAATTGATTTTTTTTTTCTAAAACAAAATCAAAACCCAAATTTTTAACTCATCTTCAAAGGCACAAATTACATAAATCTATAACCATACTTCAAGCAATTAAAAAATCACTATTTCTTGATCACATAAATACTGCTCCAACATTAAGTCAATTGATTAAAATTAGAAATTTAAAAAAACAATTACTTAAAAAAAAATGCAATTATCAAAATGAACCCATTAACGAAAATTCAATTTTCAAACACTTCAAATTAAGTGATAAATGATCAGATATCTTAGAGAGGGCAAAGCATTTCATTACTTATATTCAAAAATATAATATTCACACAAAATACAAAATAAAATAAAAATTGCATATAAAAAAATTCAAAATAACATATTCTTTGTGGTCTGTCAGTCGCGAAGGTCACGGCACCATTGTTAAATCGAGAAATACGCGGCACCATTGTTAAATAGAGAGAAATAATCCTTTTAAACCTTAGGGGTTTTTACTACTTTTAACTCTTTAAAATTTTAACTCATACTCACTCCCTCTAGGTGCCGGACAAACTAAACTTAAAATAAACCCTACTAAGATGAACTTGTTAGAAAATAGAGGAAGGAACTAATTGGTTGATCTGACTCATAATAATATTAAGTATAACCTTTCTTAAAGCAGTTAATTCACACATAGCAAGACAAAGCAAATTCTTCTTAATAAACTTAACCTGAAAAGGAAGCTGGAATAAATCTTCTCTGGAACTCGGTAAAACTAAATACTAAATCTCAACCAAGCATTTCTATAATTCACTCATTTTAAAATAAACTCAAGAATAATTCATATTCATTTCATAGCAAAAACCTCATAAGCACCAGAGAAGAAATATTCAGACACCAATCAATCAGTTCCGCTACTAAAAATCAAGCACTAGATTTAACTGTCCTGGCACCTAAAAGGCGGAATTAACGGGCAACTCCACAGAGTAGTCGGTGTAAGTCAGCTACGATATCTGGAGGCTGTTAGCTGCTACGTCTCAAGGCTTGCATGCATGGGAATACAGTCCGTACGTAAGTCGTCAGAGTAATACAGACCCATACCTTTTCCCAATGTGAGTCTACTCCGGCCTACTGCAGGGAAAAATAAACTCCAGTCTTAACTGCTTCTAACGGCTAGAGGTTCCAGGAAAATAGTAGTTCATCAAGGCGAAAAGCAAAACTCCATTGAGGTTTCAAAAGGGTCTCAACATCCAGACAAGGCCAAGCAGATCCCGTTCTAGTCCCGGAATAAATCGTTGACTGCTGACGAAGAGTTTAACGTAGCCGAGTCGAAACCAGTAAAAGCTACGAACTGTCCAGTCAAAAATCTCTAGATGCTTCATTAACTTCGACCATAACCAAGCAACCGAACGACAGGGAGCATAATTGCCCCCCGCCCCTCGCCGTCTTAACAACTGAAAGAGGAAACTAGTTCATTCGAAGACAGCATAGCATCGCTATCGTAAGTTTAATGCTGGGCTCATATCCTAGAGTTTTTACCAGTATATTAAAGTTTGTTTTCGTAACAATTGTTTACAAAGAACAGAGGGTACATGATATCATGTACCATCTCACAGAGGCGTGAAGGGAGAAAATTGAGATTCATTCGATTTTCATTTGAAGATGAAATAATCTGACTGACTGACTGACTGAGCAATCTATTGCCAAAGTGCAGTCATGAGGACCGCGTTTCTGGCTCAATCAGTATTAGCCCTAGGGCACGTCACCTAAATAAATCACCAATTTGTCCGTGTGCATGAAATAATCATTCCGATGTTGCGAATAAATCACAGAAGCAGAGCGTGGGAGGCACGTGACTTGAGGGAGGGAACTGGTTGGTCGATTTCTGGTATGCACTTAAGAGTCGAAAAGCTTCATTTAAGGAGAAATAAAGTAAAAGAGGTCAGAATTTTTATAGATTCCACTAAGTAATAGTCTCTAATTATGTGGAAAAATACGAACATACACTTTTCTGAGATTAATAATTTTTAAAAATGAAAAACACTTGCACTGGAGGGCGTGGCTTAGCCGCGGCCAATGCTGAAGCGTTGAGCATATCATGTGATAGCTAAAATAGTCCATAAAAAATAAGTGAAAGATAAGTTTGAGTAAAAACATATCTTGATTAAATACGGCTATTTACAACACATAGTTCGATAATATTTACAGATGATCGTAGAGATTCCATAATATTTACAAATAATTCATAGAGATTCATTTTGGTTAAACGTGGATTCTTTAGAATTCCAGGTTTAGATTTGAAAAGTATTCGAATGCGGCTACACCGACTTCAGTTTTTCTCACGATTGTTTTAGCGGACTTAAATTTTTGTAGATATTCTTTGGCTTTGTCAATCTGAAATTTTATCCATTCCATAAACGTAAGTTCTTTCTCAGTAGAATGTTTTCTATTCTTCCATCCGTTGGAGATTTCAGGGGGTGATTGGTTTAAGTTATTATTAAAAGACGAGAAATCTTCTTCGTTAGTGTTATTTTTCATTTGGTTTCTGGAGTTAAGTTCTTGCTTTTTCTTTTTGGCGGCTTCTATGGCTTTTTTAATGTTAACTGGATGTTTTTTACAACCTTTATATGATGAGGCGTGCAAATTGCAAATCTACTCACAGGGCGCACATGGCTGGTTTGCCGTCTTCTTTCTTTTGGGGACAAGTATAAGTCTTGTGGAATTGAGCGCCTTTGAGACATCTAGCTTTGTAGTGGCATACTTCCCGTGAGTGCCCTTAATGCTTGCACTTATGGCACTGCACGGGTCCCGGTCTTGGCCTATAAGAAACGATTTTAGACGTATAGGCCTCTAATGGTTTCGAGATCGTAGATTTTCTTCCCTTCAAGCGGCGTTGTAAGTCAACTTGAAATATTGGAATTTTGATGATTTGACCATCTCTCACAGAAGTGGGTTGTCGAACTTTGATTGCTTTTGAATTCTTCCAGGATTAGGTCTGGGTCAATATTGTTAGGAAGCTTCTTGATGACAGCTTTCATGGGTTTTTCGGAGTTCAGCTTGAAGGTGTGAAATTTCATTCCAAAAGAGGAAAGGTATTTGGTAAGATAACGGTAATTATCGATATGGTATAAGCGTATGGTGAGGGAGCAGCCTTTAATTTCAGCGCGGTATTTAGTAATATTATTTTTTTAGCATTTCTTCTTTAATATCTTCCCAGTTGCCTGTGAAGTCGTCCATAATAGTGGGGGGATATAAATTTTGCGTTTGTCAGGAATAATTTTAATATTTTCTTCTTCCATTTGGTCGTCTTCGTTGAGATTTTGATTTCGTTGAGATTTGCCGTTTTGCTAGATTTTTTAGAGCGAACATTTTACTCTTCATTTTGAGTGGGTTTTGCATTAGATTTTTCTTCGCTAACATTGTTAGGGTCAGATTCGATTGGATTTTGTAATTCATTCAGTAGAATTTGGAGGGTATCGATTTCATGCTGACAAATTACGACTTTATGGCTAAGAAACGGTTCCTTTTTACAAGTATCTCTTTCGTGTTCAAGATGTTTAATCTTGTCCGTAACAGACTCGACTGTAGAAATTGGGATTCCTTTAAAGCAAAGATCCTTGTCTTTCATGTCGTTAATTAGTGAACCAAGCGATATTACGAGGAACAAAAATTAACATACATACCAAGGTCTGCAGCGTAACTTCATAAGCAAAGAAAATATATGAGAAAAGCAATAATAAGAAGAACAAGCAGGTGGAGAGAAAAAATCCCTGACTAGTCCCTAAGGGATCAGCGTCAGGAATCCTGACAGCACAGCATAAAGTGATCCGTACTCAAAATTCTCCTTTACTTTACAAAAAAAAAACCTAGATAGACTACTACAAAACTAGATTTTCGCCCCCTTATTAGAGACCAACTTTCCGCCTTTTTCACCCAAAAGACAGCGTAGCCCAACTGCACACGCGGAATTATTCAAAACCCAGAGCTCAACTGGACACTTAGATCGCCAGACCTTTCCTCGTAGGTGAAACGTTAACCTCTCTAAATTCATCACGTATCCACTTTATTCAAGGCAACCGGAACAAAGCAATTTCTTTCTAGAATGTTCTCCGGAAGTGAGTCAGACCCTGAAAAGGATGACACAGCGAAATTCGTCCCTCTCCCGAATCCTTTCACAAGGAAACAAAGCTTTCTTGATTAAATTTAAATAAAAAAAAGATATCATAGAAGCATTGGCTTTTGCAAAATGTAATCCTCTAATTTACCTAACAAAATATTAATTTAAGACCAACTTTCCGCCTTTTTATTAAAAGAATGATTTATTATTTACATTAAATTAATAATTCACAGAGTTAAATAAAAAATATTCTGGTTTTTTCGAAAGAATAATTAACTTAAATTTTATTTTGTTTTTCAACAGAAAATTCGAAAAATTATCAACATAACATTTTAAAGGACGACTGGGGTTTAGGGGAAACAATCGCCAAATCCTGGTGGTGGAGAATCATCATCCACCACCTTTTTTTAGTTCGGGCGCCACTCTAGGCCCATTAGGTTATTTCGAAGCAGGAAAGAGGAGAAAAGGAGCAATGCCCTAGCCGGGACTGGAACCACGGACCTCTCGAATACGCGCCGAGCTTGCTGACCACTACACCACAAAGGCATGCTCCCATTGCGTACTTTCGAGTTGTAAGTTATCAGTACGCTCAGCTAGGAATTGGAAGACCCGTAATTTGAATTCCGGTGAGAGCGCAGGTAGTTTATTAAGTTTCCATCTTCGAAATTCTAATAATTATCTATAATGAGAATTTTAGAAAATCTTGAAAAGAGTTAGTTATATTTTATGCAAAATATTTTAGAACATATGAAAAGAAATCACAATTTATTATTATTAATTTAAAGTAAATTCAAGCTAATCCACTCAGTTGCTTTCTAAACTAGTTCCCAATCTCTAATTCCAAATCTACAGAAATTCTAGGTTTTAAAATGGAAGCTGGAATATTCAGCTCTTCGTGGAACTGAAGACCATAAAATAATGTTTAATCTGAAAGATGAATTCCTCTTTTAAAAGCTATCAGGAGGAAAACAGATCCAAATCATTTCTTTAAAACTGGATAAAAAAAGCAGAGATAAAATACAGCCAAGAATTTATGCAATTTGAAAAGAAAATTAAAATTTTCTTATTGTTCCAATCGTGAGCTGAAAGGAAGATAACAAAGCCGGTTAAAACAAACAGAAAATGCAATCTAAGCTCGATATTTATTTCTGGAAGAGGTAATGTCCTGAATAAAGTAAAAGTCAGTGGCGAAAAGGATTACATTCCCTTTTTTATTCTCAGTGCTTTAATTTATGCTCTGGAAACTTTATTTTGGGATTCAGAAATTGAAAATTTAATTAATTCCTCTCTTGTATCAGAATTTTGGCCGCCAAGAATATGAATATAAAGTAGAGGAGTGAACAAGGGAACATTTTGAATGTTAAATGTTGATTCAGTATTTTCTTCCAGTGACTTTTTTCCTCCTCTTTTTTTTTTGTTCAATCCATTTTTTTTTCCTTTCTCTACATATCGGTACTGAAATTTGCATCTTTATGAGTCATCAGCTTATGCTTGATAAAATTTTCTGGAAGGGTTAAGAAGAGCGGAAAAATGAATTTTTCATTTTCATCTGCGCATGCTCGAAAAGGTTACGTCCGGTAGGAGTTTTGTAAATTCGTGTTCTAGAAGGCAGTCTCCGATTCCTTCCTCTTCTCTGGTTCGAAAAATTATAATTTTGCACTTTTATTCTGATAAGAAATAGTTCTAACCAGTTGTAGAGCATTAATTTTTTTAATACTACTGTTAGCTAACACCTGGCGTTGCAAGAGGTTCTAAAAGATAGCCGCGATCAGAAATTGTAGTATCTCTTGAGTCTGAAAAGGCCTCTCCCCCTCCACCCACGAAGTTAATAAACTTCTCTCTCTTATTATTCCTTTAACTTCAGTTTATTACAGTTAGGAAACAATTTGAAAAAATTTTTTACAGCGGTATTTTTCAAACTATAGCAGCGTTGTGGCAATCACAGCTTCTTTTCAAACTACCAGTAAAAGCTATTTAATAATTTTAAACAAATTTTGGAACTTCACCTTGCGTTAAAAAGTGAATAATACCATATGGTTTGATAACAGTTATAGAGTCTCGTATTCGCAGGTAACATCAAATATACAAGAAATACTAGACTAGACGCAAATTATCGTTATGTCATGTAAGTATCACAGAGACAGGGGAAGGATGTAAAGGATCCTTTTATTTGACTCAATTAAAATTAACAAGACAGCACCACATGCGCTTAGAGTATAAGGTATTTCTCCCGTCGCCTTCGTGGTATAGCGGTCAGCACGCTCGGCGCGTATTTGAGAGGTCCGTGGTTCGAGTCCCGGGGAGGGCATTGCTCATCTCTCCTGCTTCTAAATAACTTAATGATCTACAGTGGCGCCCCAACAAAAAATGGTGGTGGATGGTAATTCTCCACCACCAGGATTCGGCGATTGGGGCCCCTAATTCCCAGTCGCCATTTATAAGGAGGAGTATATAAGGTGCTTCTCGCCTTCTTCG
>KK112027.1:113471-292322 GCA_000611955.2 Stegodyphus mimosarum | reverse complement strand
CCCCCCCCCCCCAAAAGTCCTAATGACTCTACAAAAGAAGCCAACAATTATGGCTTAAATGAAAGATAAAGGATGAACTAGAACAGGTATGTTAGCCTAACGGCTGAACAATTAGAATAAGCTGGCTCAAACCAATGGTCGGCCTTTTAACCCTAATATATGGCAAGAATAATGCAACGTTGCAGAAAACTAAGCGCAAGGAAATCAAATTAGCAACGTGGCCTTTAGCAGGCAGAACACCCTCTTATTCTACCCTCTAAAACTTTCTTTTAAATACTCTCTTCTTTCTATTTTATTTGAATATCACGCGAGGTAGAAAATATTTATTCTGGCACGAAAATAGAAATGAAGGAGGTAGGAAAGCTCATTAACATAAAATAACTGTTTAGAAGCTAAGCGTAAATTACACGCAGTTAAAAATTTTGTAATACTACAATACGTTCTGAGGGTTTAGATGTCCTATATGTATAGTATGTATGGGTATTTTAAATTTCTACTATTTCGAACCAAATACTAAAAACCTCTGTTTCTAAAATTATCCTAGAATTAAATAATACTTATTTAAATTCAGACTTTCGTATCGTTTCTTTAGCTTACAGTATCGGCGAACATTGCCTTCATTTACATATTCTTTAAACGAGATAGTGAAATGATGAAAGTATAATTTGCAAAACTTATTGAATATCAACTTGTCTAGAGAGAGGTTTATTGGATAAAAAGTCTCAGATTTTACTCAGTTAAAAAGAAGAATAGTAAAAAAGGCAAAAGTATAAAAACAGTAAAAAGGCAAAGGTATAAAAATAGTAATGTGTTTTTGCAATTAATAAGTATATCAGTTGTAGAAATATAAAATTTACTATATGGGATAACTGTATACTTAGCAATCTTCATTGAATTGTAAATAAAATAAAACTTTAAATACATTATTTACCGTTACTCGAAATGATGTAGAGAATAATAAGGAATAAATATACCTACAGTTTGCTTGATAGATCGATTACATTCTATTATCAGAAAGAATTTTATTTCCTAATAATTTAAGAATATGGCCTTAAAAGTCAATTATACTATACAAGTTATTTTCAAGAAGACATTTTTGTAGTTTACGAGTATCTGCTGCACAGACCTTCTCTAACAAAGAATACTGGCCACTCGGAATACATTATCTATTTTACTGAAGGAAATGCTTCAAATAAACTTCCGCTCTTTATTCGTAATCGAAACCTATTCAGAAAAAATCGTTGCTCTCCCACGTTTCCTTCCTTTATCTGCAATATCACTTTATAAACTGTCAGATTTAAAAGTCAAGTAAAAGTTTTTAAGTCAGATTTTTATATGTCTTTTAACTTACAAAAATTTAGTGTGCTTTATTCCGAATGAGAAAGAAATGGATTTAGGAACGAAGATTTTGTGTGGTTTGTGAATTTATTGTAGCGAAGCATTGGATGAGTATCTTCTATTAGTAATGAATATTAATAATTGATTTTTACTATTAATTTGTTTGTTGTTTCTTAAGTAAAAAATTCGATTATATACTTAAATAGGTATGAAGAGGGATCTTTTTAAAGGAAGTGGTTCGCATTTGCGTTACTTATGAGAAAACAAGATAACCGTATGCAACCTAGATTATTCAGCTGTCAAGAGTCAAAACTTGGTGAAATACCAGAGTTTAGAGCTTTTGTTATTGAGCTACTGGTAGCGTTAACAGGTGATTAAGCGATTCTGTTTCATTTAGAAATTGCTCACAAAAATGCCGGAAAAGTTGATAAATTCTGGTAAACTATTAGCCCGTACAGCTGTTGAGTTATTGATGGTAGGTACGAAAGTACTTACTTAACTTTGCTTCAGTACTGTCGTTATATCGAATCTTTTTGCTCACCTGGAGCTTGGTCTGCATATGAAACAGGGTTGCCGATAGCCTAAAAAGGAAGGCCAGCAGTAACGGCTAAACTGACCCTTCTTCCTTCTTTTATTGCAAATGGGAACTTTATGTACGAGAGAAAATTGCAAAATAATGAACATTACTCTTTTGGTCAAAGATTAAATAGAAAGCCCAAACAAAATCGAGTCCAATGAAATTAGGCTATTTTTGAACAAAAGGAGAGAAATTCTTGAAACGTTTATTCTGTCATGGCATCAGTTTTAGTCAATCTTGGTAATGAAATTTCTAACTAGGTCGGATGGAGCTATCGAGAATTCGAGAAACTTACCGAAGCGCCGGTGGCTGTTGATTCGCCTTGTCATCTGATATTGAAGGCTTAAAAACGGATAAAACACTAATCATAATTGCAGTATTCAAATAACAAAAAACAATGAACTGATTAGAGAGAAGAGATTTAAAAGAAACAAAATCGAAAGATAAATTAAATGGTAAACCTACTAAACTCATCGTTAACCCTGTCGTCGTTAGATTGTCACAAATTCATAAATATGATCTGATTATTTATTATCTTTATATCACCTTTATTCAAATCGGTGACTATTTGCTTAGATCTTCACTGCGGCTTGTTGATGAAGGTTGGATTGTTTATGGTATAAACTGAACTTCCTGAGGGTGCAGGTGCACGTATTCAAGTCGATAAGCCTCTTGATGAAAATTGAGTTATTCTTATAAACAGAATAGTATATAAACAGGTATAAACAGAAGTTCATAAATGTGCTGGGCGCCTGCTATGTCTTCATGAACAAAGACTAATTTGCAAAAGATGCGGGCACTTTTATTCATATCAACGACTAATCGCTTAGATCCTCACATGAGAGCCTTCTAATTTTGATGAAGACTTCTTCACTGTCTTCTTTGCATAAAATGAATTTCATAAGTGCCAATGCCGTGTCTTAATGCATGGATACCCCCCCCACACCTTGATGAAGAATGGTGTTAACTCGCACGAAGGTTCTGCATTTTTATGCGAATTGTCTGGGCTGGTCAGACTAATTAATCCCTGTTTCTGACTACTTAACAGCCTTCATTCTCTGAAAAATCTTGATCATATATCTACAGACAATCGATTAGACTTCTTCTGCCAGACTTACGCGCTATAAACCCTATCAGCCTTTTCAAGGCGTCAAACAAAGGTCTGTATATCTGTGAGTTTTAATCGAAGCCTAGGGAAAACGCACTACAGATCGTTGTTTTTTAATTGTTAGTGGGAGTTTTAAACTTCGCCTTTTTGATTCGTAGTTCGCCGGTGACTGATGAAAATTTCCACTTTACAGAAGAAATTTAATCAATCACGTTACTGGTGGTTATATATCCAGAATTTGATCAAGCGGTTTATGCCTTGTGAGAAATTTGTAGTCCCCTAATCCAAGCTGTGCTTGCCATCCTCTCTTCATTGTTCTGAATACAGACATGATACACCTTAAGAAAAAACAATTTTTAAGATTCGTTTAGGTTAATAACATTGATTTACATTATGTATACAGATGAATTTGCATAAATCATTACTGATGAAACAAAAATTATTCACATGGCTGGATAAAAAAGCGTGTATGAAAAAAAATCATTTTAAGTCTTGGGCTGTTTTCGCATTCACAGTTTATTTAGGGACACTGCACAAATGTCAAAAAAGTCATCGATTTAAACAACGAATTGAATGTAAGAAAAAGTTCTTGACTTCTGACCATTTAAAAAACTCTTTTTATGATTTTAATGCTGTATTAATGAAATGTTCTGACTGTAAAGTTTCAGTTTATTATTTTCCTTTTTCTCAGTTTCAACATTTACCATCTAGCAAAAATAATTACCTTTAAAAGAGTAATTTTAAAGCAAATGGAAGTCAGCGTATTTTAATTTAATTCAGCTATTGGAAAAGGTGATGAGTCACAGCTTTTCTATTCAGAGATCGAGAGATTTATTTACATATTTACCTCCAAAGTGTGTATTTGAACAGCATCGTATTTTTATGCATTAATTTTTAAAATTATCCTAGATTTGTAAGAAATTAGAGAGAGCAAAAATTATTTGTCGAATAAACAGAATTAAGAGGAGTAGAGAAACATTTAATTTGACTCCATTAGTTTCGCTAATCAAGCAGGTTGTAGTCGTCGTGACATTTAAAGCTAGCTCAAGTTCGTTTTTATTCATATTATTATTGTTGTTTGCTTATATTATTTTATTTTCAATCGAGAGAATCTTTTTTTTTTAAATAAAAATTTTTTTAGAGAAGACACACGTGAAAATTTGTATTTGTGACTTTTATTTTTTAAGTTCTAAATAATTAACTTTTTATTTCTGTTTTATAATTTTCACTTGATTTCGTATGTACAAAAGCTCAATTTAGAAGTCGTAAATTAGCATATGCGAAGTAACATTTATAATTAATTGGTTTGCCTTATTTGATTACGGCAGAGCACTCCAGGACTATCTGCCTAAGGAAAGAGATGCTTTAGTGGAGAACTTTCTAACTGATTCGTTTACAAATTACACATTGGGCAAACCACGAGGGCTTCCATGCACCCAGCTCATTGGCGGGCTTCGAACCTTCGACCGAACTACCAGTGTTCAGTGACTTTATCGCTCGGTGGCTGGTGGGCTAAAATTTATGAAGAGATGTACATACTACGTGTCAGTTGCAAGTTTGATTCAACTGTAGTGGATATGGAAGAGAAGGCAAGTGAGCTCTTTTGCGTTAGTGGTAGAGATTCGACTCGCATTAAAAGAGACCCAGGATCGAATCCCACTCGTGCGCTACAGCGTCTCTCACTGTTACTAATAGATGGCGACACGAGTAAGCAACTATCGTGGTCTCTCTCGCACCACATGATCGTTACAGGTTGGGAATTCAACAGTCCTGCTATTAATGCTTGCGCTGCAAGTATAATGTTCACCATCTATACCCCTAACGTAAATTACAGTTGTCGCCAGCAAAACGGTTTCGAAATTCTTTCCAGCGTAGGAGGCGGTGAGCGAGGATATCTGAGAAGCTACTTCCGGTAGAGGGATCTGGAACGGGGAAGTACTTCTAAATTTCTTTCTGCGCTTTGACGGCAGGTGTTTCCCGCTGGCGTATTTTCATTTCCTCCCTAGGAAACGCAACTCGGGACTAAATTTGGCGATTTATCAGGTCTTGGGGAAATTGTGACACCAAGCGCATGCGCAAAATGAAAGTAACGCTTTCTCAATCGGTTTATGTTGCAAATTCGCGATGGATAGGGGATGTCAAGCGAAGTGGAAAATGAATGTTTTTGGTGGATGTTAGTACGAAGTAGTGTCTTCTAAGTTCGGAGGAAAAGAGGATTTCGACTTTGAGATTAAATGCAGTCTTAATAGTGAATGAAGATCCTTGGGAGAATTGGAAAATACGTTTTTGAAGCTGTTTCCCATGTGCATTGGATTGAATCTTCCAAAACAAAAAAATGCAAATCGGAAGCAGCAAAGTTTATTTTTAAGAAGGATTATCTGTGTCAGCATGTAAGACAGAAATAAAGAATGTTTAGTCACTTTACACGTTAGAATTAAAAAAATAATAAGTATGCGAGATGTCGCGATAAGTGTGTCTCAAGTTTAATTTCGGCATACACGTCGATGTGATGCTGGAATTGCTTACGCTCCATTCATTCGGTGAAAGAAGTGTTCGTGTGTTCAACAATGGTTATAGTGATAATATAATAAATTTTTATTCTATTATACATCCTTAGAGAACCCACTGTTAGTAAATACCGTCAAAATGGTGACGATAAAGGCAGTCTCATAAACATATATCTGAACGTAGGAATTGTTCTACCTAATTGGCAATGTGTTTTATTACTCTTCGTGATACTCAGTACCTCATATTTCCAACATTTAATTTTACTTAAGATATCGGCATTATTTTAATTGCCCTAGTTGAGAAGCCTTGAAAACATAATTTTCGCACCAGCTGAAAGCAATTGATTGCAATTGTTAAGCATATCAATTCTATAGATACAGCATCCATTACATTATAAAATAATGAACAAATTTATAGTTTCTATATGTACTATATGCAAACTGAACTGACAGCTTCAGAATGTAAAATTATTCATACACGATAGAAGAAAAAATTATTTAACTAATAACCGAATTGAATGTTTAAGCAATTAATAATACATAGTAGCTTTTCATTTAGTTAAATTCTATATTTGTGTATAGACTCCTCTAACAAATCAGATAAGTCCACGAAACCCTTGTGACCAAGAGTGCACTTGGTTGTGTCTGTCATTAGTTTAAACCTTGGGCATATTATAGGTGAATTTGTCCAACTCTATCTCATTTGGAAATAACGACCAAGAGATAGATTCAAGGATCATCAACCCCTCTTCCATTCCTACAAATCTCTTGAGGACGTTTTGTTCAATGCGGTTTAAAGTGCACCCATGCCACAAAGTGAAAAATTTAAATGCCAGGAACCTGTACTCCTTTAACTCTCATTTTCAAAATAAATACAGATTTATCATATGAATACAGTGCATCAAAACAAAAATATATGTGGTACTCAATGTTTTTTGTTCATTTTCCAAAAATATTTCTTATGTGACCTCAATCATTTGAAAGAAAAAATGAAATTATATCTAAACAATGGCAAGTTCTTTATTTTTAGTAAAAATCACAATTCCAAAATATTAAACATTAATATTTTTAAATATTTAGAAATTTATAATTCCTGAATTGTATGATTATAATAATTAAATCCTTATGCCACTTCCGTTTTACAAAAATCTACTCTCAGAAATAACTAAGGGTTATAAAAGAAAACATGGGTTTTCATTTTTCTAGAATGAAAAAGGAAAATTATTATTTAGCATTTTTATTTAACGTAATGGCTGCAAAAATGTATGACTTAATTTTAAGAAAGCATACTTATCTAAGGCAGGTTTTTCAATGCTTTGATCATATATGAACACAAATTTTTGTATAATGAATATATTATTTTTAATATTTTATGCTAACCATGACACAGTATAAAACTGGATTGCCAGTGCTATGAGCAAACAAGCATAGAAATCATAGGAGCAGTACATACTCGAACAATGGTAAGATACTGCTAAATGATCCTCGTTCTTCCTTATTCCGCATCAAAAAACTGCATCTCTTGCTATCATATCATTGACAGCCCAGGATACCAAATTCAATCGTTACTCAGCCACCTGTAATTATAATGCACTTGCTGCCCTTTTGAATTTTTAAAGGCTGATTAATAATAAAGATATTACTAATTAGACTATATATTTATTACATTATTTTATGTTTTAGTATAGTTTCAATTTTTTTAAAAATAATTTGAAAGGTTTATTTTGTAATCCTAGAACCTTTTTCCATTTAAATTAATGGTAAATAGTTCTTTGCTATATACCATTTTGTTTATAAAAATTTCCATTGAAAGATTGCTTTCATTATGTATTAGAAAATCCGATTTTAATTAAAATTTGAAAACTGTTCTGTAATAATATCAGATTGACGCTAATGATTAAAATAATTACCATAATTTTCAAACTTGAAATTTCAAGGTAGTTATTTCTTGTAAGCCCATAGTCGATATTAATGGCACATAACCTAAAAACAGCCACAATGTGCTAAACTTATGGTGTAAACTGGTGTGCAAAAATTAAGGACGAGACGGTTTTTTCAATATAACCTTGTACAAAAGCTTTCCAAATCAACACATTTAATACCGTAAGATCCCCAATACGTAAGGACATGAGTAATGTAAGCAACACTTACTAAAAGAGAAATCAGAGGGATAAAAAGAAGCTTTATTGAAAAAGTAGCACAGAGCGCAATGCGACAGAAGGCCGAAACATCCCTGTGATGGGTGTCTAGCGAGAAACATCCGGTCATTAATAGTGGATATGATCTCCCCTGACTGCTAGGCAGGTTTTACATCATTTGTGCATGCTGGATATGTGGTTGTTAATGAGCTGTTGAGACACTGCTTCTCGTTCCTTTGTAGCACCAATCGCAGTTTCGGAATCGTTACTGGCGATAAGTTACGTGCTGCCACGGGTCTCCCTAGTAAGTTCCGTACATGCTTGACGGGATTTAGATCCAGAGACCTTGCCGACCAATCCATGTGTTCAATATCTTCACTCTCCAACAGCTCTTCGACAGTAACTGTGCGATGAGGTGGAGCGTTGTCGTCCATGAAGAGGAACTGAGGACCCATAGCCCTTGTGAAAAGACGCATGTAAGGAAGAAGAACCTCGTTACAATAGCAGTCCCAGGTGACGAACCTCCTTGGGAGATATGAAGGTCGGTCCGGCTACCAAGCATTATGTCTGCTCGAACGAGAACTCCGCGACCTCCAAAACAGTCCCTTTTGATGATGTTGAAGGGGTTATTGCGTGTTCCCCGCTCTGTCCAGATGTGTATGTGTGTAAAATCGCAACTGAGACTAAATCTGCCCTCATCTGTAAAGAGTACTCGTCCCCATCCATTGTCTCTCCAATTCCGGTGTTCCCGGCACCACAGAGAACGCCTTCTCCGATGGGCAGGCGTTAGTGGTACACACCGTATAGGGCGTTGTGCAAACAGACCACCACCGTGCAGTCTTCTGGCCACGGTAAAACGCGATATCGGTCGTCCAGTCGCCTGTGTCGTGTGTCTAGCGACTTCTCCCGCTGTCTGCCGCCTGTTTCTTCTGGCCTGTAAGGCAATATACCGGTCATCTGCGGGTGTGGTTCCTCGTGGACGACCACTACTAAACCCCCGGATAGCTGTTCCTGTAGTTTGAAATTGTCTCCAAAGTCGTGAAACGATGCTGTGAGCAATTCCGAACTCTGCAGCCACACTTGTCACACTGCGGCCTTCCTCCAACTTCCCAATGATTCGACCTCGGGTAAAAACATCCAGATGTCGTCTAACAGATGGATTGTTCGCCATTTCTCGCTGAGGCAGCAACTCGGTGTGATTTTAACTGCTATACGGCGTGCATTGTCTTTGCCAAAAATACTGATCTTACACCGACAACATGCTTTATACTACTCAGACACTCCCCCATTACGTCTACCTGCATATCTGCGCATGTGCTACCCTACATCACCTTACTTAATCTCCTGCTTGGTCTTTCTGTCCGCTCTGCCTCTTCGTTCAGCTGATATGCTAATTTTTCGACTTCGTCCTTAATTTTTGCACACCAGTGTATATAGTCCATGCTGTATGATAAGAGAAAAAATATTTTAAAAAGATGTCTTAAAAGTTTTCATGATGCTTTTAAAATGAGACATATTTCTTGTAAGAAAGACAGCGTGTAAAATTGTCAATTTGCTAATGTAATTAATATTTAAATGCCACAACTGTCAAATTACTAAGTTGACACATTAGAAATAATTTTTCTCTAAGTGAATGCTCCTATATTGTAAATCTTTTGCCGATTAAGAACTGTCTCAACCTATTCAATGTGCATACGATTGCCATTACCTCCAATTTGCTGGAATGATAAATGCTTCTATATATTTTTCAACAATTTTCATAAAAATTAAAATTTATGAGAAATAATTTCCAACATTTAGGATTGTGCACTGTTGTGATTTAAATGAGTGATTGACAGAGATTTTATAAAATAACATTCATTAACAGACTTCAGAAAGAAACAGGAAACATACAAAATGGCTAAACACCATGAAACATATAAAATGGCTAAAAAATATTCTTATCACTAATTTGTACGATATATTACAAAAGTTACTTATATAAATCTCTGATATATACGAACCGACTGTTTCTCATATATCTAGAATTAATAGGATTTTCCCATAAACAATGCCATCTCAACACAGCTTTGGTGTCAAACTGTTGAACGTTGCAAAATATATAATATCAATCAAGCCACAAAATGTATCTTAAAGCTTTTTTACTGGTAAATAATGATTACCAGACCATTTATTCTGCAGAACATTTTGATATCTTTCTGAGATAGTGCTAAATGTTGAATTTTAGATAATCAGAAGTAAGCTAAATAAAATGACTCAAATCGAGTTAGTTTTTTTTCAAACAAACTACATTAATTTAATGCAGTATAAAAGCACAATAGCTCTAGTAAATTTCACACAGTTTACAAATCCAGTGCGTTTTTCAAATGTAGGCATATGTAAAGCTTTGTGTAAAAGTCTTTCTTAGGAATGAGCCCTGCCGAAGCAATAGCTAATCATAAGAATTTGGTCATAACAGATGGTGTTGAGTTACTATCCGATAGCTCATTAAATCCACCTGCTAGATGGTTATATAATATTCACCGGATATGGCATGAAAGAGAATTTGGTACTGCAATGAGAAGTAACAACTTTTTTAAGTTAAGTATATTCATATTCTAAATTATTTGAAAGCTCATTAACTCATCAACCAGATAGATATATAAAGTTCGTTGCGTATGAAGGAATTTATTTATGCAATAATCAAATTTTATTTACCTAAGTACAAATTAAAATTTGAACACTTGTATTTAAATTCAATTCTGTTAAACTTCAGTTAAGTAATGTTGCAACCCATTTAGACAGAACACGTACAAAAAATTAGTGAGCACATTATAATCCACATAAAAGCATTAATAATAGAAACTACAACACTTTTTCTTTCAATGTTTTTAACAAGATAGATTGATCTATTACACACAATAAACCAAATATAATCTTGTCCAGAAAACTCATCTAGAACTGGAGACAGGGTTATTCCTTAAATACTTTACCTAAAGCCAAATTGGCAAATCAGATGCAGCACTGGGGATTATAATGCATGTTAACAGTAGCATTAACCCCTGATTCTGGATTGGTGCTGTTCCTGTGTAAGTGCAATAAAAAGTAATACAATGGAATTTTTGCCTCTTGATTATGTTCCTTTTTTTAATTATAATCTTCGGATATATTTATTCAATGTCCACTGCCTGCAAGTGTCAGAGATGTTCCAATATGTTGTTTTATCCAAAATATCATTATGTTGTCAATTGACAATAAGCACCAGCTCCGTGTATAATTGTTCCAATCGGGAAATGTACTGTGACTTATTTTTAATTGCATATTACAAAACCCAACTGAGGTCAGTCAATGACACCAACGGTAGATGATAAATTTTACAGCTCTAAGGAAATTTAGAAGTGTTACTTCAATCCAAGTATGAGATATGGGACTTATTTTTTCTCGGCAAGATATAAGGTTGCAACGCCATTTTTGTGTATCGTATTTTTGTGTATTTCATCATTCATGATTTCAACAACAAAATCTTAATCTATGAGGAATTCCTTTATTCTGTAGTAATTTCACTGCTTCCTCCTCTTCTTTAGGTAAATCCCACACAGTGAAATTATTTTTTCCCCTCCCCTATAAAAATGCTTTTAATCAAATAACATGTACAAAGAAAAGACCTTTATCAAACTATGTTTTGTATACTTAAAAAAAAATCTGAAATGTTTCAGATTTTAAATTACGTCCAAAGGGGCGTTTTTTTAACGTTTTGTGTGTTATCTTTATTTATTAAATATCATGTTCTTCACACTTAAACCATAAAACTCAGTTCAACAGCAATATCGCAAAATAATTTTTAAATGAGCATATCTTTAGAATTTCCGATACACAATTTCGCACGCTGTACATGAAAAGGTCCCCCGCCGTAGAGTGTTACCATTGCTCCCTTTTAAATCGTTGAGTTTGTTAATAAAAAATTCGTTAAAGTTTTATAAAATATGAAATAGATAATAAAACAAATTCCAAATTTGGGCTTCCAGATGCCCATATTCGGGTGGAAACGTTCATTATTCAAAATTGGATGGCTCTAGATACGTTGTCCTATCACAGTACGAGAAACATAGATACATTTACGCAGATTCTTCGATATTTAATTTCTTTAAATATAATACATGGCGATAGTATCTGGTGGGAACAATTTGAAAAGTGAATTCGGACATTTATAGTGAATCAACGCAAAATGGCAAAACGAAAACAATAGTCATTCAGGGAAAATTACCCCTTTGGACTAAAAAAAGCTGCAAATCATAACACATGAATGTTTGGCTCAGCTCACTCATTAAAACCGAGATGACTTAGCTGATCAATTGTTGCTATCTTCAGCAAGTTATCATACATTTCAACATTTTTTTCCAAGGCGCCCGTATAATGGAAAAATACCTAGAATTTTTTCATTGTGATGACAATGTCCCAATCATCAATCCTAAAGTCCAGAAAATCCAGAAAATATCGCTCTAAATCCAGAAAATATCGCTACAGATAGTGAAAAAAATGAGAGGTTGCTGAAAGAAAAAAAAACTTTTGGTCTACAATTTAATGAGGATTCTCGATGCGACAGTTACAGGACTCAAACAATGGAACTTTGCTGTTGAATAAGAATTTCTGTCTACCTATAGAATTAAGGAGAAAGTATGAGCCGTCCAACCGGTATAGCGGTTAGCGTCGCTGACTGCCGTGCCGAAGGGCTCGGGTTCGAATCCCGGAGAAGGCATGGACGTTTGTAAATGTATAGTGTCGGTGCGGCACGGCGGCACTTTAAATATGCAGCGAGCCGGAAGTCCTCTCATGTGGTTTGGTGGAAAGGGAGAGGGGTGGAGACCCTCGGACCCGTCCCCCTGAGATGCTCTTCATCAAAATTGGGGGTGGGACTGAGCTAAATCGTACTGTCACCTGTTAGGTGCTCAAAGCTGTTGCCAACATCAGTCGTAATCTAGCGCTCCTTGATACGAGAATTCTCGTGGGCTTGGGCTGACTCTATCAGACAAGTGGGCATGAGCAACAACAAGAGAAAGTATTAGCACAAAAAATGAAACGTTAAACAATTTACATTGAAATAAATGTTTAATAAAGCAAACAAATAAATACTGAGCCTTTCTTTTTTGTAAATTTCAATTCACTTTAGGTCATACATACTTTGTTATTTCATAAATCACTATTTCATATTTTTAATTTCATAATTTAACATCTTACTAGATTTAAACTTAAGATCTAATATGTAGCAAAATCCCAAATCCAGAACTGCCAATGCCCTGACAGTTACGGATCTCGAACTTTGTACTATATCTTTAACAGCAGTCAGTATATTATGTAGTATTATTAAGTCATGCTATATAGGATATAAATAACTGTAGCGAAAATTTCCGTTTTTTGATATTTAGCAAATGCTGCTTAGCACTAGGCAAAAACATGTCAAGCAGACATGAAATCAAATCGATGGAACGTGGAGCATAATTTTTCTAAATTTCTGGGGCATGTGCACAGAATGAGAATGTCAAACAGGCTAAATAAATAGGTTCTGCATGCTTTTGTAAAGGACTGGAATACAAAATACATTAATGATTATGCTTCTGTTTTGGCTTGACATCAAAAGGAAATTTTCTAGATTTCATTACAAATGCTTTATAATATTGCAATTCAATGCACATAGACTATAGTTAGTATTGGAAAAACGCACAATCCAAGTTGTATGGCATGTAAATTATATTTATTTAATGGGAATAAGAAATTGTAATTTATTAAGGAAAAGTTACAATTAAGTTACCTCTACTCGTAAACTAAAAACAATCTTACTAACTCATAATAACAAATAACCACACATCTTGCAAATCTCAGACACATTATCATCTGATTACCATGCTTTCGATTTCAACAAAGTCAGCTGTACTACAAAATATCAAACAGTATTCAGCTATAAAATTACTTTTTTTTTTTACATAGTTTTAAAAGCCAGATGCGAAAAGGTAATAGATGATGTCACTATGTCGCTATTATGTGTGTTTTCTGTGTGATACAAATCCAAAATACATTTCTAATAACAGTTTTTAAAATGAAACACTAGCATTATGAGCTATAAAATATACTTTTTATGTTTTATTATGGCAAGTTATTAAATTATAAATCATTATAGAATTTAAAAAATTAAAATTAGCAGTCTCTTAATGGAGAAATTATAGAAATGATAATTACTCATGTTTTATGTAAGAAAAGAAACATTTATAATTTATTTTAATCTATTATTAAAGAGATTGTTATATTAATAATGACCTTTCAATATATATTATTTAACTATGTTACTTCTGATTAGAATTTCTTACATGATAAAATATTTCTGATTGAATTTTCCTTTAAGACAAAAATACATATTTTGAATATGGCAGTCATGATTTGTACCCATACATATAAAGGAAAATATATCACTCTTTATATGTGTTTGTATATGTTTGTACACATGCTATAAGTTAGATGTATATGCATATGTCATAAACTAAGAAATAGAATATGAAATGAGTTAAAAACTGTTAAATTGAAATAAATTACAAATTTTTATTGATCCACTTGATAATTAATAAGAAACAAATATGTATCTTAACAGAAATATTTTATAGCTAAATACACACAATACACTCACTTCCAAAAGTTAAGCACGAAGATGTAAAATCCAAAAAAATCAGCAAATACTGCTTTGACTGACGCAAAATTCGGCAGGAAACTAGCATACATATTTATGCATAAAATAAAATCAATAATTATATACAGAAATGAAAACAATATTAAATTTTTGTAAGTTATCAGATAATGACATACTGGAGACTTAAACAGAATTATGTATAAAGTGAAAATAGACAACATAAAATGGAAAAAAGGACATTAATAGGGTATGTGATCCCCCTCAGCTGTATGGTCATGAAAGCATGGTCACAAGGTGTAAACTCACAAAGTTTACACCTTGTGACCATGCTTTCAATTAGGTGGTTAACTACCGCAGAATTAAGCAAACTCCATTCTTCTTGTAGAGCAGTTTCAAGCTCAACAAGAGTGGCTGGAGGTCGGAAACGGGAAGACACAGAACGGCCGAGAGTATCCCAAAGATTTTTAATGGGATTAAGGTCGGGCGAATATGCTGGCCACGCCATACGCGCAATCCCTTCGCTTTCCAGGTAGTCATCGACGATGTCAGCTCTATGGAGGCGTTATCAGAGTTATCGTCAATTAAAACAAAAGTAGGGCCAACTGATGCAGCATAGAATCACACAATGGGTTCTAGGACTTCATCTTGATACCGGACAGCCGTCAAAGAACCCCGTTTAAAGATGTGAAGGTCGGTGCGATATCTTAATGAAATCCCTGCTCACACCACAATGCTTCCGCCTCGTAATGCGTGATGTTCGGTGATGTTTTGGGACTGATTGTGTGTTCGTTGTTCACGCCATCTCCTTATACGCTTGTCATCTGGCTCCAGAGCAAATCTTGACTCATCAGTAAACATGACATTGCCCCAGCCAGACACATTGAAATTGACATGTTCCCGGCACCACTGTAATCGTGTCCCTCTTGATTGGACGGATAGAGGAACACAAACTCGAGTTACTCGGGCGTACAGTCCACTCATATGTAATCTTCGGCGTGCAGTAGCTGCAGATATCGTCTTACCAAAGGACGCTGTAACCATAGATGCCACACGTGGGGAGGTCGCTCTGCGATTCCACTTGGCTACAATAGCAATATATCGATCTTCCGCGAGGGTTGTAACCCTTGGGCTACCGGCTACGGGCTTTCGGACAACTGTCTGTGTGGTTTGGAATTGTTTCCATAAACGTGAAATCACATAAAGATGAACGCCGAAGAAAAGAGCAACATCGTGATCGACTGTCCTGCTTCAATGCGCCCCACTGCACGTCAGCGCTCAGAATCTTCCATTCGTCTTCTGTAAGTCATAGAAACACGTATATCTTGAAAATTAATTATACGAAAGTTTTAAACACCTTCTATCAGCACTTAGAATGAACTTCTGTAACCCTTCATAAAGCTGGCTTCTTATAAGACTGCCTTTTTTACATATTTCTTGACATAAAAGCGTGATTGGCTGTTACCTAACATATTTGCATACTTCCATCTACCTGTGCAGCGAATTGCATCCTCTTCAATTATGATTGGCTTCTGGAATTTAGCATTTTCCTCTCTGTGCTTAGCTTTTGGAAGTGAGTGTACATATTATAGTTACAAAATTATTAATACTGAACTGTGTAAGCTAAACTAAGAACAGTCAGTATTAAATTAGAAAGAATGATTATTATTTTATTGTTATCTCTTAACCAAGAATACTCATTATTAAATATCATGGTTTACTAAATCTCCCAAATTTACAGCAGTGCTGTAATAACACTGGTGCTGAGACAACTTACGTACAACTCCAGCATTCCATAAGCCGAAAAAAAGTGATACCACCTACATTGCTATCATATCCTATAAACTCACACTCAGCTTAAAGGCGTTTTCTCGTGTGTACCTAATATTTTAGCTTAGTTAAGCGGTAAATAAAGCTACGTAAGTACAGTTTGTTGAAAAATGAACCTCCGATTTTCTTTATTTACTACCCCCCCTAATCACAAATGAAGTTTGCTGCTTCAGTAATTATATTTGACATATGCATAAACGCTGAGATTACAAAATACACATCACGATGATAATTCGTCCCTCTCTACGCATGCGCTAGCCATACTTCGTCACAATTTCGACAAGACTTCGTAAATCGTCAAATTAGTCTCGAGTTGCGTTTTCAGGGAGGAAACAGAAATTCGCTTCCCGCTGAGGAAAATGCAACATGCTACCTATGATGGCGCGAATTGTATTTACTGCACGAGCTGTTTGATTTACATTCTGTTACTTTCTGAAATGGCTTAAGGCAATTAATACAAAGATAAAATTTTTTTACAGTCTCAAAATTAACTGCCAAATTTTTAAATTCACCATACATTTAAATAATTATATCGAATAATTTACGTTTCTTTATCAAATTTAGGAAGAATTAAATTTATTAGTTTAAGATCCGAAAATACGTGCCTTTCAGTGCTCCAATTCTTAAGAGCTCTAATATTTCGAGAAATATTATCCAATAACTTTCTGAACTCGACTGCCGATTCATTACTTTTTTCCATGTTTATAATAGCGTTAATATGTCTGTGAACAATTAAGCGTTTATTTTCAAAGCGGTTTTTTAATGCTGTATTGAAAGGATTCGTTTTCCCTTTTAAATTTGTTTTGCTACACCTCGTAGCAACGATTCCAAATAATAAAGCTTTTCTATTTTAGATAAGTAAGAATTGTCAGAAATTACGCCATTAAATTGAGTTTTAAAATTGCTCCAATCCTCATATTGGCCAGAAAATGTTGGCAAAATGTTTACAACTTTCGGACATACAAAATAGAGTTGTCGTTAAAAAGTTAAGAAAATTTATTCTTTTCACAAGAAATAAAACAAGATGCTGAAATATTTCCTCAGAGATATTCCTACAATATCACAATATCTCACTGTTATATTTAAAGCTACTAAAACGCTGAATAGAACTCAATTCAAAATACCGAGACTAATTCGATCTCTCTGCGAATTCGCTACGATCAATAACAGCCCTAAGTAAACAACAACAGTTCGCTTAAAACAACAACAACTGAGCTGAGTTGTTTTAATGCGGTTTTTATAAGCTTTTTAATAATTCACAAGAATATTCTGGTAAAATCTATTTTCTCGATTTTTTTGGATAGCAAAAGCAATTACGAGATATCTGTTTATTGAATGTTAAATGCACGCGCTCTTGTATTTTTACTTTTCCTGCATAGCTTTCTCTTAAATTTCGTCACGCGCTGCATTACACGGGAAAATAAAACAATTTTAATTACAATTCTACTAAAAATAGCAAATTAAGTACAAATTCCGTAAGAATATTATGCATTTTTATATTGGCACCCAAGGAAGCAAAACTAAGAAGCCAGTTATCAGTACGCATGTCAGCAAAAACATCTTGAAAAAACTCATGGCTCTCATTCATTAAATTACGCTATTCTTCTGAATACTTCCTTTGAGCTTGTACAATTTTCTCATTGTGACAGCAGTGCACGTATCTTCTGTCTTCCTTTCTCCTGGAAAGAAGAGTCCACTCCAGAAACAGTAGCAAGCTTCCGTTGAACCGATACTGTGTTTCTCAACGTAAATTTCGAATCTACATCTTCCTGCATTGTGCAGAGTGGTACGTGAATGTCATACTGTACTAATGCGAAGCTTGTCTTTTCGTGTAGCCATTGTTTCTTTAGATAAGACTTGTGTGTTATGTGAAGAGGCTTGCGTTTGTCGTTTAGTGGCATCCTGTTCTAACTCTTCAATTCAAATTTGCCGGTGTGTTGAATCTTGTGCCCTTACTTACAACGTCTTCAGCTTTTCATCCCAAATATTCTGTTGACGTTCCACTTGTCTGATGATCCTCCTGCTCATTTCTGCTTTAGTTTGAGCACGCAAATTTTCTTGATTTTCTGCTCGCTTGCTGAGCCTTCTATTCGTTTCTGCTTCGGTTTCTTGAGCATGCAACATTTCTTGAACTTCTGCTTGTCTGCTGGTCCTTCTATTGGTTTCTCTTCGGTTGTTTTAGAGTGTATGATTTCTTGTTGATGTGTTTGCCTGCTGAGTCTCCTAGCCTTTTCTTCTCCAGTTTCTTGAGCACGGAAATTTTCTTGCTGCTGTGCTTGCCTGCTAAGTCTCCTAGTGGTTTCTTCCTCATTTTCTGTTTGCTCGCCATAACCCTCGTGCTTCAGCTCTTTGCCTTCTTAATGCATCTCCTGTAAAGCTTCTTTTGCGTTTTGGTATTTTAATAAATTTGAAACAAATAGAACTGTACTAAAATGATAATTCAACTAAAGTATATTAAGTACCTGCAAAAGTTTAAACTGTGTTAGAAAAGAAAAAAAACTTGCTAGCTGTGACCAAAGCAAACTTTGTAAGTTCTAAATATACCTGAATACAAAACGTGTAAAAGAATTTTAGTATGAATGAAATCAGTTTATTCTTTCCAAGCAATAACCAGTCCGTAAATATATCTTTTTGTTACTAATATATTCCAATATATTTTTTTTGACAAACCAGGAAACAAAAGCATGATCACGTATGATGTTCATGATTTAAATTTAATGTAATGTAATAGCTTTTCCTTAATATAATAATAAGACTTAACGTGGCAGTAACATATCGTGTCAATTATAATGTTGGCCGTACAATGACGTCACATACAATGGCATGCTTTCTTCGATGTCAGAATATGATCTTATATAATAATGATATATTTAATGTTTGGAAGTACCCTTTTTATTTTATATTTTGTAAAACATACCTTTTTTACTAACAAACTCTATGGTTTGAAAGCGATTAGTAGCGACACTTAGAAATAAAGCAGATTTTTATCGCCAGCGAGCGAGACTATTGCCACTCAGAAAAATGAGTGCGAAAATTAGTGCTTTTAGATTGTTTAATTAATGTATCGGGTGATTAAAGTCATACGAAGATGAAAATACTCAAAATGAATTCCAACGAAAATTTGGAATAATATATTAAATATTTGACAATGTTATTTTTCTTTAATATTTTGTAAAAATTACAAATTTTTTTATCAACAAACTCTACGATTTGAAAGCGAGCAGTGGCAACATTTTTAGAAATAAAGCAAATCTTCATCTCTAGCGTGCTAGAGTGTTGCCACTTGGAAATGGGGGGGGCGAAAATTAGGGTTTTCAGAGTTTTTAATTAATATCTCGGCTGATTAAAGTCGTAGGAAGATGAGAAGAGTCGAAATGTCTTCCCATAATATTTTAGAATCTGAGGGAGCCTCTCTCGAAACTCAAATCTCCGTCGTTCCGGAGGAGATAATGCCACAGACAAACAAACAAACAGATAAACTCGCACAGGTTTTAATAATATAGATCTTAGCAAACAAGTATGGAATTCAGATATTTAAGAAAGTTATGTGGTTAAATAGAATAAAATTTGGTTGATAATTGACCTTCAGTAGTTAGAATTTTTGATGTAGTTGATACAAAATGTTTGAAATAGTATCCACACCAAAAATATAAAATTTAATTAGTGGGAAATAAATGCCAATTTCAAGAACATGAAGTACACGTAGGTTTAATAAATTTGCAATGCCAGATAATTTTTATGACAAAATAACACATAGCTTTATAATATAAATTTAGTTGAGTTATTATAAAATACTGTGATTATCTGATACTATTTAAAGGGATTATGTCCTAGGAAAATTTATTCAGAGGAAAACTCCAAAAATGCATAAATTTTATATCAGTGTTTTATCGAAAAACTTAATTATAGACTAACTAAAACTAACGATAAACTAATGATACATTACTCGAAAAATTAACCAAAAAATTTATAAGCCAGCGTCTCCTTCATAAATAAGTCAATTTTTCCATTAATTAATTTTTTATGTTATTATGCTCATTTAATCATACATAATTTTAGGAAAGAGCAGAAAAATAAATCAGCAGGGTCTTACACTTTCTACTCCATATTAAAGAGTAAATTTTAAATCTCCATAATTTACTGAAATTTCTTGAGACATATTTAAAGCAGTGAACGTGCGGAACACATATGTCCAGCTGCCTAGAAATGGTTAAAATAATTGCTTGATTTATCTGGTTGGAATGAATGTTGCCGTTGGAAATGAGCGAAGAATAGTTTAAAACAAATTTAATTTAAATGCAAATTTAAGATATTTTTAAGAAATAAATGCAGTTTAGGAAGTTATATATGCAGTTTAGGAAATGAAGAAAATGTAAGTTTTATGAAGAAAAGTTAAGCATTTAAATTTATAAATATATAATATAACATATTTTAATTTAACATACATGCATTTAATATACACGTATCTAGATCCTCTCGTATAATATAACAACAGTTCAAAAGGTTGCATATTCAGATATCCTGACATGTTTACAGTGATGTAATCTTGAAATGAACATATCATTTCTCTGCATAATTAATTACATGCTAGAAATTCCTTTAGCAGGAAATGATGAACTAAGTATTTCAGGAGTCTGAGGATGACAATTCTATTCTATCAAGTTCACTGAATGCTCTGTCAAAGTGAATGAAATAAATGTCAGATTTTCTGATTAGACGAATACGACCTTATTTTCAATAATATTAAATTAACTAGATTCCAGTATTGCATCAAAGAGTTTATAATTACAGTAATGGATCATTTTCTCTGAGCCATGCTTGATCTACGCATAGCTATCATATTTTAAACGTGACTTATTATAGGCTTTCACTAAACATAATCAAGCATAGAATTAATTGGAAGTTTTAATCACGTAACTCCCTCAAACTGGTTTACGCTCAAGAATTTCAATTATGCAGATAGATTGTAAAAATTGCTTTTGATACAAGGATAATATTTATGTTTGTTGAAGATACTCCTCCCCGGCAGATCATAAATCTTTTTCTTTTGGAACAAATTTTCACAAGTTGGCAGGCTGTAAAAATTAAAAAATAGTATTATCATATAGTGATTTGATATTGAACAGAAACGTTTTAATCTTCTCAAAGATTTTAGTTTCTCTTAAAAAATGCTGCTATTAAACAGCAAACGATTTCAAAAGTAAATTCTTTATTTGTAATAAGAATACTGTCGCGCAGAGAGGTTTTTATAATATTAAACACTATACAGGTATGCTGAAGATTTAAAAAAATTACCACATGAAAAGGAAAATTTAACATTTCATTAGCCATTTGCTTAATAATTCTTTAGATTCGGAAGTTATTTCCTAGAAAGACAGAACACCTTACATATAAAAAATTTAATCTCTGTTCTTTATTTTTATGGAATGGAAATATTTCTCCAGTTACCTATATTGATATACTGTTATATCTGTTAATAAATCTGACTGTATAATTTAAAAAAAAGAAAAATCTAAAGGTTCCAGATTTTAAATTACTTCCAAAGGGGCGTTTTTTTATCATTTTGCGTGTTATCTTTATTTATTAAATGTGATGTTCTTGGCAATTAAACCATAAAATTCAGTTCAAGAGCAACATCGCAAAATAATTTTAAAATGAGCATATCTTTAGAATTTCCGATACACTATCTCGCGGGTTAGAGATAAAAGGTTTTTTCTGTACAATGTTGCCATTGCTCGCTTCGTTGAGTTTGTTAATCAAAAATTCGTTAACGGTTTACAAAATATGAAACCGATAATAAACCGTTACCAAATTCCAAATTTCAAATTTGAGATTCCTGATGCCCATATTCGAGTGAAAACGTTCAATATTCAAAATTTGATGGCTGTAGGTACGGTTGTATTATCACAATGCGAGAAACATACATACATTTATGCAGATTCTTCATTATTTAATTTCTTTAAATATAATACAGGGCGATAATATTTGGTGGCAACAATTTGAAAAGTGTGTAACGTTTATTCTAATTTTATAATAGTTTATGCACCTTTCCTATCTCTTCTAGCTTCAGCTTACAATTTCCTACTAGAATGTACTTTTTAAGTCGATGTTTCACTGACTTCGTTAGAACTCTGATCATACAGTCTGGAGAATAAGTAAAGCTCTAAAGAAAGAGAAAAATACAATAGGACCAATTAGTCATAACAAGAGAAATATTAATAACTTAGAAGAAACTGCAAATATCTTCGCGAGCGGTTACGAAGATCAATTTACTACAAGCAATATTCCTAATCCCAACGATGTGAATATTGCAAATCATGTTTCAAATTTTACTTCCTTAAACTCAAATCATAGCAACAATTCCCCTACCCCAAGACAAATTCAAAATATTATTAGTCAACTCAATCCGAAAAAAAGCCGGAGGTTGTGATGGCATCGGAAACAAAATTCTTAAAAATTTGTATAGAAAAGGCATAGTTCTCATAAAGAAAATTTTCAATGCTTGTCTGAAACTAAATTATTCCCCAATTACATGGAAAAACGCAGTTATTGCAGTAATTAAGAAACCGGGTAAGGACTGCAGGATCAGGTGCAATTATCGTCCGATAAGCTTGCTCCCTGCCTTAGCGAAAGTTTTTCAGAGAATCATCGTCTCCAGGATTCAAGAAATTATAGTAAATTAAAAACTTATGAAGGACTACCAGTTCGGGTTGAAACCAAGATTTTCCACCGTTCAACAGGTTAAGAGAATAGTAGAACAAGCACATCGGCGGTTATCCAAGAAAGAAACAGTAGCTGCGTTCTTTTTGGACATAGAAAAAGCATTTGAGAAGGTTTAGTACTCTGGCCTCCTTGTCAAACTTATCAGATCTCACGGAATTAATTATACTTATTGCCAATTATTTAGACAGAAGGTCGTTTCAAGTGAAAATCAAAGACACCCTTTCAGTCAAAAAATTTATTCAGTCTGGTTTACTACAAGGAAGCTTGATTTCGCCTATTCTATCATTCCTAATTTGCTCTTAGCGTGTTATGCAGATGATACTGCAGTCTTGTGTAATTCCACTAATTCACATCAGGCAAAGGAAAAACTTCAAAAAGCTGCAGATATCCTCATGCAATGGTTTAAAGCATGGAAAATCAAAATAAACACCATTAAATCCCAAGTCATTTTCTTCAGCTCAATAAAGCAAAAGTCGACAGTGTTATGGTAAACGACTTTTTAGTTCCTAAAGTTAAGTGTGTTAAATATTTAGGAGTATAGTTGGACGAAAAACTTACTTTTAGGCCTCACATCCTTCACATCAGAGATAAAGCGCATAAAGTTTTCATGGCAATATATGCATTAAAATCTCCGTGATTTGTAAGGAACACGGTTATTCATGTGGTTTGAAAATTTTGCTGTTAAATAGTGAAATTCTAAAATTATCACACAATTTCTTTAACCAGTGTGACAAACATGAAGCTGTGAAGAACATCGGGAATTATGACTCCTTGGTGAACCAGCGTTTTAAGAGACCACGAGCGATATACCATAATGAAAAATGGTGATCAGTGTAAATAATGTATATACTTAATTTTTTTATTTTAATTCAATTTTCTACTTAGTTCATTAACTCCTGGAAAAGCAGGATAGAGACTTTGCACCCGTTAAAGCGGGTATAGACATTGATTTTGTATTATGTATGTTCACTCAGAAACGCTATTCTCTAATTGTTCAATAGAACGAACAGCCGCTTCAAAGCACCGCCCACTCCTTTTACGGCATGCTTAACATTACGATATCTAGACCTCGCGGAGACTTCACAACAGATGGACGTTGATGCCATAGCTTTTCAAGATTTATCAATATATTGCTATACTGCCACAAAATTAGATTCAACGCAACATTGGAGATGCAACACGGCTGTGTACAGGTATTCCAAATCTCTGGATTTGGAATCATTTTTTCATTTAGGATTCCAAAAGGACAAAATAGAGTGGTAAAGACCTCCGGGTCGTATACCACTCATATGAATATGACTTAAGACCTAAGACTTCGTTAGAGAGCCAGAGTTCCTGACTAGTGCGCGTTTGCGTTTGGGCTACGTCTCTCTCTAAGCTATTGCTACGCTCGGCCGTACTTCAGACCCTACTTAATTGAGATTTAGGGAACCAATTACTTAGAATCCTGATAGCTTCGGCTATATCTTTCAGTTAAGCATTAGTTAAGTCTTAATTCTTATTAATTTGAGTTCAAACCCAAGTGCAGGCTTTGCTGTATGCTCTGAGGTAGGAGCCGACTGTGTTTATTCTTATTTTGAGAAATAAAGGGTAATTAACCGTTCTTGAGTCTTACGTCTCTGTTCACACACTCAAGCTATTATTCGCTTATAAAATGTGTAGGGTTTATATTTATTTTAACTAATATTTATTTTAAGTTATCTTTTCTGTTTAGCCTTCACTTTACCCTAGAAATGCCCGTGCCAGAGTGTGTAAATTGTAGTAGCGCACGCAGTTTATTCAAATTTAACGGAAGCTAGTTGAATTAAATAGCAAAGGAAACTAGACTGCGAAAGTCTTGCTTTGAATTACGCTAGTGTGTGTGCTTGGTAGAATTTAGATCGGCGCCTGTCGGCCTGTGTGCCTAGCTTTGCAGAAGTGCTCTCTTTCAACTGTTTAATCAGTAATCTTGCTGAATCTCAGCGGTAATTAGACACGCGGTTAGTTTAGTATCTCAGAGCCTCGTCGGAGTGTTTTTGATATTTGATCAGATTACTACCTGCTGTCCAAGACTTCATGGAAATCTTAAATCCAAGCTCTTTGCAGGAAAACTTCGTGTTGGGGGTCAAGTTCCAAAACCGACGGAAAGCAGAAAAATCTAGAGGGGCAGCGTATTTTCAAGATTCCCGAAAACAGTTCTCAAACCAACCGGCCGCTAAGACGAAACACTCTTATGGAGGAAAGAGCTATCAAGCCAACTTACCGACGAACGAAGGTCAAAGCGCGAAGAAGAAATTCGAAGAAAGCCGTCCGCATACCCAGAAGACTGAAGGTGAAAAGAAATCTTTAAACGATTAGAGGGGCCTGTTACAGCGAGGGTCCAGACCCCTGAAATTACGCAAAATCGCTCAAGAAGATACCTAAACACGGTCGTGGGAAAGAATTCCTAGTTACCAGTCATCCAAGTCCTGGTCGGCGAAATATCGGTAGAAGCGCTCATGGATACAGGAGCGCAAGTAAACTTCTTGAGCTACAAATTCTACAATGACAACTTTCGTAGACTACGGTTATTTAAAAATAGAAACACAGAAATTATAGCCGCCCAAGGAAAAACCTGCCAATGTGTCGGGAAATTTTCATTAAAAGTGCAGATAAAGGAAGAAACCCTTAAAATATTATTTTTTGCGGTGAAAAATTTACAGAACCCGGTCATTTCATGAATGGATTTTTTGAAGTCCGTTAAGGCCAGATTGAAGTTTCAGGAAAATGCAGTTTCGCTAGAGGTGCAGGAGCGGGTGGTGGAGTCGGTGAAAGAACCTGAATTGGATTTAAGCCATTTGACTCTCGAAAAAAGCCAAGCCATGCAGCAAGTGGTGAGCACTTTTACAAATTCGTTTTCAGTTGTTGTTCATTTGTTGCCTGGTAATTGTCAAATTGTAACACATGATATACGACTAACCTGCAATAAACCCTGTAGGGCCAAGTCCTATAGGTATGATAAACAGAAAGAGCTCATTATTGAGGAACACATAAAAGAAATGCTGCAGAACCAGATAATAACGCCCATAAATAGTGAGTACGCGAGCCCAGGGGTATTATGTAGGAAAACGAATGATTTCCCACCCTCAGATAAAAAAGCTTGGATGTTTGCTATCGATTACAGAAAACTAAATAACATTACGAAGTTCCCGGTTTACCCTCTGCCGGTGATTGAGGAAATTATTAGAAAAGATTAAATCTACGAGATATATGATTACTTTGGATTTAACATCTCGCTACTATCAGATAGCTATGAAACCGGAAGACATACATAAAACCGCGTTTATCACAAAATCAGGCACTTATGCATTTTTACGCATGACTTTTGGGCTGTGTGGGGCCCCGTCGACATTTCAGTTAACGCATCGAAATGCAAGTTCGCGACAAAAGAGCTTAAATACTTAGGATATAAAATTTAGAAAAAGGGCATAGAAACTCAGGATTCAAAGATAAAAGCTATCAAAAGTTTTCCCTCTCCTAAAACCGTAAAGAAACTGTCTTCTTTCCTTGGGTTATGCTCTTATTATCGATCATTCATAAAGGATTTCGCTACTATTGTAGAACCGTTGTTAGTACTTAAAAGAAAGAAAAGTAAGTTTACATGGACAGCAGAGGCGAATACAGCTTTTGAGAAGTTAAAAAAAGCGCTCATGATTGCCCCTGTTTTGAAATTTCCGGAAGGTGACAAAAATTTAGAAATTGCAGCCGACTCTTCGGACTATGCCGTAGGTGCGGTTCTCATGCAGAAAGGGTATCCTTTAGCATTTTTTAGTAAGACATTAAATGCTACCCAAAGCAATTATACAGCGACGGAGAAAGAAACATTAGCCGTGTTAATGGCTGTACAGAAGTTTCGAGTTTATTTCGGCAAAGCGCCAGTAACAGTCTTTTCGGATCATGTGGCCGTTGGCAGACTTTACTCGGGAAAAACTCTAACGCTCAGGTTAATAAGATGGGCTTTAAAACTTCAAGAATATAACCTAATAATTAAGTATAAACCAGGAAAGGAAAATAATGTCGCGGACGCACTACCCGAATAAAACTGGACGATGAAGGGAATGAACTCAAATGCGTTGTGTTAACTTCCGAAATTTTAGATTCTAGAGAAACAATTATTGCTGAATTGAAAGCTGATCCTGAATTTGGAAGTATTTATGCGTATTTAAAAGACCCTGAAAATGTTGAACACACGATGTGGCCACAATAAGAAGTAGAGCACAGAACTATGAGATAATAGATAATTTATTGTTTTATACTAAATCAACAAACGAAAACTTTGAGTATAGGCCAGTCATCCCAGCCTCGCTTCGACTAAGCACTTTGAAAGAATTACACGACTCGCCAACATCGGGTCACTTAGGGGTCAGAAAAAACTATAAGAAGGGTACGCGAGGCGGTATATTTCCCGCAATTATATAAAATAGTAACTGCATATGTCAGGTTCTGAAATGAATGTCAGTTAATTAATGATATTAATTACAGTCCGGCCGGGTACTTAAATAGTATTCGCGTTACATTTTCGAATGAAATATTAAGCATAGATCTCTTTGGTCCTTTTCTCCAGAGTGAGTTAAATAAAAATCGTTATCTTTTAGTAATTGTAGATCGTTTTTCAAAGTAGACAGAAATCGTTGCCCTTAAACGTGCATCAGTCAAAACAGTTGCAGATGCATTCATACACAGGTATATTTTCAAATACGGTGCGCCGATAAAAGTCATTAGCGATAACGGCAAACAATTCGTTAGCCAAAATTTTGAGAACATTTGCTCTGGACTTGGCATACGCCATATCAAGATGGTTCCGTACAGACCACAGGCAAACATAACGGAAAGAGTTAATAAAAATATTGTAAAAATAATTCGAAGCTATGTTAGCACACATCACAAGCGCTGGGATGGCTACATAGATGAGTTAGCTTATGCTTTAAGAACAGCAAGTCGTGACACCACTGGAAAAACTCCAGCGGAATTATTTTTAGGGCGTAAGTTAATCACACCACTAGATAAATTATTCTTTGTTCAACAAAGGGAACAAGAATTCAGACAAAAAGATATTCAGAAACTTATTGATGAGGCGGTTAAAAATTCGGATACAGCAAGAAACAGACAGAAACTTTACTATGATCGAAAACGCCATGAAGCAGATGTTAAAGGGACAAAGTTTTAAAAAGAAAATTTTATTTATCAAAGGCACCAGAGAACTTCACCGCAAAATTGGCTCCGAGATTTGAAGGTCCCTATGTTATTCAGGAAATCAAGGGAGCCATATTATATCTTAAGAACGAGAGAGGGGAAATCTGTAAAGCAAGTCCCGACCAGGTGAAAAAGTATTATGAGAAGAATGATTTTGAAGTGCTTAAAAGTTTCTTGCAGGATTCAAGTTCCCAACAATTGGAAGGTCCATAAGTAAGGCCGTCTGCTCCGCCACCCAAGAAGCAGAAAACCGCCGAGGAACCTAGCCCTTCTACAAGTTATTCAAGGATCCCGAAAAGAAGGAAAGAGAATCTCCAGACCCCAGCAGAGAAAAAGGTCAAGCGAGCAACTCCGTCTCGTAAAGAATCCTTGGTGGATAGCAAGAGGAAAAAACCAGTAACAAAATCCCACAGCAGACAAGCCGCGTGAAGGAAACCGCGTCCAGTTCCGAATATCCAAAGAACAAACAAGGCCGCCGTTCCTGAGAAAAAAGAGAGAACAAGAGGAACGAAAATATTTGGACCAGCGGAAAAAACTCAGGCAAGAAACTAGACAGGAGGTCGCCAGAAACAGCCGTCCAGGTGCCAAGAGGAAAGGACAGGAATCCGAATATTACTACCCCAAAAGGACGGCGGACAGAGGTCGGAAAAAGGAAGGGGACCATGGAGAAGAGCCGAAGAAGTCAAAGACGCAAACTGTCTGCCATGAATTCCTTGACATGGACCGAGTTTTGTGAGAAGAGCATGACTGAGTTTCAAACATCGAAAAGTCAAAGATAAGTTAAACCTTCTATAAATTTTTCTTTTGTTCTGAACTGTTATGTGTAAATACGAAGTTTCTATGTGTCGACAGATGTCAATTTGTCTCGGTTGAATCTCAGTTTTGTTTTACTGTATTTAGTTAAAGCAAAGTGAGATTTTCTTTTAAGCGTAATGTCTAAGAACAAGCATTTCATGTTGTTTGAAAGACTGGTTCTGTTATGTTAAAGCCAAAATTTCGCCAAATGTAAAATAGCTTCGTATTTTATGTATGAATGGAAAAGTTAGTTTCTGTGCCGCCAGATTGGCGAAGAAGCGTGAAGTAAAATGTTATTTTTTTCTTGTTCATCTTATTGTAAATTGTAAAAGTCATATACATTAGAATTTTGTAAATATATGTAAATACTTGAAAGCTATGTAAAAGTAGAATTTAGTCTAAAAGCATAAAATTTTAGATGCTAAAAACAAATGATCAAGAGAAACGAGTTAAAAGCTAAATATTAAAGAGCAGATAAAATCATGCTTTGGAGCGAAAGCCTGCACGTGAAAAGATGAATGAGGGTGAAGAGTATAATGAATGCGGTTTTTAGGGTTCTCCACCTATACTTGAGTTTAAGAATGATAAACATAGCTCATCGAGTTTTAGTATGATTGACTAGGGTGTGTCATAGTTGGTTGATTGAATTCTAACAAATCATTGTGGTTAGGGGAAGTGTTGAAATACAAAAACATGAAATATTCCCGTTGGACACCACACATAGTGGAGAACCAGGGTAAAACAAGTTAAATTAAAGTTTTGCATGAAGAATAAATGAATGTGAAACAAACAGTTAAATAAGGAAAAGAAAATCATTGAAAAGTAAAATACTACCGGGTATTAAGAAAGTGTAAATCATAATGTATTTTCAATATACTCATACTTGTTTCTTCCAGATCCTGGAAGGAAGAAAAGATTGAATGATAAAGAACGACAGTAGAGAGGATTCTGTACGAAGAAATTGTAATCAACGACAAAAATTATTGTAAAATTTGATAGCCAAAATTTTGTTTTATGTAAACGGGGCTCTTGAGTTTTAGGTTAGAATATTGAAACTTTTCAATATGTCGTTTCTAAGACCTGCTTCCAACTGTTCAATATTCTGGCAGGGGAAAATATAGGGTTTATATTTATTTTAAGTTATCTTTCCTGTTTAGCCTTCACTTTCCTCTAGAAATGATCGTGCCAGAGTGTGTAAATTATAGTAGCGCGCGCAGTTTATTCAAATTTAGTGGAAGCTAGTTGAATTAAATAGGAAAGGAAACTAGATTGTGAGTCTTGCTTTGAATTACGCTAGTGTGTGTGCTGGGTAGAATTTAGATCGGCGCCTGTCTGCCTGTGTGCCTAGCTTTGCAGAAGTGCTCTCTTTCAACTGTTTAATCAGTAATCTTGCTGAATCTCAGCGGTAATTAGACACGCGGTTAGTTTAGTATCTCAGAGCCTCGTCGGAGTGTTTTTGATATTTGTTCATCCAGTCATTACTTTCAGTTTTATGTTCTGTTTCAGTTAAACCGCCGGGTCGGCGCAGTTTGTGAACGTCAAGTGGACGCATTTGTTATTTTAAAGATAAAATAAAAAAGGGCCTGAACCCCTTCTTACGTTTCTGTGTAAATTCACACATAGTAGCAGTCACTACCCCGGTTTCTGATAAGTTGGAGCCACGAGATCTTACAAGTGTACAAGGTTCCTCACACTGAACTGTGAAATAAAAGGGTGGAACCCCACAAGTGAAACAACGTTTTTAGTGAATTAACGCAAAATGCCAAAACGAAATTAATACTCCTTCTGGTTAAATTGCCCCTTTGGACTAATAAAGCCTTTTTAAATGAAAATGAAGAACTGGAAGTCTGTGTAAATTAATATTAGATATTTATAACTGATCTTTTTATTCAGATTGTGTTTATCAAAATTATTGAATAATGAATTATGCATCCCTTTCCTCTGAGAAATGTAGATAGTGATGTTTACAACTGAAGAGATTAACTTCGAAATCACATAATTAAAATTATACTTTTATGGCGGACAAAAATGGAAAATTTTTAGGCTAAACTTAAAAGTACTCGAAAGTTTCATGACATAGGACTGTATAATTTTAAGAAAACTCCAAAACTGAAGAATTAAAGAATTAGTTTTAAGAATATCTGGTATTTGCATAGGTTTAATATGCATGCAAAGCTGTAGTACGTAATCACAGAGAGCCCGTTCCTTAAAGTGACATTTATATTTATATGAACTAATCAAATACTGGCAGTGTAATAAATTCTGTTATATTAGATCAAGATTTCAGCAAAAGTCTTTGGTAGATTAAGAAGTAAACTATAAAGAATGTTGCGAAGACGTTAATATACACATATGAAAGTTGTAGAAGTTGAAGAAAGTAGACTTTAACCTGGAAGTTACTGAAAATAAAAATCATTGCATTCTTTTAATATTTTAAATTGTATTAAGAGAGAGAGAAAAATTAAAACTTGAGAACCTTTTCATTCCTTGAATTTTTTTTATGTTGATAACAGACGCATGCAATATATAAGAAAATATAAGAAGAACAGTTATTTAAAATATGTATTTCTAGTTAATAGTATAAGTTCCTAAATTTATCTTTTGCTTTATATTGAGGATTCTAACGGAATTTCGAAAGCTTTCCTCATTTTATAATAAAAGTTGGCCTATTGACTCCAGTGATCTATTTCTGCAGTAGACGTACCCGGTTGAATAAAAATGTTTGCAAAGCGCTCTAGCAGAAAATTAGTGGAATTATTTAAGCTAACTTTGTAACGAAGCGAGACAGAAGAAAATAGTCATACCGTCGTACGTATTCAAGTTGTAATCTGTAATCTAACATTAGTGAAGCATTCGCTAAATGCACAATAATTAGTCACAGCCCATAAGATGTAAATTGATTACAGGATATATTGCTTTGACACAAATATGTTTATAAAAGAATTTGTGTCATAATTTATTATAATTTTCGTATTTGATAAACACTATGTTTATTCAAAATTAGCCTTAGGCAATTCAGCATTAAACAGTGAGCTTAGCGTACAGTTTCTGTGCTCAGAGTCGAAATGACAAAGGCATATTTTAAGAGAGCCTTTAAAACAGAAACACAGATGCACAAAATACGGCCAGCAGTGCAAAAAACCATAATATGTTCACATTTTAGGGTTAACGAATTCCAGTTCTTCGAATGCTAATGTACACTGGTGTGCAAACCTTAAGCAACAGGTGTTCTTTTTGCCATAACTCCACGAGAAATCATCTGAGAGACATGAAGTTCAGAAATGAGAGACAGCATTTTGTATTTAAATGATGACGAAAGCATGGTTTCTCAAAAATGAATACAATGCATACAGTTTGGAATCAAACAAAAAAAGGCTTTACTGAACTCATAGTATCATTATACATGATTGTCTACACAAGAGGAAGAACTACAAGCAGATGTTCCTGAGTATGGGATATGCCCTCCCTTACTTCAATGGTTGCTTCGCATCGCCTCTCCATACTCAGCACCAGATTGTCCAACAGATCTTGAGGTAAGCTTGCCCATTCCTCAATCAGCATTTGTTTCAATTGTTGGGTGTTACCAGGAGGATGTGGCCGTACCAAAAAGCGTCTCCACAAAGTATCCCACACATGTTCTATGAAATTTAAATCAGGGGAATACGTTTGCCAATCCATCCGAGTGATATCTTCACTTTCCAATAGCTTCTGAACGGCAGGAGTAGCGTTTAGGACGGCGGGCGAATAGGCCACCTTTATGAAGGCATCTGCGCACAGTAAACTGCGACACTTGTCGCCCCATTGCTGTACACAGTTGCTGAGCCATGGCGCTTGCTAACTGGTTCGGGCTCTTTTCGCCTGTAGGACGATATATCGGTCAACCACTGCAGTTGGTTTCTTAGGGTGGCCACCACCAACCTTTCTAACTGATTTGGAAGGCCTTTCCAAGCACGCGAAACGACACTTTTGTTGAATCCGAACTCTTCAGCTACACTTGTCACACTACTCCTCTCTTCCAGTTTTCCCATCATTCTCCCACGTGTGAAGTCATCCAGGTCATTTCTTCTAGCCATATTTCACGAAAGAACTCACTTGCACTTGCAGCGAATGTCTTGTGTCTCCATCCTTCCTTTTACTGTAGTCCTAAACTGAGCTCTCCGACTGCATGCGTTTTGCGTACTCTCACGCCGCTTATGACGTTTTGTTCCTGACATTTGCATAAGCATGACCTTTCTACTGAAATGCGTGTTCATTGTTCTGATCGCAAGAACCTCTTTTCTGCAATTTCATGGCTATCTGATTAAACTTTACTTTGTCGCTTAAGTTTTGCACACCAATGTATTTAAATACTGTTTAAATCAGCGAATTTTCAAATTATTTTGCAATTTACCTGTTCCATTTCAATCTAAGATCAAATATTTTGTGAGTGTTCAAAAGGAGTACCTCAAGATGTAGAACATTTAATGTTACCCTGCCCTATCTTCGATGGCCCTAGATTATGCTGGCAGAACGATTTGAAAAAGTTTGGTGTGACTTGGCCATTGAACTAATTCTGTTTTTGTGACGTCTAGACTGCTGTTCTTGACTTTTGCTCACTTTATTTATGCATGTAATATTTAATGCTTTAGTTAACTTATTTTTCTAAGCCCCGTATTGTATATTTGTGGTGCACAGGGAAATTGTATGTGTTAAAAAATATTACTTTGGTTTCTGGTCTATAAACACCTGTTTTAAAACAATACACATTATAGTTTACATACATATGTATATATATAATTGTAATATAGATATAAATTGTGAATATATAACTTTATGCATATACAGTTATATATTCACAGTTTTATATATGTATATATATATATATATATACAAGAAAAAAGTTCAAAGCAACATATATTCTTTAGCTACCAAGTGTAACCAGCTAGTAACCGATTACATCTACATCTCTCTTTCACTTCAAAAGAAACCTGCATTCAAACTTTTTTCACCCAAGTTCATTTTTCGTTTTGATTCAAAGTCTATTTTAAATTTTAGATATAGTTCAACAGCATAGAAACGGTAATGTATGTATTCGAAGAACATGTAAATTCTCGAAAAAGATGTACTTTTGAAATAGGACGCAAAATTGAAAAGCATCGAGCATATGTCTTTAAAAAGGTTTTATTTTCTAAACTATTGAGTACTGTTTTTCCTTTCAGTGCTATACTATTTTCTATACTATTCAGTACTGTTTTTCCTTTCAGTGCTATACTATGTTTTATACTAGTACCGTTTTCAAATTCGTATTGGAATATTGCAATAAATTCCACTTTACGTAACAATCATAGAGATATTTATTCTTTTAGTTTTATTTTACTTTTCCCTTTTCAGTTTTACCGGATGGCATTACTGATTATTATAAAATGGAAACACTTTCTAATGTAATTATTCGTGAATTTCAATGCATGGATGTAAAATAAATAAACATTTTTGGAGGAAATAGGCCTATGAATATTATCATAATTGTTTCGATCAGGATGTTTCAATAACATCATTAAAATAGTTGCTTGTTTACCATAGCGTTTCTGTTTTAGCTAACACATAATGTTATTAAGTTTAACTATCAATAAAATTTGGAAGTTGTACTTTCAAACTGCCACGCTAATCAGATATTTCAGTATATCCTAAAATATTTCAGAATACACCCAAAAATATGAGAAAAGTTTAATTACAAGATAAGAACAAAATCGTAATTAACTACCAAATATCACTTGGAATAGAAACTTTCCACAAAATAAGGTAAAGACAAATCGAACGAACATAACTAAGAAAGCATTAGTAGATTATTTAAAAATTTCCAACTTGAAATGGTTGATACAATAGATGCAATTAAATTAAGTATTTTAACATACAATGGACTTTTATTGCGATTAAAAAATGAATCATTTTAAATACTATGAACTTTTACCAGTTACTAACTTTTACAAGCTTTTTTAAACGCGTTTAAAGAGCTATGCGTTAATGCTGTCATAAGTTTTAGAAACATAGGCTACCTATAATGTGCTATGCGTTATATATATATATGGGTCTTTATATATCACGAGTTCAAATTTATTATAAACAGATTACGAAAGCTTGAAAATACAAGAGTATTTATATCCTTAACCATAAGCATGACTACCCAAGAAAATGTAAACTAATGTATTTATTTTTCAGTTTCATGACAACGATTTTCGCATATTTAAAATTTTATAAAAGCAGAAAATATATTCAATCAATAAGCTTCAGAGGGTATTGAATAAACATACTTCTTTGCATTTTTAGTAACATGCGTTAGAAATGTTTCTAAACATTGTTTTTCCCCAAAATCCTGCTAAATCTGTCACTAAGTAAGTCGGACAGATTTTTAAGTCAACTTAGGTCCGTTGCGTTATCTTCTTTAAGCAACTAATTTGAATGTTTCAAACAATGATGGTTTTGTTAGAAGTTTAAAGTAAAAGTTGAACTAGTCTTGATATTTCTTTAGAGACAGATTCCTTGCCAGATCGAACCGTGACATAACATAGATTATTATTTTTGTTCCATTCCAGACGTATCAAAAAGCCGATGTAATAGGTACTAGCATAAAATACACCAGAGCAAACGAAATTCTCGGAATTTGGATCAATATCTTGCAACAATGCGACGTTCAATCCACCAAGCTTCATCCTCGTAAGCTGATTTATTATAGGATGCTTAGGTGCGAACAAAATTTTCTTCTCTAGATGCGGATGCCCCAGATTGTTCCATCGTGTAAAAAATGCTTCGGAGTTCATAAAAAACGGCTCAAAAAATTTATTTATTGTTAAAGGAAGCTTCATTTCTATTTCTTCTGGGGTACCCTTACATATGAAATGTATTGAGAAAGAAGGTCTGTCTGTGAAGACATCTAAGCATTCTACTTCAATATCTTGATAAATCGAACAACCCGAATAAATGATCTGTTCGCAAGGTTTTAAACTGATGTTGCATTGATTTACAATTTCTGAAGCAATTACTCTGGAAGTAAAATTCTGAAACGTGTGCATTGTTTTATTCTTATATATGAGTCTTAATCGTCCTTGATGTTTTTCGAAATGGCTTTCAGCAAGAATGCATATGGAATCATTTTCATAAAGCGTGCCTTTTTGCTGCCATAGAAGTTTCTGTAAATTTGCCTCATTCCACTGAGAAGCAGATGTTATTGTCTTTGTTGAGTCGTTCTCAGATACATCGCTGCTTATATCTACCAACATGTCTGAAGCTGTCGACGAGATCATAGAATTACCCAAAGACTGTATTCGTCTACATTCTAATTCTTTTGAATTTTTTATGACATTTGTCAAAGTATTACTTCGTCTGTTTAAGTTCTCAGAACCGGAATGGGTTCTTCTTTTTGCATAACTTTTGGGACACATTTTTTGGTTTAAAACACCCTCAAGAGTATGTATAGATTTCAAAGAGGGGGGCATTTCTTCCAGAACAGTTGCTATATACTCAGGGCTAGCAAGTTTACTTAATTTCAAGTATTCAACTGCTCTTTGTTGAATTTCTGTATCGCAACTACGTATGATATAATGACAATTCAATATTTTCCATACTTCATTTTTAAGCTCTGGAAACAGATTCGTGAATTTTACATAGGCTGTCAGCAAAAGAGCTTTTGTCGGTGAGGAACAGGTATAGTAATATGAATGCAGCATCTGTAGTTGAGTTACTGGTTTCGATCTGGGATCACCAGCTATCAGATTTCCGAATTCTCCAAGTAAGTATCCAGACAATTTAACCAAATTTTCACAACAATTTGAATTGTGAAGAGCTTCAAATGCTGTTTTAGCTGCAAAACCTTGCACTGACTTATTTTCAATAATTACTTGTACAAGTCTAAACCAAACTTCGTCACTTATGTCGTCACCGGCAATTAGTATTAGTTTAAAAATAACATTTACATACCAAGTGTAATCTTCAGTGAATTTCTCAGCCAAAACTGCAATTTTCAAAAGAGATCCCTCTTTAAGTATTAAACTCCTTTTCTCGAGGATATAAAGCAATTCTTCTACTACTTCAGTAACATTCGAAGAATCGGAGAAAATGTACAGAAAATCAATTGCTCTCTGGAAGATGCAAATATCTGTTTCTGTACTCAGAGACTCGATAACACATTTAAAACATTGTTTTGTTACTATTTCCTGAACCTCCTCCGAGTGGGATAGCAGACACAGAGAGTCTAAGGCTAGAAAGCACAGATTTGACTCTTTCTTTTTTAAAATTTGGCTTATAATCTTCGCTGCTTTTAGCAACAAGTCTGTCAGGTAATTCAAGTGACAAATTAAAGCAACAGCTTCAAAAAATACTGCATGTTTGGCGTTAAAATGCTCATTTCTTTTTGATTTTGGGGTAATTTCTTGAGCCTTGTTTAAAATAGTTTCCAGACATTCTATTAGGCGAGTCCTTACAGAGATTTCCGTAGGAGTTGGGAACTGCTGGAGAAGCCTTAACAACTTGACACTTAGCCAAGGTGCAGAATTAAAATAATAATTGTAGTCCTGCAGGTCGATATAAGTTGAGGTTGTGATTCTGCTCAACCTCGAAACGGCAAGGGAAAAGCAAGTCTTCGTATCAATGAGATTTTTCTTTGCCAAAGTTTCTATTAAACTAACTGCCGAGGTGACTACACCCATATGTTGATCGGCTAAAAAATTTATTATGCTTACCTGGATTTCTCTTTCAGCGAAAAGATCTGGCTGAAATTCAGAAAAGCGTGATAAGCAAAGAGATGCACTCTGTTTTACGGCGTCAGTGGAATCTGGTGCTAGCAACTGATGCAAAACTTCCTTACCAAAAATTTGAGCAAAATGTGAGTTTGCCATATTTGCTAGAAACTGCAAAGCTAAATTCTGGGAAATAGCATTGTACGAGAAAAGATCAGCTTTTACAGAATTTATGATAAGCTTCATCAGATTAGACTTTTCATTCATGACTACAGAAATGAATAAGTAGCCCACTTGTTTTTCACTGTATCTACTAGACTGCATTAGATTAACTGCTTCTATAAGCCCTATGTCTATATCGTGACCAAGAAGAAATATGAAAAGCAACTTACAGATGTATTTCTTTTTACTATATCCATTCAGTGTCCGGGTACCATTGAATTTGGACCGTATATTCGCAAGCTCTTTATTAATTCTGCTGATTTCTGATTCTTTGCTGTTGCATTTCCGGATTTCTGATATGAATAAGCTTAAGCCCCGCATTTCATTTTTGTCGATTTTGAACATGATGTCATTTTCTTAACATGACTTTTTGAACAGTTCCTTTGTTTTTCTAAGGATCAGACTTGATCAACCTCTCTGCATTTTACCTCTCTGCAATTTAGCATTCAGACGATAAGCATGGTATGAAAAATGTTCAGGCGTCAGTTTTATTAAAAGCAAAAGTTGTTTCAAAATCGAATTCCAATTCATTATTATAAAATATTTATTAACATGTTGCCACATATAATTTTCAAATATTATATTATCATAAACAAATAAATACTTTTTCATTTAATATTTGCTTGATTTACTATCGGATTCATAGATTTAGAAATAACAGTATATCGCAGATTGTACAATAAAACGAGAAAAATATCGCGTATTGTGCAATAAAAGCATTCCTTTAGAAAGCTGGCAACAACTATGAGAGTGGCAAAAAACACAATGGCAATTATCGCAATTGTCATTTTTGCATTCAGAATATACATTTTTGTTTAAAATTTGAGCATTAATGACACATCATGTTTTTCCCAAGGCCTCTCGCTTTTCATATAACTTTGGTAAATTTTCCAAAATATAGAAAAGATACACAATAATAACATATGAGTCTTTTTATTCTATATAATATGCATATATATTAAAAGTAAAATAATTTTATTCAAAACCCTTACTTATGAAAAAAGGTTCAGACAATTGTGATACTTATATGGTAATTTCTGATTATTTGCATCTTCATGTAATGAATTTTAACTCCTGGGTGACTTTATGAATTGGCAAGAAATTTTTGTTTCAAACATCGCAAGACACTAACACGGAGGAAACTATAAAAATTATGAAATGAAAGATTTCACTGTTTCATGAGCAATAATTCAAATTAACGATGCCTAAATGCAACTTAAACTGCAAATTAAGCACACATCGTACCATTTCTTTACACTCTCTCGACTGATTCTGCAAACCTTTTTTGGAATAAAAAAGTGTACTTGGAGAGATTAACTTACTCCATCTGTTAGTACTTAGGGCGACTTATCTCACTTGTCTGACAGTAACATGAGACCACGCCCACGAAATTCATCGTGGCAAGGAGTGCAAGACTGCGCCTATCATTGGCAAGAGCCTCGGCCCAGTTCCGTCCCCAATTTTGATGGAGGGCATCCCGAGGCGACGGATCCGAGGGTCTCCCACTTCGTTTCCCCTACAACCAAACTCTCGAGAGGACGTTCGGCTCGCCGCATATTTAGAGTGCCCTCATGCCGCACAGACACTATACCTTTACAAACGTCATTACCTTCACTGGGATTCGACCCCGGGCCCTTCGGTTATGGCAGCCAGAGTCGCTAACAGCTAACCTGTTGGGCGGCTCAAATAAACTTCCGGTTTTTATTCGTAACCAAAATCTCTTTAGATAAAGTAGTTGCTCTCCGACATTTCCTTCTTTTATCTGCGCTGTCAATTTATAAGCTGTGTGCAGTCAGATTTTTGAATCAATCTTTTAATTAAAAAAAATTCTATAATATTTTGGCATTTTTCGATTACCAAAAACAGCAACATCGAAAATAACTTTGGTTCGCATGAACTTCAGAAAGAATTAATCTGTTTATGAGAGATAGTACAGTCAAATCCCAGACAGCTACAAAAATAAAAACTAATTACACATTTTAATATTTTTTTTCAAAGTATTTTAATCCACAATGCTGAAGTCAAATGACTTATTAAACCACTCGAAGGAAATATCTTCCTTGGTGTTTATTGTTTTTAATAAGCAGATCTGTTATTCTGGAAAAGTAACAAATATTGCCACTTTAGCAAAACATTTGTTGTGAGCCTCTTGCGCAAGCGATTCAGTTAAATAAATGCACTTGAATAATTACTTTTTTTCCTTACAAAATAAGTGCATAAACTTTTAAGTGGCACTAATTTACGTAAATAATGAATAACCCTGCAACAAGACATTTGTGTTTGCCGTTTTTAATGTAAGATTTTATCTTCTCTGATTCTGGAGAAGAATAAGTCGCATCGAAATTAAAGAACGGACTTTTTTTTATTAGATCTGTTGAAACTGCTCAACTTACCACATATTCGGTTACAAATTGTTTTAAAATTTAAACTGAAATTAGTATATCAGTATTAAATTGAAATTTCTTTTTAACTTTTGATTTTGACATTTTCTATTAATAATTGGTTAAATTTTTTCAAACTTTATGGTAAATTTTTAGAGGGGTTACATTTTAATCAGTTTGTAAAAATAGTTCAGTTCCTTTTTTCTTTATTTGAATTTCTATGAAGACTGCTGCTATTAAAAATTAGTTGCAATTTCAAAACTGTTACATAAATTTTTCTCTGAAAATCAGTTTGCTGCGCAGGTCACTTTCAAATTTTCTGAATTTTACGGGTTGTTATCTGCTACTTTGGTACTTTCTTGCTAAAGCTCCCACCGCGTTAAGGCACCGAAACTGCAATTTAATCCTCCAATCTGTAACGTTAAAAGGTATTTCTCCCGCCTTCTTCTCATGCCTTCGTTGTGTAGTGGTCAGCGCGCTCGGTGCGTATTCGAGAGCTCCGTTGTTCGAGTCCCAGCGAGGGCATTGCTCATTTTTCTCCTCGCCTGCTTTCAAAAATACCTCAAGATCTTACAACTGGCCCCCGAACTAAAAAAGGTGTTGGGTGGTGATTCTTCACCACCGGGATTTGGCGATTGGGTCCCCTGAACCCCAGTCGTCTTTTAAAAATGGGAGTGTATAAGGTCTTTCTCCCGCCTTCTTCGCATGCCTTCGTGGTGTAGTGGTCAGCATGCTGGGCGCGTATTCCAGAGACCCGTGGTTCGAGTCCCGGCGAAGGCGTTGCTCATTTTTCATGCTTCCTGCTTCAAAATAATCTAATGTCTCTACAATGTATCCATTTCAAATGTCGCCAAAGACTTTTGTGAGGACCGCTTTTAATAAGAAAGTATCGTTATTTCAAATGTAGCTTCATACTTACATGTCGAGGCAGTGTTGAGTTCTTGTTTCTAAGTTGCTTCTTTCTGATACTCTGATTATACAGCCATAGGCACATGCAATAGTACATGCATATTCACGGTCTTGAAAATATGCATAAATCTGCTGTAAATGTACCAGGTTTTTCAGAATTTAAGCTTGCGGCATTCGTTTGATAACCAAAGCAATGCTAATTTAAATTTTTTGTAAAAACGAAGTAGCGAACCTTTCATTGGGAAGATAATGTCTGGGTTTGATTAGGGTAAAACACATTGGGTTATTTATCTACGGAAGGAATGTCCTGATAACTAGACAGACACACCCATCTATAGACTACACCAGACAGACCAAAGGACATAAATTTCAAAATATGTGTTGATTTTCAAGTCAATTTTTCTCTGCGGTGTTAATGTACTGTTTCAAATAATAATACACACTGAAGCTATCCGTAGCTACTGCATGCTACTTCCAATGTATGTATCTTTTGCATGCTTACTTCTAGATAATTATAAAACTTTAGAAAACCTTTCACATTCAAACATGCTTAATAGATTTAATAGAAGTTTAAGAATTTATTGCCATGATTACAAATCAAGACATCTTTAAGTACATTCTTTATCATACGTACCAATTCTTAAGAACTATTCCGTAATTTTCACGAAACCCTTAGCATTTTTACGATTTTACACTTGAAGTCTACCTCATTTTTTTTCTTAATTTTTATTATTTATTTTACAGATTTTACGTTTTGTTTGTAAAGATACTGAAAATCGTTCTACCATTTCCGTTTGTTGCCAGATTAATTTTTGATGCATATTTTTATGACTGCAGGATTATCATCAGATCACGTACTGATGAATGGTAACCCCGTGTAATGCTTGTTTCGTAATTAAAGCAAACTCCATTGGAACACAGCAAACTTTATTTAATAGATCAATTTCATAACTGCAACATATAAGTTGAAGAAAAGGTAACATCAAAAATTAACAGCCAAAACGTATTCTATCTCTTTTTAAATTAAATGATTTTCTTACTTCGTGCGAGAACCGCACGCAGCTCTCGTGTTGGCGTTTCAAACATTGCCATTTATTAACATATAGATTTCAAATTCAACTATTTCAAAAGTTTAAGATTATTATTGCAACAATATCTAAAGCTGTTACACCCGTCGCCTACCGAAATATGTCCCATTTCACATTTCAGACTTTGCAAGCTGAAGCCTTTTTTTATAATCATTCTGTTTCAGACTTTCTAGATGCAGTAGCTTTCCATTTAAAATAAACATTAAATAAAAAAAATGTGGTTAAAATTTTCAGATCATAAAATTTTTAGAGTGAATAAAAATTGTAGGAAAAACATGTGTTATTCAAGACACATTAAACTTTACGAAAGAACCCTGTCAGGCCCTCTAAGATCATTGGACTAGGAATATTCTTCACTATTAACTCATGCGAATAAATGCTATTAATTAGTTTATGTGCCAAAAATGAAGTCTGCTTCTGTTATATGAGCAAAATTCTGAGATCTTCCTTTTTAAAAAAATATGTATTTTTCAATACAGTTTACGCAACTCTTCTTCCCATTCTCTCGTCACCTGCTCCAATCCCTTCTCCTCCTTCTCTTATCATTTCCATCCTATTCTCTTCTTGTGCCTACTTCACCCCAACTCTATGCATCTCCACACCATCACTTCACCATCCAATTTCGTAGTTTTTCCCATGTATAAGGTCAATACTTGTCAGTTTCTCTTAAGGAGACTTCTTCGAAGACAACAGTCCCTTTAGGCAAATAGTCTTCTATGGTTTTGCGTATCCAAGTAAGTAAATGCAAAACAGGATTCAGAAATAAAAGGATTTCAAATACTAATACACACTGGAGTTTATTTGGGGCCATTTATGATACTGCAAGAGTTTAATCAAAAATAGCAATCCCCTTTAGATATATTTTAAGAAATTTTTTTAACACAAATGATTTCTATAAAAACCTTTTTCGAAGATGAGCAGCTTTTATTCTCTTCAAATGAAATGAAAAATTTTTATTTCGAATATTTTCAATTGCTTTTGAAGTTTTGAGATCTAAAAATAGAGAAAATAATTTATTCGAGTTTTATTTGTGAAAGTGTCAGTATTCCAATGACGAGTGAGTTTGAATAGTTTAAGAGTGGCGAATCCTTAATTAGCTATTACGCGTGAATATTTATCTTCCCCGAAAGACCATTTAAGGGATGGAAAACTTTTCTTTTGATGGCATATTGTAGTCTGCGAAATTGTATTATAATTTCATGATCTTCTCTACAAAAGACTTCTTAACATAACACCTATAAATCGAGCTTAAGATACGTATTTGCGATGCTTTGTTTATTGATAATATCTTTAGGCTCTTCAATATTTTTCCAATGATATGAACTACACTAATCGGTATACAGAAAATATAAGATATTTTACATATTCTTGAGTATCTAGAAAAACAATCTTGTTCCTCAATGATAGAATAATATTTTAATCTTTAGCATGCATTTCAAAGTCATTTAATGCTTTTCAAAGCATTTGTTTCTTGAACTTTCTTCAATAATAATGATATGCATTCTAAACGAATTAATTATCTAAATCAGTGGTAGTCAACCTGGTCCCCACTTCCCACTAGTGAGAGTTCCAGCTTCATGGCGGCCGGTAGTAGAGCAATAAAACGACTCTGCGATTACATACTAATCGAGTAACTGTTGACTAGTTAAGATCAAGACAGCGATCAGTCTCTATTACAGGGCATTTGTATTGGGACCTCACCCGACCTCTTTTGCGAGCACCTGGCCTGCATCCGCCTGATTCTGCCTGGCCAAGGCCAGAAGACGAGAGGGACATCTCGCATATCAGGAAGAGTGCAGATTTCTAAAACTCGCGACCAGGCAAGAGATTTAAAGCGCATAAGTTTTGTCCACGTGACCGAACTGAAGTTAAATAGTTACGCAATTAAAACTTAATACAGTATCTAGGTAGATTTTTAAGAGAAAGCACGTGCTTACAGCCTCAAACAAAGTATAGTAAACCATCGTGAGCGCATGTCTCAAAAAAAGAAATACGCACGCGGTTACTCCTCAGAGTATCATAAGATGGGTTTCATAGAATCTATTGTAAATAAACAACATCCCATGAGTTTATTGTGCTATAAAACATTGTTTAATGAAACAATGATGCCAAGTCAATTGAGAGAACATCTTTCCACAAAGTATCCATACAACAAGGACATGCCCACTGAATATTTTCAAGAAATATATAAAAAATTTCAAAACCATTCAATTATTGTTGCACCATTTAAGAAACAACATACAACGAGCGAAAATGAATTAATTGTCAATTATCGCGTTTCACAATTAATTGCAGGATGTGGTAGAAACTATTATATTGTAGAAACTGTACTAATACCCTCTAAAAAAGAATTTATCTCAACAATAATGCATCAGGATGTACCTCAAATTTTAAAAATGTTGCCCCCCAAGCGCTAGCACAGTAAAGCGACGAATCGATTAAATGGCAGTCACTGTTGAAAAACAGGAAAACATCTAAATACAAGTCTCCATTCATCATTAACTATAATAATTCGAGCCGTAAACAAGATCAAATCCAATGGAAAACAATAATAGAATATTTCGTCAGATTTGCCAGGACAATAATGAAGATTTTATTAAGTTACTTTGGCAGTCACCGAACTTTTGGGAGGAAGTTCGGTGACTGTCAAAGAGTTCATCTTTGGCTAGATTTGTAGAATTATATGGTAGTGTTATACAATGACCAATTTGCATCAGCAGTTAATACCAGTCAAGAATGATGCATTTTTCGTTTCAGGTATTTTCAAGAGATTTAACTTTGTCAATTTGCAGCTTCAAGGAGCTAATAAAACTCTATTTATAGGTTGCCAATGTATTGTGATACTATTTATTGACAAACTTGAATTGCTTCGTCATAAGAACAGAAAATTTTACCCGTTTCCTCAATTATTATCTATAAAAGATGACATAACTCCAGAGGATATTAACAAATTCAGCACACACCTCAACGAACTTAAATTCGGAATGGAAAAACTATTTGAAGATATTTTGAAATTGAAGCTATATGACTGGATGAAAAATCCTTTTAAAGCAAATATTGAAGAGACTGATGCAATTTGCAAGAGGAACTGTTAGAAAATAGATATAATAAGAAAGTAAACATAAACTCGAGAGTGATGGATATGAAAACTTATGGCAAAATAAAGAATGTTGGTCTTATATCCAAATATGTGGAAAACGGTTTCAGTTTATTTATAGCTTTCTCTATCTCAATACGTTGTGAAATCGGGATTTACGGCTGTTAATTATATTATGACCAAAGCAAGAAACCGCTTGAATATTTCCGAAAGGAGAGACATTCGTTTTTTCGTCACAAAAATTGAACCGGATATTAAAGATTTAGTTTCCCAGCATCACCTTAGGGATCCTACTTATAGTTCAGTTAACTAATGTAATTTCTATGCATGGAAAGCATAAATAAAAAAGATTTAGCTCTAGTAAGTTTATAAGGTATTTTCTCCCTGCTTTACGTACGCCTTCTTGGTCTAATTGAAAGCATGCTCGACACGTAGTCGAAAGGTCTAGGGCTCGAGTCCCAGCGAGGGCAATGCTCCTTTTTCACGTGTTCTGCTTCAGAAAGACCTGATGACTCTACAAGTGGAGCCCGAGTTAAAAGTGGTGGGCAATAATTCGTCACCACTAGGATTTGGTCATTGGATCCCTAATCCCCAGTCGCTCTTTAAAGGGGGACTATATAAGGCAATTTCTCCCTCCTTTCAGAGTGCCTTTGTTGTGTAACAGTAGCAAACTTGACCCCTATTTGAGAGGTACAAGTTCGAGTCGCGGTGAAAACATTACGCATTTTTCAAGTCTTCTGCTTCAACAAAAAACCTCATGACTTTGGAATTTGTTTTATAAAGATTTATTCTGTCAAACTTAGCGAAAATACACATAAAGTACTTGGTAAGTAATGATTATTATATAATTTAACTTGCTGTAACTCTGCTTATCCAATGTTATCCAAAGTTTTATGAAGTAAAATTACTTTCCTACTTTGTAAATCACCATTGCTGTAAAACAGATGGGCGAATAGAAAATTCCTCTACTAACAGAGATACAAAAGTAGGCGGTATGTATAAAAAGGTTACTACCCTTGGTCTTAATGTTCTCTATAGTATAAAATATTTCTCAAGGGTTACTTTATTGCTTTGCTGGGGATGAAGTCATGTATCAGTGCATTGCTACAAGTTATAACATCACGAGTAAAGCAGAAATACGCAAGAAGAATTGGCGTAATATGAGTAATATTTCACAGTTATAATTTCTAACGCGAAACAGAAACTTTTTCTCAACTGCCTGCGAGAAAATAATGAAAAGGAAACATACGGCTATGGAAGAAAAACGGAAAATGTACTAAAAAAAGAACATTCTAGCTAAATGATAGAACGAGAAGACGCCAGTGCCATTTATTGACAGAAAAGTAAACAAAGAGCGTCTATAAATAATTCCAGAAGTCGAGAATATGGAGGGTTAAAAATTCGGATGACTAACAAGACTCGAAAAATCTTTATTGATGTAAAACTCCTGCAGGATAAACAATGCGTTGAACGGAAGATTCGCAAAGTTCATCTTTTTTTATTGAAAGATGAATTATTTTTTTTTTCCATTTCGTCCACGTTTCACTAAAAAGCATTAGGAGCATCGTCACCTATTGCAAGAGAAAAAAAATAAGCAATAAAAATAAGTAGGGACAGTCCGTGACATCAGATCATCCAAAGAAGCAGAGCTCATGATCACAGGGAAGAGGAACCATAACACAATATAGTGGCCATACATACTTGGATTGCAAGGACTGGTCCTTGGTTTGAACACTCGGTTAGCCGCAGAAACTACAGCTCATGATCACAGGGGAGTGGAGCCATAACAAAATATAGTGGCCACACATACTTGGATTCCAAGGACTGGTCTTTGGTTTGAACACCCGGTTAGGCGCAGAAACTGAAACTCTTGTGGGGTCCTTCCATCTTTTATGTAGACATTTTTGTTCTGGATGATCGAGTTATTTAGATTATAGCAAAGCACACGTCAGAGCGTTTTGCCTTAACCTCTTTATACCCAGCGTATCATTGTCAACTCAATTTTCCTCCGTGAGCCCAACAGTACGTTTGATACGAGGAAGAAGTGTCACTGACGGCCCTCTACATCATATATAATACGTGAAATGAAAAAGTTCAAATTTTAAACCCGCGTATATTATCTCAGAATGCTGCGAAAACTTATTGTATTGAATCTCTATACAGTAATCTATCTTTAACCCAAAAAATCAATCTTCTGTTGCTTATGACATCAGTAACCTCTCTAACGAAACAGATAACTTAAATATTCATATATCTTGGATAAGAGGCCATAGTGGAAATACTGGAAACGAAACAGTTGGCAAAGTGCCAAAGAAGCTGCTGTTAATCAAGAAAGCAATTATATAGATATAAAATTCAACAAATCTTATCTTAGACTCTCCATAATCGAACAAATTACTCAAATATGGCAAGAACAATGGAATAATGTGTCTGCAGGACGACGTACATACCTATTCTACCCCAACTGCAATACTGACACCAAGAGCACAAAATCCTTTCTAAGAAGTTATATTACTGGCCATGGACCATATCCTGTTTATTTTCATCAAAGGAACTTAACAGAGACTAATATCTGTATATGCGGACGAAACGGGGAGGGTGATCACTATCTTTTCTCATGTCCTCTCACGAAAAGTTTTCATATTCATACACCCAGAAATATTGATATATCCTTCAAAAGAATGATCATCAAACTTCAGCATCTTCATTCTAATATGAAATAAATCCACCAAAAACTTAACACAATTGGATTAGATCTATGTAGAGTAACCCTATCTACAACAAACGAAATATAACAAAATATTTAATTTCCAATCTTTCAGAATCTTTAAGAACAATTATCGATCTTTGTAACAAATACTTACTTGTATTGATAGTAACAACAAAAGACTTAAAAAATCCATAATAAACAAAATGAAATATAAAAATGGAGTCATGACAACAAATTAGAACTGAAAAGCTGAAAAGGTGACTCATGATATTGATTGCCGTGTCATGATAAAAATGAGTTATGAATATTACACGAGTCATGTAAAATATATGAACTAAACCATAATTTTTTTAATATGAATTCTACAATCATGAACACTGTAATGAGTCATGAACTCTGCCTAATGAATACTGAAAACTATTTGTGATCATGAATTCTAAAATAAAATAATGTTTTCTTCTACATTGTATATTATTATTCTCTTATACCATTATTCTCTTTTATATTTTATACTTCTATTTTATTAACTTTATTATATGCTACCTCACGTATTGCAAATTCTAATTTTATTAATTTTATTATATGATATATTATGTATTATTCTATATTTTAAGTATTATTCCAAAATTGTCAAATGATATATTCTGTGTTTTAGCATTTTATTCCAAAATTGGAAAATTCAAAATTTTATTATATAACACATTACGTATTATTCTATATTTTATTTTCTGTTTTCTCTTTTCTATTTTAAGTATTATTCTAAATTTGTCATATGAGATATTCTTTGCTGGCTTGACGTAAAACTCGTTTTATTTGTCAAATTTAAACTCGTTATATATTCTCTGTTTAACTCGTTATATATTCTCTGTTTTAACATTTTATTCCAAATTTCGAAAATTCGAAATTTTATCATATGACACATTATGCATTATTCTATACTTCATATATTATTCCATATTTTATTTTCCGTTTTCTCTTTTCTATATAAAGTATTATTCTAAGTTTGTCATATGATATATTCTTTGCTAACTTAATGTAAAACTTATTTTATTAGATTTTCCTGCTTTCCCAAAGGTAGAAAGAGTTTGAGATCTGGTCTCTTCCAGTGGGGGTAATAATTGATTCACCCATTACACAGTAACGCTTCTAATGACCCTTCTTCTAGTTTTCTTCTAATAACCTTTCTCCCTTTTTAGTCCTCCTCTCTTAATAATAAAATTCTAAGCCTCCCTCTACTCCCTCTGAAGGGGAAAAGAAAAAAATTTTTTTTATCATCATCTTTTTTCTTATTCTTATAGTCGGTTAGTGATTGGGAGCTATACCTGTTCTATCTTTAATGAAGTTTCTGGTGCTCCCAACACTTTTAGCTATACCTGTATAGAATCTCTAGAGTATCGGAAAAGCTGTGATGAATATTTTTATCATTTTATTTTGCGAAAGTTAAATGTGCTACGTTAACGGCTCACGTCCATAATTTAGAACACGCAGGGTAAGCAACTTAATATTTCTGTAGGTAAATATAGCAATAGGATATTTTAAGCACTAATATTTAAATTCTTAAGTTTTTTACTTCATTATTATGCAGAAATAATTTAAATTTGGGAATATAATCATTACTACTAATATTGCACTTATTTCGAATTTTTATTTTAATATTAAGTATTAAGATTTTTTAGTTTATACGAAATAACATTTAAATAACTTATACAAAAATTTAAATATTTCGATCAAACTCTGATTTTATAGGAATTATTTGCACAAGCTTGCCGTAATTGCAGAATATGCTCCAGCCCACTGTGACGTTCAGCACCCCAAGGTCACGGGCAACGGGGGGCAGTAATTCGCTCAACGTTGGGAGCAAAGACGTTAAGGTAGTCATGCCCTCGTGAAGAAACCTATAAGCGAAACTGAATCGTATTCACGCTATGTACGGGAAAAACCTCGAAACTTCCACAAAGCCGGTTCGTTTATCGAGACTTGAACCTGGGTCGAATTACCACAGTTCAGCGCTTTTACCTATCTGGAGATGGTGGTCTTCTCTGGAGATGGTGGAATATTTAGGCCGAAACCTGATCTTCCAACAATCTAACAATTTAGCACGGGAGATTCTTGCACTCTCACAGGATCTAATAGAGTGATTATGGAAATAGAAACACAAACTAACACAGCAGAAGTATGTGCTATGCACAGCTTAAAGATTTAAAATGATTCACGTGCTATTTCTACTTCTATCATTTGTGCTACTTCTATTTGACTTTGTTTTTTTCTTCACGCTTCAATAGATTCCGCCAAAAGGACGATATCTATGTAGTAAAAAACGACTTGTTGACCAGGGAAATAAAATTTCATCTGCTAAGGTTAATTTTACCAACGCTTGCTTACTGGAGTCAAACTGCAAGCATTGCTACAATACGGGAAACACAGAAAAAAAAAATTGGAAATTTACACACTCTATGCCGATACTGAGAGCTTAATATTAGTTGTTTTAGCATTTTGTCATTAGGGTGTTTTTGTGCTTTGCATTTTATTTCACGAATATTAAGCGGTATTTGAACGAGACAGTAAACTTCTGAAAAAGAAATTTTGTAACTGCTTATGCTTTTTCTTACAAAGAAAGAAAATGAAAAACAAAATGTCTTCTTAGTGGAAGAAACCTAATTGGGCGAGATCTTGCTAATTACAAAGGTCTTTCCAGTGCTCGCAACCACCGCCATTTTCAAAATGACTCCTCACGAATTTCTGTAGGGCCACCAGCGGCCGAGTGAATAAGATTGTTGAACACTGTTTTTTTTGTTTCACTGAAGGATTTTTGATGCTGAGTAAGAAAGCGAGAGAAATACTTCATGTACTCAAGGGCTACTGGGGATTAGGGAATCCAATCACCAAATCCTGGTGGTGGAGTATCATCATCCACCACTTTTTTTAGTTCGCGCGCCACCGTAGAGTCATTAGGTTATTTTTAAGAAAGAAACATGAAAAATGAGCAATTCTTTGCCCGTATGCAGGCAAGCCTCCACATTATTCAAGCGTCATGTTTGTTAATCGCAACCTCAGGATGATAGCGCCATAAGAATGCAACAACCGGTTTCTCTTTCTCTTCTGCTGCTGGAGTTCGGAGGTGTAGGACGGCCTTCTGGCCTGTTCCTCTCCTGCCGACGTGACGTGCCATTTTTTTCTTCTTCCTGGAATGCTGCCTGATAATACCATGCGAACGTTTGTGAGAGGAATTCAGCTTGATGGTACAACGCAAGAAAAGTTTTTCTCCAGATTCATATAATATTGCTGCTGTTGATAATTTTCTGTCCAGCTACATTGTTGATTAAGATGTTTTCGCCTCGCCAGTGATCTCCGTGCATACTTGTTTCTTCTTCTTTAGATGTAAAAAAATACGATCATTAACCGAATATGCTTATTGACTGCCCTAATTTTTTATGGTTGCAATTCCTCCAGAACTTTCATTTTGTGTAGATGGAAGACGACTGACTGTATCGATGAGCTCAGAGTTACGTTCTTAATATTCGTTAAGTCACGTGCAACATATTCCGGGTGTGAATTCGTATGAGTACCTGCGTTTGTTTGTCTGGCAAATACCTTCTTTATTATTCCTTAGTGCTTATTCTGAAGTAGAGATGCTAAAATAAAAATAAAAATAATTAATTTTCTTGTCATATATTCGAGTTATCGTCTTTTGGGGTAAGGTTACTTTGATCTTATATTTACCTTCAGAGATCTCACATTTCTGTTCTCACATTTGTATGTATCTATAGATTAACGCCGACACAACGCAATCTCAGTAATTTTAATTTTAATTGATGATTTAAGAATTTAAATAATTTTTACCTTTAGCACCCACTTTTCCATTCTATTACTTTTGGTTCAATATTTTATTACAGCCAGGACTCGAACCTCTCAAATAAGGGCGGACTGTGCTGACCATTACACCACGAAGACATGTTAAGAAGGCAGGAGAAATACCTTATTCGCGCGCTACATTGAAGGAATCAGCGTGTGCTTTCTCTGTCCGACAAGACTACGTAACCCGTTGAACCTCCTTCGTGCTGGGGATAGGGGCTTGTAATTGTTCCCCTTGAACGAGGAATTCCCAGTAAGCACGAGTCATAAGCTCGTGTTGATTACGTCCCTGCCCTTTGTACACACCGCCCGTCGCTACTACCGATTGAATGATTTAGTGAGGTCTTCGGACTGGCTCTCGAAGCGGCTTTCGGGTCGCGTCGGCGTGCCGGAAAGATGACCAAACTTGATCATTTAGAGGAAGTAAAAGTCGTAACAAGGTTTCCGTAGGTGAACCTGCGGAAGGATCATTACGGATGGTCAGATTCGTCTGGCAAGAAACATTGGTGAAACTCGGGGAGGGAGGTTCGCCTTCCTTCCTTGTGCTGCGCACCAGTGAGCGGCGTGGAAGCGCAGAAAAACTTTGAAAACTTTTTGAAATCCCAAGTGGTCTACCTTATAACACTAGTAGTTAGATCAGAATTATAATCTCGACGAACAAGCTGTTTGCATCGCGTGTTCGCTGTTTCAGCGATGTATATCATAAAACATAAATGGTGGTCAATTTCCACCCTCCCTTAACCCGAGTAAGAAGTACGTCCTCCAAAGGCATTCCTTGCGTTAGACAGGTAGTCATTCCTCATATGTTTTTTCATAATCTAATAATTCAATTCAATCCAATCCGAATCCTTATAAAATAACAGTTTGGTTTGATCGTTATCAAAAATGTTTCCAATACATGTGTTTGATATTCCTTTTATTGCGTGTACTATAATTTAATACTGAAGAAGCTGCTTAAAAAAGAATGGCCCGCATTGAACAAAATTTGTTAAAATAGTATTTCAAAGGATATTTCAAGCTGGAAATAATAATTTGTTATTTTCAAAAAATAGTTGATAGTTTATTAAATAAAACTTGAATAAAAACTCTGCCAGAAAAAATAAGTGGTAAAGATGCCTCAATGCTTTTTAACTGAGTTTATAGTTAAAATGTGTTTCAAGGTGTTTTAATTAATTGAAAATAGAAAAAGATTGATTCTTCAAATAATAATTTTGTTTAAACCAATAGATAAATCCATTTTCTATGGAAATAATAAGCTTATCAAAACCCTTCAGCTTTTGACATTTTTTTAACTGAAAATTAATATTTAAGCTTTTTCCGCACCAGTGTAACATGTGCAAGTTTTCTCATAAACTATCGATAGCAGGAAAATGACTGAAAGCACTTCATTAACTGCATATTTTGAAATTTAACAACATTGGACGGCAAAAAGCTAAAAAGCTTTTAGCGTTAAAAGCACGATTTTTTTTCTCGATTGAACGAAAATCTTTAAAATAGCCGAAATCGACTTTCAGAATTTTATGCTTTTGGATAAAGCATTTTATTCTGAGTAATGTGATGTAAATACTTTTCAACTTCCATTAATTATTTATCAAGATATGAAAGAAAACAGGGGCTCAGGATTTCCCGTTTAACTACCTTACGTCAGTTGCCATGTCAGTTGGTTTGCGCACTGAAACTACTTTTCTACACTAATCGTAACTTAATGCAATTGCTTGTGGAAAAAGAAAATCTATCAAAATATTCACTGCAATTTTTAATTAAATTTTTTCCCCCATCGTTCTTTTTTCCAAAATGAAGTAGGACTGCTCACACTCTTTTCTACTTGTTCTCAACTTGTGGGTTGTCTTAAATATTCTAGAAACCGCAGATCTTATGAATGCCAGCTGAAAAGATGATAAGCAAGAAAAAGAAAATATATATTTCACAGTGAAGAAGAACATGTAACCAACTACAAAGGTTGTGTTAAATTCACGAAATGAACATAAAAATTCTTAAGAAAACAACGATATATAAGATAGTACAGCATCTTTTAGAAGCAACAAATAAAATTTCTTTATAACAAGGAAGAAGCTAGAACAGTGATACGGAATTTAATTTCATTGTTACTAAAACAAGAAAGTATACTCTTCAAAACTGAAAGTAATGAAGGAACAGAAAGAGTTGTCTATCAAAGGGAAAAATTTGAAATTATAATTAATCAAATATATTTAAATTTATGATATAAAATATTGCTATATGATATAAAATTTAAAAATTCGTTTTAAAATCTTAATACAGGTCACACACACACACGTGCGCGCGCGCACGCACACACACACACGCACACGCACGCACGCATACACACGCACACGCACATACACACACACACGCACATTATATTTATGAAATGTTGCAATTTCGAGTGATGCGTATCTTAGTTTACGTTTAATAATTTTGCTATGCATTGACATATTTTCTATTATTTTGCTATAGTCTTCGCTCTAAAATTCATTCGGAGTTTTTAAGTTATTATACAGAAACCGTTGTCATGGTTATAGAATTGAAATTTTTATTAAAAAAAACGAAATTTTAAGTTAAAATACCTTTTTTTTAAAAAAACCTGGTTTTTAATCTTTCATACATGGTATCGCCCAAATCACTTAAAGTGAAGCCTAAAATGTTTTAGCACATAGAAATACCAAGTAAACACATGAACTAGAATTATAAATACAAACTGAATAGGCAAAAGGTTACGTATAAGCTCATTAAAAGTTAGATGAAAATGATTTTTATTAATTAATATTTTATAAATTATTCTAAAATTGAACTAATTAGGTTGTCAGGACTGTGTGTTCGGTGCATACTCTTGGCGAACATATTCGTGAAATACTTTAAGTTCTGATCTTGAACAGGGAGCTGAATGCAACTATGTTCTGTGGTAGAAAGCTATGGTTAAGTGGTAGAAGAACTGCACTTAAGAAGGATTTAAAATCCTCTTTTATTAAACCACAATTATATGCAGCCACTTTCCAACTCGAGAGGGATACAGAAAATAATGACCGCACTGGGTCTAAACTGAACAATCAAATAATTTAAACTAAAATTAAATAGAAATTAAGTAGTCGTTGCTCACAGAGCTATAAACGTGAGGTTGGCCTCTATGCTAAAGGGTGCGTAGCAAGATTTAACTAATACTAACGCACTTAGATTTACTTCAATAAGTAATAGAGTAACAGCGCTAAGGCTTAGAATTTAAATACTAGTTGTCAGGCGAACGTCGAACAGAGCAGCCGTGATCTGAGACTAAAAGCTCTCTCATCCTGAGAGGTTCCTACCTATCGCTTAAATATAAATTTGGCTCCACTTCAAATTAGCATAAAGCTGAAATGCGCGCTTATTCTAACGGGAAGTTGAAATAAGAACAGATAGGAAAGGCAAATTAAAATAAAACTTTGTTAGTTTAAACTAAAACCTTACAAGGTCTTCAGACTTTATCTACTAAGTGAACCTAAAAAATTATAAATTATTTGTGAAACCTCACCATTCTCCTGAGAATACGTTAAGAAAGTAGGAAATATATCAAGTCTACGTTCACTTTATGTTAAAAAAAATAAAACGTTATAAATCATTTTTATTGAACTAGTTTTACGTATGCAGTTATTATTGTATTATTAATCCCTACTAAACTAGGTAAGTTTAATGATCTATATGCGTTTGAATTTTTGCGAAAAATATGAAGAATCATTAGGTGTAATTCCTTCTAAATGCATAAAATCACGACTTAAACAACGCAGCAATATCATCGCTAATCTCGCAGCAAATTAATCTACATATATACAAGTATGCATACTGGAAAAAGATTCCATTACGGTTAACATGCGTCGAATGAAAGAAGCTCATGCAAATTTAGTTGAGTCCTGATTGTTTCTTTTCATAAACCACTATCAAAGTACAGAATGCAAAATACAAGAGATAAATGACTTTTACTTGGCATCCAACTGGACTTTCCGATTGCAAACAGTAAACTAGATATGCTATCAGAATTGCAGAAAACGTTTTGATTAGTTAAAATCCCTTAACATTTTTTAGGTATGACAGCAACTTTACATTTAAGATAAAGATCCAACTCGAATCTCTTTCTTTAGAGAACGGATTGCAGCAGGACGATCTCTTGAGAGTGTCAAGCAAAAGCTTTCATAATCAGACAAATATTTAATATCAGTCCACCCCTGAAATTTACGTATCTTAGATTTGGAAGTTAATGACCATTAAAAACGCATACAGTCAAATAGAATTACAAATGCCTCTTTATTGTTCTTGTTTCTTTTTAGCCCAAAAGGGCAATTTGCCCAGAAGAGCTATTAATTTCGTTTTGCCATTTTGCGTTGGTTCGCTATAAATGTCGGTTCACTTTTCAAATTGTCACTACCAAATATTAGAGCCCTGCATTATAGTTAAAGAAATTAAAAAAATGAAGAATCTGCATGAATGTATGAATGTTTCTCGTACTGTGAAAAAACAACGGTATCTACAGACATAGAATTTTGAATAACAAAGTCCTCTATTAGAATATGAGCGTCTAGAAGCCTAAATTTGGAATTTGGAATTTGTTTTACTATCTATTTGCTATTTTGTCAAACATTAAAGAATTTTTGATTAACAAACTCAATGATTTCAAAGCGAGCAATGGCAACACTACGAAAAAAAACATTTTTATCTCCAACACGCAAGACTGTGTATCGAAAATTCTAAAGATATGCTCTTTTAAATATTTTGTGATATTGCTGTTGAATTGAATTTGATGGTTTAAGTGCGAAGAACATGGTATTTATTAAGTAAAGGTAACGCACAAAACATTGATAACGCCAACGTTAAAAACAAAATGTTGGGAGTCATATAAAACCTGAAAGCTTTCGGATTTTCTTTTTTTCTTTTTTTTGTTACCTTATGTTATTTTGCTTACATTTGATTAAGCGGAACCCAATTCATGAAAATAAGTTTTATTTTACATTTTTTAGTTTAAAATAATACAAGTAAAAATATTATTTAATTAATTCTATTAGGTACTAAATTTTGAGATCCGTATGGTATTAAATATTTCTTTCACGTTTTAATTTTCACTAACAGAACCCCTATATTAATTCACATGCAACACCAGGATTCCGCGGAATACAATTTGAAGTTCATTGATCTGAATTAAGCTTAAAATCTGTATTGTTGCACTAATGAGAACATGAAATCATTTATAATAGCAGTATATCGCAGAAATGAAGAAAACACGTCTAACAGATAATTTCTAACAAACATTTGCACTATTAGGGCAATTAATCACAAATATTTCTAATGCTATATACTATATGACATCGGATATTTATTTTAGCTCTTTTGACAAGGAAATTTTCTTGTTAAGACAAAAATGTATTTCCGATTCCCTGTTCATAATTAGTTATAAATATGTGTCTTCTTTCTAAAAATTATTTTTGATTGCAGAATTATCTGCACATATTTTGTAGGCCCGAAAACACAATATCTTTAGGAAACAAAATTATTTATACAGTGGTTCACATTTGGTTTTGAACACTTGTTTTCGACTTTCTCTTACATTTGTTTTTGGAAATTTATTTGCGTAAACCTTGTACTAAAGCATATTTTACTGAAACACAGACTTCAAATTTTTTCTAATATATTAATTTTCTTTAATTTCAGCCTTTCTTGTTTAAAACTAAATATCATCAAAATATTACTTGTAATGAAATAATTTGTTCAAAAAGGGCTAATCGGTAATTCACTTAATAATTCGGGCAATCAAAATTTTGCTGAAATGTTTCGGTAGACAATATTTCTTGTTATAATTTTTTTTCGTTTTGAATGAAAATACATCACAAAAAGTATCCTGCGTTTGAAAAATTTTTCTTTTTCAGTAAAATATGTTAACACTTCTATATCTGAAGTGAGTATGGCAAGATGCTACAAATTAACCACCAGTTCAGTTACATATTGAAAAAATTAATCTTTATAAAGATGGTAAAAATATTCCGGATGTACAAAAGCTCTTGACGTAAAGCATCTAATTACCTTGGATGCAATGAAACGATGGAAATTGCGTCGAACTGTTGCAACTGCACTGAAGTCTTGACCACATGCCAAGCTAACTTCAAAAAAACGCAGATTCACACTATGAAAATTCAAACAAAACCCAAAAATTAGCACTATAAAACGTTAAGAATATTTAGAAGAATGGTTTGCAATAAAAGTTAACCCTGAAACTCTTAGAAAAGTCAGTTAGGGAACATGGGTACTTGGTCGATCATCAAGAAGGAAATGTTTTGTTAACAAGAAAGCAAAGAAACTGCGTCTGGTGTTTGGAAAATCTATACTTTTATCATACTGTAAGAATGTTTATCTGCAGAAAAGTCAAAATTCGAGTCTGACAGATTAATAAATATGCTGCAAAATTCGAATTAAGAGCTGAATTCGAAGACCCTATAGCTTACTATTATGCACGGGGGTGGAAGCATGATGGTTTGGGAATGTTACGCTGCCTTTGAAATAGGAAATTTAATGTTTATGGAAAGTAATATGGATTAGTATAACTATATAAATATTCGTAATGAAAACCTGAAAAGAATGCGACGAAACTTACATTCTGTTTGGACAGCGATCCTGTACATGACGCTCTAAGTGTGTCCTTGTGGTTATTATATAACTATCCTGAAGTTGTCAAACTTTTCCATATTCTCCGAGCATAAATCCTACGAAACATGTAGGGAGTAGGTTGCAGAAAAGAACAAAAAAACATGATAGCTCTTCGAAAACTCTACTAGAAGAAATTGTCAGGTAGGAATGAACGAATGGAAAATTCGCACATTACAAAATTATTTTAATTCCTGCCAAAGTTCATGAAAAGCATAATTTTAGCTCAAGGATATCCGTAAAATATCGAATGCCCCATTATTTACACGTTTTTACTAAACTTAAACTCTTTTTACAATGCGTCCGAATATTTAATGCGAATTCATTTTCAGTACGTTTTTGGATAAATTATTTTTTATCACCAAATATGTGAGTAATTTTTCTTATAACAAGCAGGTTTTAAAATAGATGGGGAACGAAAAATAAAATATTTATAATAATACAGTCGCACTCGATTATAACGAGCGTGAAGGAACCGCGATATTTGCTCGTTATAATCGAGTGCTCGTAAAAAACGGGTTCGTTAAAAAATTCATAAAAATTCATACATACATATATTACATTAGGTATAATTTATTTATTTTTTATTTCTGTACAGTTAGGCTGGAGAGTACTTGTAGAACTGGGTATTAAATACTCAATCCTGATTATTCCCAGCATAAAAAATGTTCGCAGGATTTATGACTCATCACTAACCCTCGTCTGATTTCGGAAAGTCAAAGGAATTTTTCCAAGAAAGTATTAGCTGAGGTGGAGAAGTAGAAGTCAATAAAAATTTTATGAATCACAACAATATTGCTCGCTATAACCGGAGTTTGCTGTTTAAAAGCGAGTTATGCTCTCATAAACTTAACATTATACCGACGAAGTATTTTCGATTTCCTCGTTAAATCAGGGCTCGTTATAAGCGAGTTGTACTGTATTAATAAATGTTGGTGTTGTTTTTGTCGTGTTCAAATTGCATGAAAGAATGATTGTCAGAGCCACAGAGGTTGGACTTCTATTTTCCACCTCAATTTTGAGTTAGAGCACCCCGAGGGTCTCCCACCCCTCTTCTCTTCCACGAAACCATACAAGAGGATTTTCGGCTGGCCGCATATTTAGAGTACTCCCATGCCGTGCGAACACTATACATTTACAAACATCCATGTCTTCTCCGAGATGCTTCTGCATTAATAAATGCTATTTGCAAATAAGACTGGGAAACATAGATCTATGAAAATAAATGTGAGCCACTGTAATTATTTTTAATACTCAGTAAAGTGTAATATATTCCTTCTCTCTTAATTCTTGTTGAGTTATTTTCCATCTTTAAAAATCTCTCCGCTGAATTGATGTTAAAAGTCCTTTCTCCATTATGCCAACTTTTTGAAACATTTTTTCTGTTTTCAGATTATTTACAGAATAAAAATTCTCCCTACATCTAACCACAATAAAAAAACATATATTTGAAGACAATTTCTACTCCTTAGTCAATTGAATGTCACATGAAAATTTCATTTAAAAAGATGACATTTTTATATATTTCAAATAGAATAACAGAATTTGTGAAAATTCTCTCTCTGTAATAAAATCTTGACCGTAAATTGCTGTACGAATTTCGATCAAACTTGCAAAGTTGTTTTTCAAATTCTTCTGTCTGTTTGTAGCAATAAATCAAATAAAGTTTAAATTATTCATTAGCTGAAAAAATGCAAAAATGTGCATAAAACTGAATTTATGTCAGAATCAGCATTGACAATCGTCTGCGAGCTTCTTTTTTTTCATAGTTGGGAATGGTTTTGGTTATCTGTGTCAAAATTATAATAAATCCAAAAATGTCTGAGACAGTAAAATACTCGTTTGAAACTTAAACGAGTATTTTACTATTTGAGACTTTTGTTTTCACTTGTATTGCCGTTGACAGATTTGTTTTCTCTATTTTTGTTACTGAGCGAAAAAAACAAATCCGTCATAGAATTTAATGCTTTTTCTCTTCTTTCTAGACGCGAGGAAATTGAATTTATTTCTGAAAGTTCTTGTTCTTTTAATTTTATTATTGTTTCGTGTCATTTGAGATTCTTTCTTGCCATGCTAATGGATTGCTTGCGAAAAGTTTATTTATTATTTTTCACTCAAAGTAGATTGTTTTCTTCTTGCATTACCTAAATGTTAGAGAAATTAAAAAAATTCAATCAAAATTAGAATTCATCCAAGTTGACAAATACAAAAAACGTAGAAGTTCTTTGAAATAAATTCAAATAAATATTTACACTGCTTAAGAAATGCGATATTATTCAACTACGATTCCAGATTTCATGCGAATATGCGTTAAATCTGTACGTAAACTTTAAAATATACAACTATAAAATTTATATGAATAGTATTCAGTTACTTAACTTGAAAGTTCTATTTTAATTGAAATTTTATTTGCATAGAGATTCGCATAATTTAAAGAGCATATTTAATTTGCCTTTTACACAAGTTACAAAGTTCGTCTGCAAAGTTTGAAAAGAATTTTCTAAAACAATATGCTAGTTCTTCATATTTTATAACTTTTTCTCTAAAATGGAAGCAGACTTACTGTGTTTCTCGAATTATTATAAAATAATATATGTTTATTACAAAGTATTGTTAGAGTAGTCCATTAAGGTTTTATGAAGTTTTACTCTAATAATAATTAACGCTTACTCTTAAATGTTTACGTTTGTTTGATATGATGTTTAATGCAAAGAGTCTAAATAAAGATATTTCATCTATCAGCTAAAAAAATGTGATATGAAACTTTAAGAGTTTAATGCTTCAAAGAGAATTTTTTGAGTCAATAAATGTAAATAATATCTACTTTTGTTAACTAATAAAACTAAATTTTTACCGAGTATCTGTGTCCTTTCTCGTCAAATTTGAAGGTTGGCAGGGATCTTTCCAAACTTGAGCTAGTCATTCTAACGCAAGTTTGAAAGAATAGATCTATTTTTACTTTGTTACTACTTGAAATATCCGCCGTTTCCTTGCTTTTACGCTGAGTTAATAGGCTTCATTTAGGGGAATGGAGTTGTTTTTCGAAATCTCAAATAGACAGTGAGTTTTCTCTCTTATTTTGTTCAATGCGAGTTATGAAAAATTTAACAAGCTTGAATAAAACTGTAGATATTATTTGGCTAGAAAACAAGCATTAATGTTTTCACATATTTTATCCCAAAGCTTGAGAATGCATAATGTTTTTCGTTTGTTTGACCGAAGCTTAAAAAGATAAACTTTTGTGACTGCCGACTCTTGTGAAAACTACGTATAATTCGCCCTATGGGAAATATTGTATTTCTAAGTTACATGGTACTTCCAAGTTAATACCTGCTACATAAAGTGACCATCCCTGTGCCTTGTACAATTACTTTTATGCTTTATATGCAAGCCGGATGCGAAAAAGCCGGATGTTAAATGCAAGCCGGATGCGAAACTACAATCGCTTGAAATCGAAGGGTATATTTGAATATCTGGGTACCCGAGGAATTAATACATCTCTAACTGCAGCATACCCCATTATGATAGTGGCTCTATTACATTCGGCAATAGCTTCTTCATGGTGAGCCTTGTTCCTTGAGCCTTATCTTTCACGGTAAGCCTTTATACAAAGCGTGAGATGTAATACGTTGCACAGCTTTGACCGATCGATGTATAATATGATAAGTGACTCTTTATTTAAACTAAGCTTGTTGTGGTATTCTTAGGGGCTCAGAGAGCATTTAAAAATTCTTTAGGGTAAAGCATAGTTTGCTCTGTAGCTATTACTGAATCAATGGACAAAAAGATGACGATGTTGCCGGGAAGCATTTCCTGGATAAGTTTGTTATATAATTATGAATTAATATCTATCCGTCGATCGATTAAGATCAACTCTTAAATCGATTAAAACTCAACTCTTAAATCGATTAAGATCGATCGATTTAAGAGTTGAGTTTTGGTTTGTTATCCTTTATTAATTTTTTTGTGAAAATAACCGTCCACTTCGGACAGTTTCTTCATGGCTTTCGAAATATACTGATAGCGGGAATGCAATAACGAGTACGGGAACCTAAGAATGGTGATGCTGTACGTAAGATGGGTGTCGTAAATGCACTTTCTGATTTAAAAATCCTGAGTGAGGATCTCTTGGGGTGATTTTTTGAGATCAAGTATGCAAAATTTTATCCATATCGGAATAAAAGTGTAGATTTGTATGAATGACACACACACACAAAGAAATAAACGGATACTCTTTATTATATGTACACACTGATGATTCAAAACATTATAACCATCCCATACTTTTGAATGAACTCGTCTGGATGACGTGGAGTGCAAGTGATTAAGTGGGAATGGTATTTAATTGCTGCTAGAGAAGATAAGGAATTATTCTTCCACATACTTTTACGAGTGATGGGAGAGGCTGCTGGTCTAAGAAAATCTGATAGAAGGCAAACTGTAATGGCTTTGAAAACTCGGAACGAGTATCTCCGAAACTGCACGACTGGTAGGTTGTTAACACCTGCTGTTGTTAGTGTGACGGTGAAATCATCAGTAGACGCCAAGGTGTTGTTCGCCCATGCGTCATCAAAGGAAAAGGAAGTCGGAGACTATCCCGCTTGGTACAGCAAAATCGGCTCCAGACAGTGGCTCAGTTGATAGCCCAACACAATGCAGGCCAAAGTGCTTCGGAACTCACAGTTCAGCGGATACCGTTGGATATGGGACTGCGCAGCAGACGTCCCACTCTTGCGCGTCTGTTGACCAAGCGTCATGGTTAACTACGCCTACAGTGGGCCCGAGAATATAGAGACTGGACTATGGATAAGTGGAAGACAGTTGCTTGGTCGGTTGAATCACATTTTCTCATGCATCACGTCAATGGTTGAGTCAAGACATGCCATCTTCCAGGGGAAAAGTTGACCCCTTCTACAGCAGGTCATACACAGCCCGGTGGTGATAGCATTATAATGCTTTGGGGGACGTTCTTATATATGCATCTCTGGAACCCTTACTTATGGAAGCTGCAGACTATCTGAACTTTACTGCGGATGAGTTGCACATTTACATGGCGTTTGTCTTTCCTGAATCTTCCAGCATGATAACGCCCCATGTCCCAAGGCTCGAATTGTGTTGGAATGTTTCGACAAGCATAAGAAGGAATTCATTTAATAACCTGGCCATCGAATTCTCCGGATAGAGCACATTTGGGATGTCATGGAGCGCTAGCTTAGAGCTCAAACACCACCATATCGGAATATCTCGACAGATGCAGCTGTTTTGCAGGCCAAAGGTCCCGCAAGGTGTTATTGTGTAGATGGTTATAATGTTTTGGCTCTTCAGTGTAGATGATTTAAATATATCAACCTAGTGGTAATTTCGCAGGTCTGGTTAGCAATTAATAATAACCGAAATGAACCCGTATTTATTGCTTTTAAATTATTTGGTCTATTAATTAATAACAGAATAAATATGAAAAAAAAATAAATATTTTATCCTTTACTGAACGATAACACATTTAAAAATATTTTAATTTGGCAGTGGCAACACATTCTTCAGAATTTTTTTAGATGTATTTAATATGCGCAGATTACAGATAATTCCTGAATTTGTTCAATGTCTTTTTTAACTCAAGGATGAGAGCTGTAGGTTTTAATTAGTAGAAAGATATTTAATAAGCTGTTTAAAATGACAGTATGTAAGAGCATTGTTAGTGACGAGAAATGAAAATTTTAGCAAACTCTTCCATTTTTCATGCCTATTTTTTGTTGTATTCCTTGATATTCCTTATTCGGTCAGACGCATCAGACAAATTTAAGTTACATCAAGTCAGAATTAATAAAGCATTCAATGTGCAAAAGTTCAATTATTTATTAAATTCTCAAATATTTGCAATTATATTAGGATACTTTAAAGTACAATATATGAGACTGGTGGTTCTAGGAGAATTTCTCTTAAGTCATTAACCTATCAATAGATAGTGAGTATGTATTTAGCTTCGTGTAAAATTTGCGAAGGTCACTATTCAACGGCTGAGAGTTATGAAAAAAAATTTAAATCAACTGTTATTTTATTTGTACAATTTTGTTTTGGTAATAAAAGAAAGCGGAGCTTCGAAAAGAAAGAGAAAGCTTCCTTGAAAAGAAAAAATCTCTAATTTCTAAGGCATTCTTCAGTAGATTTAAAATTTCTGTCTTTATATGTGACATTACAGAGATAAGAAAAGTAACAGAGTACACTTAAATATACAGGAAGCAGTTTGAAAAGGAGTAAATGGAATTTTATGACCCTTAAAAATGAGAAAAATATAAAAAATTTAGTTTACATTTCTCAAGATGAAAGGTATAAAAATGTCATTAAATATGACTTTATAGCATGAGCTCATCTTTTAATGGCTGGCAACTGAAAGTGAAAACAAATTGGCTATTATATCATTTTTTCAAACAAAATAAGGTATATCTGAACTATATTAATTATATAACTTAGTTACATTTGCATTAACAAGATTTGAATCTAACAGCATTTATAATTATGATCGCAAAATTCACTAGTCAGTCGCTACCAGAAACAGTCGCTGCAATCGCTACCAGAAACTATGGTTTAATTGAAGTGTAACTTTTATTATAAGTTTAAAGTCAGATTATAAGGTATTTCTCCCGCCTTCTTAGCATGCCTTCATGGTGTAGTGGTCAGCACGCTCGACGTGTATTCGAGAGGTCCATGGTTCGGGTACCGGCGAGGGCATTGCTCATTTTTCACATCTCCTGCTTCATTTAAAAACCTAATGTCTCTACACTGGCGGCCGAACTAAAAAAGGTGTTAGATGATGATTCTCCACCACTAAGATTTGGCGATTGGGTCCCATAATCTCCAGTCGCCCTTTAAAAGGGGGTGTATATAAGGTATTTCTCCTGCCTTCTTCGCATGCCTTCGTGGTGTAGTGGTCAGCACGCTGGACGCGTATTAGAGAGGTCCATGGTTCGAGTCCCGGCGAGGGCGTTGCTCATTTTTCACATCTTCTGCTTCATTTAAAAACCTCATGTCTCTACAAGATTTTTTTTAAAGTTTCATTCTGTTTTGTTGATTCTGATTTTGAATGCTCGAAATATGCTCATCCCAGGGGGAAGATCTAAAGTAGCTGATATAAGGAGATAGCTGCCCTGGCGTGTCTGGGCCTTAAAGAAATCTAGATGTGTAGCAATTTGCGAACTTATGGTACCTATTCGTAGTGTTCGAACACATGGTAATTATAACTAAATGACCTGTTTTGATTGCCTGGTAGTATAATTTGTTGATATTCTTAACCGTTTCGTTTTTGCTGGAGAATTTGGGTCTTAGAAATCTAGGTCAAGTTGAAATCTGTAAACTTGTTTTGGCTATCAATAAACAGCTCAGTTAAGATCCATATGTATTGCATTAAGTAGACTTTAGTGTTAAAAACTATATGGCAGTAATTTTTGACTATAGGCTAAAACAATTTGATCTTTGTCTAGCTACCTAACTTCCGCTTACCCTCTAAGTTTTGACAGATAGAACTTGTTTAAGATTTAATCGAATAATTTAACTGAATACTTAATTATTTAGTTAAATAGCTTAATTATTTAGCTAACTCTACAATATACATTGTAGAGTTATAAAATATTTATTTGGATCTTAACTTATATAGTTAATTAGCCGAGAACTCCCTGTATTAGTAGAGAATGTTATAGCTTTGCAGAGCCATTAGCTATTTATTTGGAGAAAAAGAATACAAAAGTCAACTATGCCATCACCGAGGTGCCAGCTTTCTATCTTTCGATGTTAGCCAGACTATCTGCCAGTTACACTAGGACACCACACACGGGAGAAGGGAATATTTTCTTATATTTTTCCTCACCTAAAGAGCGACAGTGTAGAGAAGGACGAGACCTTGTCGCCAAGTTCAGGTGGTGATGAATTATCTCCCACCACATTTTTAGTCGGTCACCACTTTAGCGTTATTAACTCTTTTTCGAAGCACGGAATGTAAAAAGTAAACTATATCCTCGCCAAGCTCGCGATTGCTAGCTGCACGTGTTACCTTCGAAGAACATGAAATCCCTTATAGCTTCATTTAGGAGGATGTAACATTTACAGCAAATCATACTTAAGCTTAAATAGGAGAAAAACGTGTGCATTTCTATGGTGATATTGCTTATCTCATAGCCTGCTTCCTTTAATTTACTTATGAATAGTTTGTGTAAGCCAGAAAGGGATCGGTATCAGACGTTTACCACTGCGTTAGTGACGAGGGCATGAAACATAATTACCCACCACTATTAGCCACAGTTATGATCGAAAACACTGGGGGGTTTATCATTCCTCTTCTCCGTCTACCAACAACTTTAGTTGATTCATGAACCAACTGCGTGTAAATACCTTTACATAAAAATGTAGTCAGAAACAGTATGCTTCTACATCTGAGACTCAAGCCATGTCTCTCTTCGAAGCTGAAGCAGCCTTTGTTAACAACTTTGCTTAAGAGGCAGCTCTAGTATTGATACTGTGATAAACCGAAATTCATCAACTGAGAAACTGAGGTTGCTAAAAGCTTCACACCTTGCAGGATAAACTCATAATTTTACAATATTACCTTAAACATATGTATACCAAAAGATTGTATAATATCAATAATTGCAAAGTGTTCTAGTCTCTTATAAGGTATTAACAAAAATCATCCAGTTATTCTCTGATTAATGCTAAATTTGTTTTTGCTGATGCCTCATAAATATTTTTGAAAAGTTATGAAGAATTTCATGACATCGATCAAAAATGTCAGCAAAGAATAAAAGACTCTAATGTCGAAGTGGTTTGTAATAAGTATAGAAGGACCATTTTTGCAACATCAATCTTCATTTCCTGCAATTTTCGTTAACCAGTTAAGTTTTTGAAAACTTTTTACGACATGATTAACCATTTGTAATATCAATAACTTATTTCTCCAAGGCTTAAAAAGACACGCCTCAGAATCATCACTGTATCGGAACTTCTCCGGTTTCTTGCAGAAATTGGGAGAAAATGATGATAGATCGGCTTTGTGGTCGCAGTGTTTTGAAGAACAGGTCACGCACTCGAAGAAAAAAAATCACAAAAACTTCAGCCTTTCAGTTCAATATTTTGGTGACTTCTTTATCCTCTGTATAGTTATTTCTTACGAGATATTGGGTAAAGAGGGATTATGATCTTGTAATATTTATTGTTAAAATATTTTTGAACGAGATTCTTTTGTGTGTTTTAAGTACGACGTTTTGTATTTTTTATAGAGATGACTACAGTAAAGTCGAAATGTTTGCTATTTTGGATTGGATAAACTAATGTATTCTGCTATCACTACTAATTCTTTCATTCCGAAGTTATTAGATTTATACCAATATTTAATCTTTTAATCTAGTTTTGACGATAAAAAGGGGAAAAAAGAAAGCAAATGGTAACGTTTCTAAAATTGTCAATATCTGATTTATAAAATTTGCAATTAACTACTAAGCACCTAAAATGTGATAGAGATTTTCAAATAAAATAATTTTTGTAATTCGTCGATCACTGGAGGCTTATCGTAGGAGTTCGAAAATGCATTTATTGTACGAAAGCTTAAGCAATATGTTTAATTTAGTGATTACGCTTAACTTTTAAATTCTTAATAGTAGTAGATTCCAGTCAACAGACAAAAATTATGTTTTACGGAAAGAGACGAAACTACTTTAACACAAGAGTTAACTGTGTGATTCTATACACTATCTAGACTGAAAGGACAACAACTCACTTGTTTTGGTAACACACGTTATGTCAAGACTCTTAACTAAGACTGTCAAAGACTTATCGCTAAATCTTGGAAAGTATAACATAGACATGATAAAGGTCTAAAAGACCCTTTTATTAAGAATTAGATAAGATGAATAGAAGGTGTTCCCGGTGCTTACAGATCAGCTAGCATTTATGGCGTGAATTCAGTTGAAGAATTTTAAATTAAAATTAAGCCTAGCCAAAGACTACGCAAAGATATCTAACTCGAAAGTTGGCTCTTAACCCACACCGGGGTGACAGCAGCATCTGCAAAACTAAACGTTGTAAACAAACGTAAAAAGTATTGTTCTAGACAAGAATGCTCTCATAGAAAAACAACTAGTGGCCTTTAGCAGGCAGAAAACGCTCTGATTAAAGCAATCTTAAACCCTCACTTAAATACACGCGAGCTAATTTGCATTCTGGCAGGCAAACGGAAAGAGATGTGACAGTATAGATTTAGAACATAAAATAATGGTTAATTAACATGAACACTTTACAAAGATAAAGCGTGATACTTTAAAGGCGTTTCGATATGATGTGAAACCTGATCAACTGACTCAAACTTTCTTCGAAAAAATCATTTTTATCTTTTCCTAATAGCATGTTTTGCATATTATTCATATGTTAAATAATAATTACAATTGACTTCATGCCTTCCTTTTGTATGCAAGTTATAAATCTACAATTGACATTATATTAGATTAAAAATATACGAAAACAAAGCAAATAAATTTGAATTTATTAACGTTTATTTCTTGTTCAAATATAGTTTTCTTTTGTATCAAAGGACAGACATCGTAAAATTAATAACAACACAGTTATGCCGGCAGATTTTAATATATAACGGAACTCTCAAAATTTGTACCCAGAAATATTTATTATTGCTTTTACATTAATACGCAATTTACAAAGTTTAAATTTTGCGCTTTCATTTTAAATAAGGTACGGTTTTGGTTAGTTTGGTTAGTCTGAAGTAAAAAATCACATTTATTCTTTCTATTGAAACCAAGTCAAACAGACTAAAGAATATGTTCGTCACCAAACTCACAAGCTTCTCTACCTTTTATATCCGCTATAACGTTTACAAAAAGTACTAAGCAGTTGGAATTGGATTCGTTTGAAGTCCTACGAGATCGTAGAAAATCCTAGAACGTTCTTTTGCATTTGTAACGCTCTTCAGCCCGTAGACGATAAAATAAATTCACAAAGACCTTCAGAATAAGATTACGTGCGAAACATTATGCACAAAATCAAGGATAACTTCTTCAAAACGTTATACAACAATTAAAGCTAAAATTTTTCCTTCTATACGCAGCACGAAATATTACCAAACAACTATTATATTAGGAATTATAGATCCCAGCTCCTAAGAAAATTAGATTTATTTACATTACCTGAAATCCGTAAGCTGCAAATAGCTGCTTTAACTGTTATATTCGTAGTTACAATACAAGCTTGTTTTGAGTTGCTCCCACGAAGTTTCTGCTCATTTTCATCTCCTTAGCTATAGCCACATGGAAAAAGTAAATCATTTAGATAGGTGAGCTAACTGCAGCAGTAGTAGATTAAAACCGAACTTGAGCAGTGATCTTTCTCATATGTATTTCGCTGCTTTACCAGAAGTATCAAAGCTATATTTTGAGCATAATATTTTATTCTGTTTTCCTTATGGGCCTTTTATCCTCAGATTGTGTATCAAATATCTGCATGCTTATTTAATTTATTTAACGCTATTAATTTGCACCATATCAGCTGTGCAGTTCGCGAGCTGCTTTTCGCGAGCGTTTCTCTTAATCGTCAGAAGACCTATAACCTGCACCCAACTTAGTTACCAGCGAATCTTCTTGTTAAGTCATCATGTGATCTCATCACGATGTGCTACGAGTGGAGAGAAGCAAAGTGTCTTAATCATCGTTGCAAAATTACAGAAATGCATCTGAGAAACTGCTCACTTTTCAGGTGCTTTCAGGAACTATCGGAAGCTTCTAGAAACTGCAACAAAAACTAAGGAATGCCAGAATAAAAATATAAACATGATTCCTAAGCTGTAATAAGAACATTCTTCCTAAGCTGTAATAAGAATGAACAAAAAAAATAAGTTTTTACATAAGATGCTTGAAATGATTATCTTATTCTTCAATATGCAAATTCACTAGATATATTTCTTACCCCTGTGTTTAACCTGCTGACTGGTAGATCATACATGGCTATTGTATGATGTTCTATCTTGCAGCTCTTTTAAGTAATAATATGATTCTAAGAGACAGCATTATATTTATTCTTGCTGTGATGCATAGCACATTGACTTCTCTGTCTTCTCATCTTCCACTCGCTCTGTCTGGTATTTGGTATCGCCCTTAATGTCTATGCGTTCTTATTGGCAAACTGCACTTATCTCAGGCAACAATATTCATGAAAGGTTTTCGTTGTTAAGTAAATTAAGAATAAGTAATTAGCAGACTCCTAAAAAGCTCTACATTATTAACTTTACTTATATAACTTAGGCATATTACAAAATGGAACGAATAAACAGTAATGGATAGGAAAATTTTATCCATAGAACACATAAAAAATAAAAGGAGTTTTTTTCAAAAATTTATTTAATTATACTTTTTGAATTAATTGATGAATTTTATGTAAGTGCTTTTGAACATAGATTTTATGCTGAGGTTTTTGCCATTAGTCTAACAACCGCTTTTTTTATTTAACATTCTGCTCTCATGACTTCTACAGAAGCTCTGGAGGTTTAAACTTTGATTCTATTTTATTTGTAATTTGACTAAAGGCAACTTAAATATTATTCAAAGCAATTAAAAAGACAGAATTTTCTCAATAGCATTAAAGGATTAGCGAAAAGAGAAGATAAATTGGGTTTTAATTGTTTGCGTTTTCTAAAAGCCTTAATTAATTTGAATGACAATATCTAAGAAATAAATTAAGCACTAGGCAATCGAGAATTATAGGATTATTTTAGGTAAATAAAAAGTTTCTTTTGGATTTCCTTTAATAGAGCAGTTTTTAAGTCATATTTCAGGATATTAACATTTTTATTTTTATACAGCATTAAGTTTGTGGTATGGTTTATTTTCTTACAGTTCAAAGAAACTAAGAATCATGCAAACAAAGTAGAATCACGATCAAATAAAGATAATTAACCAAGGCTATGTATTATCCGAAGAAAATTAAATATAATATATTCATTTTCTCGGAGTTCAATAACATGTTTGTTGTAAATATTCCAATTCATAGAAAATATACAAAAGACGTCGCAAACAGCACATTTGTATACTAAACTACATTAACATATTAGTCTTGACAATGTTCTGATTCGGAATGCGGAACCCTGGAAAAAGAAGGAGTTCAAAATGATCCGCTATCCATTAGAAAGTTTAAAACCCATAAAATTCAATTTTTGATGCATTCGCTTTTATCTAGCTTCTCATAATGAACATTTCTCACGAGAAATCAAGTCTTTCATTATTAATCGCTCGGAGAATGAAACTAAACAGCTCTGTGAAAAGCCGCTCTGCACATTTCAGTTAACAAGAAAAGAAAACAGTTTGTCTGGGCACAAGTACATAGACTGACTGATCAAAATGAATAATCCTCATTGCATTTAGTGCAAGGGGAGATTCAGAGAAATGGAATTGAAATTCCTACTAAATAGTCATTTAGAGAATTTCAGAGCTTTTATCAAACAGGATATTATTAAATCAAGGCTTCCTATTTTGTGCAGATCGAATCAAAAGGCTTGACGTCCCAAAATCGGAGAGTGCAAGTCTTTGAATCTTGCGCCAGCAAATGTCTGATGCGGCAAAGCTTGCCGTTAAAAATTATGCACTTGGTTGATTAATTCTCCTAACAACCTAAAAGGCGCAGAGAATCTCGACTTTAAATAATATGATTTTAAGATCCAGTATTTGCTACCGAATCCTAAACTATGAGCAAACAAATGAAACTCTATAGAAAAACACATTTCGGAGGAAGCATAATCTTTAACGATCCTACTTGAAATTCTACCAGTTTTATTCTAAAATAGTAGTTACAAAAGTCTGAGTAGGATAAATTCGTCAATGCAAAAGCCATCTGTCTTTTAGACGGAATAATTCAAAGTGATTAAATTAATATTCAACTCACTTTCTTCCAGCCTAAATTACGATGAATCAATGGACGACGGGAATTTAGTGGGGTAGATTGTTTAAATGGTATTTGAAGTAGATGAAAGATGTATGGCAACTGCTAGAAAAGCACCAAAATGAGCTAACGACTGAACCAAAGGCCTTCTTAATCAAAAGTATAAGGAAGACCAACGGTAAAGATTTTCTCGTGTGGAGGTACAGAACACGGAAACAAAACGTGTCCTTACTGGAACCATCACGTACGTTTTAAAATGAGATGAGGTCTAGGTCACAGCCAAACATTGACAATTTAATCAAGCTCAACAGAACGGAATGACAGTTGTGTTCAATGGCGACGTCACGAACTACTTCAGGATCGTCTTGAAGAAATGGGAGAAGGAAATTTCATTAAAGAACCTTTTGAAATCTGGATCTCTTTAGAAGCAAAGGCAGATATGCAAGAAAGTCAGGAACAGTTGAATTTGCCCATCTTCAATATTAATGTAATACTCCAAATTACACTAAGACGAAAGATTTTGAGAAACATTGTATATAAAAATTTTAATGACTTAATGTCGTTTTCGGGCATTTGATTAAAGGACTTAGCCATATTAAGGACTGCGAGCCTACTCAGCGGAAAGTAATATAACCGAATTCGGCCCACCAGCGTCCGAATTGCAAAGTCACTGAGCACTGATATTTCGACCTGAGTTCTATTTTAGCCGAACGTGCTGAGTGCCGTTGAAGTTTTCATAGTTTTCTCCATGTGCACGGTAGATACGAGTCACTTTCCCTAAGAAAGTCCTCAATGAAGGCAACCCTCGCCTTAGACAGATAGCTCTAGCGTGCTTTGACTGTAATCAGATATCAACAACAAACCAAGAACCTGATTCACAGCTGAATAATGAGAAGCTGTGTCAAATGAACACTGGACTGAAGCGGAGGTAATGGAAAGATATAGAAGTACAATAGTACGTTATATAGGAATGCATGAAAGGTAATACACATTTATCACAGAATCAATCATTGCTCGGTGGAACTGGGGAACGTACGTTTTCATGCATGTTAGTGAAATAGGAAAGCATTGGTTATTTTTATAGCTGCCTTCGTTAAATAAGTGTGTAATTACTACTTTTAGAGTTCTCACGCTGTTCGTGCAGATCAGTGACTGATCTTTACAGATAGAGGTGGCATGTGTTTAGGCATTCAAATACATATTGGTGTGAGAAATTTTTTATCTACATGAGGGCTGATCCTTCGGCTGAAGAAAGGCATGTATAAAGTACATGCAAATAATTTTATGTTTCAATTGTCTCTTTATATCATTTGACTCCATGAAATAAATATCAAAGATGGATTTCTTTGTCTAACGTCTAATGAAATCTTCGGGAAAAATCTTCAGGAAGAGCAATGAAATCCTTGGGTTTTCCATCAGCCTGTTACAGTTTTAATTCCGTGAGTTATGTCATCCACTGAATGGCTAAACATGTGGACATTTTATCACTTTTTTTAAGATGTGAGCTGGGAAAAGTTAATGATTATTACAATGCCTGTGCAATTTTCTCTGTACCTTTTTCTAATATGACTACTTCCTCTCTACTCTATAAATCTATGCAGACTGAAACTCTGAATTGTGTCTCTAAATCTTCAAACTCTGAATCAGCAGATTGAACTCTATATCTGTGTATTTTCAAAGGGGTATGGAGCCACAGATAACTGATATATTGAATGTTGAGGGCTTACCTAATTAATAAAAATCCCAGCATTTCAAACAGAAGTGTTAGTTTGAATATCCTGTAAAATTTTTTAACTATGTTTTGCAGTTTCGAATCGGATGTAGGAAGGCATTGGAATTATTTGCATATTAACCCGAGAAAAACAGCATTTCGTTTTCCTAGGAATTCGTATGAAGAATGAAGCACAAAAGATGTCCCAAAGTTGCTATGAAGCAGTAGTATTACCAGGCTGCAATTCCGGTTTTAGAAGATACTTGAAATGATTTCCGGGGTTTGTAGACTTATCTGAACGTGCGACTTCATTCTCTCGATGACTCACATACAGAAGGATCAGAGAGATTTATTGAATGTCAGTAATAGATTTCGTTGAATGTGAAGGACATACATTTCAGTGCATAATGGTTTTTTTTTATACTGCTATTAGAGAAAAAGTGAGTTGGTAAACATAAAGAATAAATCGAAGTATAATTATCAAGAAATAAATTGCTGCAAAGTTAGACTTATAAAGTATTAAGATGTTGGTTACGTAAACCTTTCAAGGTTTTTGTTTTGTGCTTTCAGATATAGGTCTTACTAGAAAGACCTTCGAGAAAGTTTTCTATCTTAAAGAACATAATTTGCTTTTATTTCAGTTTAAATGCCTCGCGGTCGTAAAGATTTACACATTTCGCTAACATCTGACACAATATGTTAGGAAAACATCATGTATCATATTCTGTCGGTACACGAGCATTAACAACATTTTAAAGTGATTATTTTAGTGCGGAATGTGCGTCATTATGATCACTTAAGGGAACATTATTGTGAAAGTGTTGCATGCCGATCACATGAAAAATTAATGAAATAAGATGAATGAAAATATATTCATACCGTAATATTTTTTAAAATTAAAAATTTATTTTTTTTCAAAGACAATCTTGCAATTTAGAATCAAACTCATTTATGTGAGGTATTTTCTTTAAAATAGATTAAAATGAAAAGCGATATGCATTGAAAAAATAACTACGAATATCTATCCTAACAGAATAATTAAGTTAATACATTTATTTTAGTACAGAGTAAGTTTTGTTGAAGTGCTATAAAAACGGATGCAATAATCAAACCATCACCTGTAATACTGAAGAGTCCAACTGCCGAAAGAAACTTCAACATAATAGCATTCATTTGATAAAATGTGTTAAAAAGTTACAATGAAACGAAATCTGCGGACTGAAATTTGAAAAAGTGAAGTTTGAAGATGTTCTGCATTTGTTTGTATAATGATGTTGCTTTCTTGTATTAAATTCCATCAATTCCATTTCTACACAAAGTGAAACATATTTCTGCTAGACAAATAACAAACTGTGTTTTCTTTCACTTTTGGTTTCTTATAACTATGAATTCCACAAAAGTGAAGCATCAATTTCAATAATTCAAAAGGAAATCTAATCAGGTTTCAGGTATTTTATATCTCGCTTTTCTCCTTGAAAAGCGAATTGCTACTTGAAACTATGCTTCCATATATACAGCATGTGCATCCGCTCGCTTCGGTTACAGAAGGAGATGGGTAGACTAATCAGTTGTTTGATATAAGAAACTGAATCATTACTTTCGCGAAATATTTCTCTTCCTGAATGTATGTTTACGTACTTAAACTGAAATAAATGGATTTTCTATAAGCAACAGTACCACATACATTTAATATGAAAAAAATATAAATGAATTAGGCATTGAAATTACCACTGAAAGCATTAAAACCATCTCTATGCTTTTAAATTTGCGCGTATTTGACATCAAAGCTAATAGGCGGCATGTATACTACGAAAAAAAATAGGGCAGTTCTATATTTTTCGTTCTACTGGGCCGATTGACGAAATTCAAATTGCGTTTTTGATGTCTCGAAAGTGTGACTTAGGATATGTATTAGATTTATATATAGCATCGTTCTAATATAGGTATTTTGACACAAAATCGCACTTTTTTAAATGACATGCCATTTTTTTTATTATTCGATTCTACGCCTCAAATTATGCCTAAATTATTAAATTTTGTAATTAGAATAATTCACTTAGATAAATTCACCAAGAATAATTCACTTGGCGAACTTCTTAATAAATGGCAACTTGTTTTCCTTTCCCTGTTTACAATGTGCATGAGCGGGAAAAAGTCACAACGTTCCTACTTTCAAATAATTTTAGCGAAGTGCATAAACCACATTTGATGTTATTATCGTTTTGAACAAATATGCCGAATTTCGAAACGCGCCAGTAACGATGTAAGGTGGTAAAAATTTTATAGGTTATTAATACAAGTTTTTTACGAAAAATGTATAAAAATTATTTAAAAAAACAAATTTTAAAAATAAATCATAAAAAAATGGGCGAATTTTATTTGGAATGAACCTAAATTTCGAAATGTGAAAGGAAGAATCAAAGAAATTCAATAAAAAAAGATATTAATAAATAAATATCAAATTAAATTAATATTGGAGGAGGTAAAATTTTGAGAGCTAATTTTTTAAAAACTACTCGTGCGATTTTTACAAAACTTGGCAGTTTTACATAATATGCGTAATAGAATCGAAATGTGGAAAAAAATTGGCATGTCGTTTCAGAAAAAGACCGATTTGATGTCAAAATACCTATATTAGAAAAAAGCTATGTATAAATCTAATCGCGCTTTCGAGTCGCTCTTTCGAGACATGAAAAACGCAAGTTGAATTTCATCAAATGGCCCAGTAGAACGGGAGATATAGAATTGTCCTATTTTTTTGCGCAGTGTACAGCGTATAGCATTGTTGCTTACGTAGGGATTCGTAATAGATTGAATGCACAAGTCCAATAATAGGTTAATAAAATTTTATTTTTATCAATAGAAAAATTTCAGAACTCTGGAATTTTCCACAGAAATATTCGTACAAGTGTTCACAGTATCACACAGTACAAACTAACTAGTAAGAACGTAAAACAAAACGCAATGCAAATCGTATCTAAAGAGAAAGCTAATTCTATCTCCGGCTGAACTTGCAGCAATAACAACAGCAGCTAACGCAACAACTAAGAGCAGATGCTCTATCTTCGACCTTAAATAGTTTTTAACAGACCGCGGCGTATTTCTAGTACTTTCTGCTTCTCGAAATTACTGGAAAGCAATAAGAGTGGGGGATTACGGTTGCAGATAACATAGTGGTTAATCACATTTATTCAATTTCAACAGAAATTATCGAGATAACCATTTACTCAATGTTAAAAAGCACATGCCCTTGTATTCTTATTTTTCCGGCATAGCTTTCTCTTAAAATTGTCTTGCGCTACATTACACAATAATTTTAATTATAATTATACTAAAATTACTTATTTAAATACAAAATTCGTAACAGTATGTAATGGAAGTCTGAAAGACGATCAATAACAATTTCAGGCAGTTTTGATTCCGTGGGTTTCTTAGTCTCAGAAGACGTGACTATCGATGAAATTCTATAACATTACTTAATTATGCTTTCAGAGGTGGTATTATTAGGAACACGGTTGGGGAGAGATGTTTCCCTGCCCTGGAGCTTACTGAAATTTTATCGGTTCCATGTTCCATTTCCCTGAAAATGGGAAAATCTATTTTGGGGCAATTTATTTGATTTCGGAAAATTCTAGAAAGCTATGGAAAAAACCTAGTCAAGATCATCATTGAAACAACTATTATGGTGTTGAAATTGGTGCATTAAGAAAGCAGAAACAGTTAGTACCCATTGAAGGTGTCTTGATGTAGATGTCATTTCGAATTATCCACGAAGCAAAGAAAGGCCATTTCTTACTGATGTCATAGGAAATTTCAGTTAATTTTCCAGATTAGTATTACAGTGGTTATGAACCTTGTATACCGTAACGCATTATTTATCCTTTGTTGTAGTTTAAGCGCTTGGAAATAACGCTTGGAGTTTCTACAAGTTTTCAGTTTCATTTGACCTGATCATTGACTAAGCATGCCATTTAGCAACACAGAGTTAAAAGCAAACTCTTTTATGTTAACACAAATCAGTTTTCGGCTAGATTAATTAATACAAAGGAAGAGATTTTCAATCCTTATATCTAGCTGCGTACTATTTACTTTGAGTAATTGCATGAAAAGTTTCATCTTTGCAGTAGCTTAAATCTACTATCTCAAGGTACACAGGCTTGGTTTTGGGGAATAAGTTGACATCGGTACTTGTTTCAGTTTATGTCAAGAATCTGCCATCCTGCACTTGCCATTAACTTTAAATATGGCATCAGTTTCGTACTGGATGGAGGATATAAGACAAAATATTTAACTGAAATAAAATAATAGCTCACAATTTTACTGCTTTTGATAATTTAAATTCTGGCGTTTCAAGAGTATGAGAGTAAAATTATTTTCTTCAGACAAATGTAACATTTTGTCTGAATCGAATTTTTTCAAAAAATACTTCTGATGAAGCAACAGTTTCAAACTTTCACGCAAAATGTGATTTTTCATATGCATTTTCTTCAAACTTTCATGCACAATAAGATTTCTCATACGCATTTTCTTTCTTTAATTCGAATAAATGGTTACAAACCATCGGCTATTATCTTGTTTCTGAAATGGCGGTATGTAAATAGTAGAGTCTTTGCATTAACTTTCTTAGCAGAAATTATCCTAACTTTTTTATTATGATTAAATAATAAAGATGCGTGGATATGGGAGCACGTTTTCAAATAAAATATTTTATATTGAAATTCTGCAAATTATGCTAGCGCAACACAGCAGATAATACGAGATTTCCGCTATTCATAAATTAATTTCTTCTAGAACTTCTCGTAAATTTTAAATTTCTCCATTGGGGCACTAATTAAAAATTTCTATCTATGTAGCCATAATGTTGATTTTGATGTCTTTTCTTGGGAAGTACTAAGTTGCATTTCTTTCCTTATTCTTTGTCGTAAAATTTCAGTAATTTTCAACAATTGCATTTTCTCCAAAGTGTTAGTTCTAGTATAGAAACGTAGAAACAGAGCTCAATATATGATTTTACTACGTCTTTTATCATCTTACCATTTGATGTTTGAAAGGGCTATGCTAGTTTGAAAACTGCTAGCAGTTCTGTTCCAGTGCTTTTAATGAATTTATCTCATCTATAGCGCGGCATTCTGCTTATATTCAAATGGAAGCAAATTTTGTTATTGTCAAAAGTAGTGTACTGTTTGTTAACGCTTTATACTAACGATATGAGAATTCACAGGTTTATGAGAATATATTTGTTGGAAAACCAATATCTCTGCTAAATTTTATCAGTATGACATTGTGAATTAACAAATATCGAAAGCGCTAAGTTTATATTTTTGAAACAAATATTATTTTAAACCTGGTCGAAAAGCAAAACTATCTTCTTATTTTCACTGCTCGTGGCTTCAAAACTTTACTAATAGAAGATGGCCCCTCGATATCTTGAGAAAAAGGAAATTTAATTAAAGCTCATCCTTTTTATACTGCATATTTATGTCACATATTACGCTATATCATATCTTGTAACCTAGATACGAAATTACTCCCATTTAAAGTCTTATTGAAGTATTCTAGACAGTCATTTATTCATGTAAGTACTCTTGTAAGTGCACTTCAGCTGTTATATCTGCCTCCAGTAATGAAAGTCATTTATTAATCACATCATGTATCGTTCATGAGATTTTATATGTGCAGAATAAATGATTAGTTACCAAACGGCTTTCATCACTGAAGTCTTTCATTATTACCAGCACTTTCATATGAATAATTAATGCATTAAATCAGTGCTCATAAATTGTTGCAGGTTGAAAAAGGCTATCAAGCGGTATTTTTTAATCCTCTAAAGATAAAATATGGAATAAATATGATCAAAGTTTAATAAAGCAATTCCTAAATTGCAAAATATCGAAAAGGGTACTAATGTTGGATATTAAATACAAATTAGTAAAAGCATTCCTTAGTTTATGCTGTTTCAGGGTTTCATTTGTCAAGTACGACCACCGTCAGGCATCCTAGAAATCTCTGTTTTAAATTTAACTGCAGGGTATGATTTTTATGCGGATTCCTGAGGTTGATTCTTTTTGACTTATCTTCCTTCTTAAATTTTCTTCATAAATTGATTACAAAGCTTATCAGTATGAGCGTTTACTTGCGTTGCTTGTGTTTACTATATGATGCTGTTTCTTTATAATTTTTCTTGCTCGTTTCTGCTTCGCAAATCTGTGGGTTCATGGTATACTAAATATGTCCTATTTCTTAATGACATCCGTTTTTCTATCTGAAATATTAAATGAAAAACTCATACAAAATCCTTTATATTCAAAATAAATTTTGAAGGATTTTTCTCTAGATTTTGGTTGTACGATTTATTGGTTCAGTTAAGTTACATACTCAGCTTAAAAGGTTTTTTTTTTACTTTTTTAAAATCACAAATTACAAACAAGCAAATATGTTTTTTTACATTCTGAAATTTTTATTTTCATATTAGGAATTTCAAAGTCACTCTTCGTTTCATTCCACATAAATACGGTTATAAAGATTTGTAAATATTTGTATTTATTTGTTTAATTTTGTTTACATATATTTTCATAGCACAGCAAACGACTGTCTCAAAGAACCGAAAAGTCAAAAATTCATGTTAAAAAATTCGTGTTAACTGGAGACTGAAATTTTATTTTTGAAATAATATTTTCTACAAATTAACCTTTTACAGTAAGTACATAATACTACAATACATTACGTGTGCCATCATAGAAAAAACTATAGTACTGTGTTTATTACTGTTCTGTAACTTGAAAAAATGCATTCACTGATCTCCAATTTTATGGCCAATGGTACTTCGGTTTTCGTAAAACTAACAGGGTAGGGAACCACAACATAGACAACCGTACCACCATTTAGTCATATCGGTTGATTGTCCATGATGTGGGGCTACCCACTACTGGCTATCCCAAGAGGGACCGACCCCAAGCTACCATTTATTTGTAGTAGTCAGTTCGAATAACGTTCTACTGTTTCCAAGACGTGTAACATTTCCTGGTGAGTGGGCAGAATGATATTGTCCGCCTCACGGCCTTTTGATGATATTTCTTGCACCTCAGACACAACTGTCTGTACATCAGATTCCACGGGACCATGTAAGGCAACTTCGTCATCTGCGCTAACACTCTTCAGAGCTTATAGTTGTCTCAATAATCACGAATGTCGAGCAATGCTTCTTATCCTGACTATGTTAGAATACAGTGTATTCTGTGAGATTTTAAATTAAGAGGTAAGGGAAATTTCTGAACGCAGTCTTAGCACAGAAACAACAGGAAAAAGTATAAAACATTAAAAATTAATTTTAAATGATAAAATTAACGACACAACGAATTAAAAAGCAATTCCTAATTTGTGCTAACCGAAATTCGCGATAATCGATAAAACTTCCTATATGATCTTATACACGGTTGCCGGGACCGAAATTTTATTCATGGTAACCGGATATCTTAGCGAATTCATGTTAAGAAAAAAGTTACTGTATTATGAATTATTTTTATCATTTTATTTATTTAGTGTATTTTACGAGTTAATTTTACTGTGTATTTTTGTTTAATCGATTCTGTGGTCACCTATTGTGTTCCTAAGGTTTTGGTAAAATTCTGGAAGTTTCCAGAAGACATAATTTTTAGGTCTAGCGATTTTTCTCAAAGCTTCCAGGAGACTTTATTTCACCCTTGGACAATCCTATAATTATTGGCTTAGTTGTAGCCAGTAGTCAGTTCTTTTAGAGTTCAGTTCTTTTCTGCGACTGTTTTGTTAAAGAGATTGAGTTCCGTAATTGCTAGTTTAGAACTTGCTTTGTGAGTGATTTTGTTGATGTACTATATTCCTAGCGTGTTAAAAGAATTTATCTTGCCTCTTTCTTTCTGTTAAGCAAAGATTTAACTGATTTCGTTTCTGAGAACCTACAACATAAAATTTTGCAGGTGATAATAGATAGATTTAATAGGTGATTTCTTATTTACGTTTAGTATCTCTTTTTGACATGTTGTCTTCAACAAATTTTTTTAAAATGAAAGTAATCAATTTTAAATTAGTTTTCTTTCATTTATTTATAAATAACAGAATACTTTTCAAATGCTCAGTTAAAGCAGAATGTGGGATCATTTAGGTACAGATTAATTACACTAACAAAAACAGTACTAGGTACAGAATATACCGCATTAAAAAAAATCTTTGACTAATTAAATTATTTAATTGCAGACGTTAATCAACACGATCAGTTGGCTACGTTATTAATCCCATGTATTTAAAATTAAATAATAATTTGAGCGGATTATTGAAAGAAAATTAAACTCAACAACACCTTCAAGAGCGTTGGCCGCAGATTACCGACTAGATGACAATGAATTGTGTTCAACCCACAGATTAACAGTGTCGGGCAATATAATATTTAAATAGATTTTAAAAAAATAAATCGAAGCGCATTGATGTCGATTAAGATTTCTGGTTACCAGTGACTTTTAAGTTAAAAGCTTACTTGGTATCAAACTATATGTCACCCCTACGGGATTCAAAAGTAGTTTGGATCGACAGTTAAACTAAAATTAAATTGGACCACAGCGATGGATTTCAAGATTATGCGGAACTTACACTTTGGGGATTCAATTAGAGTCAACTCATGGAACACTAGTACGATGTATAACTGTGCATTAATTCAAGAACCACATAATGTATTGCTATATATCCCATTTTCAGTTCAAATGTTTCATTTGATTAACCAGAACTATGTATTTGTCATGATAGAAATAATGAGCATTGCTTTATAATAACCAAATAAATAGAAAATTTTCGTGAAAACCAGTTCAGTTCAAAGAAATCAGACTAAGCATAGTCAAAAATTGAGTTACGTGATTGAGGAAAAATATTAAGCACGTAATATTAAAAATGTAATAAAATGACTGTATGAATTATGTGTATTTATTATGTATAAATGACAAACATCTGAAGGACATAAGACATCAGAATAGACATTGATATGTTTGTAAATTTTATTTTATATCTAGGATGATTGATGGTTGTTCAAAATAATTTCCCTGTATATAATTTTTTGTCATGATTATTTGAATGGTAATATCCTTTTATGCTATTTTTAAAGAAATCCTCTTTAAATATGCTCTAGATAAGTAGACGCTGTTAATAGATTTTGTTTAGTTTACAAAATAAATGAACTTAGAAATATTTTAAAATATTTTTATCGGGTACTGGCACGATTTGGGTCATTATATGTATTCTTTAGTTATACTTTACTAACGGTATTGGTGTTGGTATAATATTTGACTAGAGATAAGGCAAGATCGGTGAGAGACAGATTTTACATTCCAGCAAGATCACCATGATAATATTTTCTGTTATTTCAACTATTATGTTATGTTTTGCTGTTATTAATCAGATCTGAGACAGAAGTGGAGATTTTTGGAAGTGGAGAGTGCAATAGGGATTAAAAATAAAAGATGATTAAATTCGTGCATAACAACATGAAAAAATGTATTTATTGAAGAAGACGATCCTAGCGAATATTAAATAATGCTTTTATTGCTGTTTGCATCAACTTTGGCATAAGCAGAGGTAAACAGCTCCCAGAAGAACATGCCGCAAAAAAGATTCAATGATTTCCTGCTCATCCAGCAGTGTTGCCTCTTTAAAACGCCCTTCCAGTTGATAAGATGATCAGGAGATTAGGAAGGTGAATAATAATAATAATGTAAGAAGGAATTTATACTATCAAGTGAAATACAAACTTTTAACTTGCTCGTTTAGAGCCTTGCTTGGTTCTCTGTAAATATCTAAGTTTCTTGCATTACAGACAAGTCGAGACATTTTGTCGTGTACAGAATCTATTCAGGATAAACTGGCGTTATTATTATTATTATTATTATTATTATTATTATTATTATTATTATTATTAGTTTCGATGGAGTGGGTTTCTGAAGTGTACAGTTCAGATCAAGGAGTGGAAAGATTAAATTTCACAAGCAAATCACAGTTTCATTGCGTGATTACTAACATAAGATCAAGCCCACTGAAAATGCAACAAGCCTCGTTATTTTAGAACTAAAGATTTGGCAGTTATGTGTTGTCCAGTATTTTTCCTATAATTAGAGGCCATACTCTCAAGTATTGTATAAAACTTTTAATCAAAATTCAAGCGAAATTCTTTTCATATTGGAGAGTAATATCTAGTGCCTCTTTTCTTGCTATGAGTTCTCATCTGAATACTCAACAGAGGTCTGGATTTTTAAGGCTACGTACCATATCAAAATTATTATATATGTAATTTTAGTTTATAACTGCATTTAATTAGATTAAAATCGTTATATGAAGAAACAATATCCTTAACTGGCCTTATTTAAGCAACTGTTAGCCACAGGCATATATCTCCGTTTGCAATAACGTTTTAAACGAAAACACTCTTAGTTTGACATTTTTAAAGAAATCAGTTTTATAGAAATTACGAAATCTGATTTCTTTTATACGTTCCTCCAATTTGTATACTTATATATAGAAAACTTTTGCACTCGCCATAAAAATAACACAGAAACGTTTGAAACCAGTTCGACAAAAATTGACCAAAATATTTAATTTCTACGATATTTGAAGTGAAATTCAGTATCCACTGAGGGATCGATGAGTAAATAAATGAAAATAAATTGCGGTCCCTCTTTCCCCCTTAAATGCCATTCAATGATATTGTTTTGTAATTCACAAGTGTCTTTAATTACAGTTTTGTTACGTTTGGCATCCTGAAAGAATTTTCACATGAGTAATTTATAAGTTTTCAAAATCTAAAATACTGTTATTTCTTTTATTTTCGAAACATGATCTAGTAATCGTATAAAAAATCAATAAACTACAAGTACTTTTCATTTTTAACTAGTGTTGCAAATATTACACTGAATTCTGCCGGTGTTTCTCAGAACATGAATTCTGTAAGATTCTGCGAATAAGATTTCCATTTCGAAAAAAAATATATTGACCAAACTTCTATTAATAATCTTCAGATAACTATTTGCCACTTAATTTCATAAAACCAATAACATTTCTTAAACTATTATTTTACTTTTAATTACATATTAAACTTTAAACATTAAAGCACTTCATAAGCTGGAATATAAGACTTAATGTTTTCAAAACGAAAGGCCGGGTAAGAACTTTTGTGAACACGATCTGCTTCTCAGCTTTGCTAGGTACGATTATTATTGCTTACTTGGGTATGTCATTATACAAGCAATAAATTTAATAACAATTTTAACCTTTAATTAAAACTTTACTTTTCTATCTGGCTTTCAGATTTCAATTCTCTCTGGCTTTCAGCTTCAGTTAACCAAGTCAAACAATTGACGAAATAAGTATCTCACTTGGTAGCAGACAAAATGTGTTAAGACACCGACAAAAGGAGTTGGAGAGAGATCAATTATAGTTTTTTCAACATGCAGTCATAAATAATTGTTGCAATGGCAGGACCTGGTCTTGGCTTTCTGTTGTCCTGTGTAATCTCTGCCTTTTCTGAATTCTGTCGCAAAGTACCTACATAGTTTTGCTGCCGCTAAATTCTGACCCTCACTGCGGCAGTAGTGGTAAGATTGGCTTTAGTGCTGTCCTTTTATAAGATTTTCATCGTGTTATCAAGGTTAAATTTATCCATTTGTAACTGCAATCATATACATTAGACGCCTACTCTAGTCTTTTACTTGCTCATGTTTTAGGAGATTGAAAATAATAATTTGCTCATTATGCAGTACATTTCTATGTATTCCTGTAAATATTTGCATTTACTTGTTTGCAGTTTGGTTTCTGCGTAATGTTTTTTGTTATGTATTTATTTTCATTTGTTTACTCATTTATTTTTTGCATTGTTTACCATAAATTTATATTTGTTTATTGTGTATTTTGTTTAATTTTGGATTTGTGATCACTAATTATGCGTATATGTTTAATTTGGGTATTATTTTGAGTTAGAGTTCTAGAATCTGTAAGGTTCTTATGTTAATCAATTATTATAATTTTGAACCTTTACCTTGCCTACTTTTCCTTATTCCACCCCAGAATGCAAACTGGTGTATAGTGTATTTAAGCTGAGGTTTTTAAATCTTAGAGAATTTCAGGCACTCGCGTAGTTCTGTTAGACTTTATCATTTCTATCTATATATAGTGATCTCGGCTTTGCATGTAAGGTTTTAGTTAAACTAACAAAGTTTTATTTTAATTTAAATCTTTCTATCTCTTCTCACGTTTCAACTTCCCGTCAGAAGAAGCGCGCGTTTTCAGCTTATGCTAATTTGAAGTAGAGCCAAGTTATATTTAAACCAGAGGTAGAAACCTCTCAGTGTGAGAGAGCTTTTAGTCTCAGATCACGGTCATTCTGTTCGACGTTCGCCTGACCAGCTAGCAGCTAAATTCTAAGCCATAGTGCTTGCTACGTGATTGCTTATTGAAATAAATCCATGTGCGCTAGTATTAGTAAATCTTGCTACGCACCATTTAGTTAGAGGCCAACTCCGCTTAGAGCTCACTGAGCAACGATTAATTAAATTTCTATTTAGCTTTAGTTAAAAATTTATCTGATTGTTCATTTAGACCCAAGTGTGGTCTTTACTTTCTGTATCCCTCCCGAGTTGGGAAGTGATTTGTAAATAATATTGATTTAATAAAAGAGGATTTTAAATCCCTTTCAAGTGCAGTTATTCTACCACTTAAGCACAGTATCTACAACCAGAACATGGCTGCATTCAGCTCCCTGTTCCAGATCAGGACGTAAGGACTTTAAGGAGTTACTTTAAGATGTTTGCCAAGACTACGCACAGAACAAACGGTCCTGACACTGGCGCCCGAAGAAAAATAAGAGGATGCCCTGAAAGACAAGAAGACGAACTTGAGATAACTGCTGTACCTGTCCAGAATCCTGAGATAGCACCTCCTGGCCTAGAAGAATTTGGCTACATCTTACAAACCATGCGGGCAGCCATGAAGCCAGCGGCAAGTTTTGACAGCAAGACAGCCATAATTAATTTCCTGGAAAAGCTAGACTCCCACTTCATGCTATATCCAGTTCACGAATTTCAGAAAGTCGCTCTTGCTACCAGCGCTTTGAAGGGCCTAGCGCTAAGTTGGTTCAAGTGCATTGGAAAGAACCTCTTGGGGGAACCAGGAAGCCCCACTATACGTATGAAAATTTCAAAAATTCCTTGGTGAAAGCATTTCCTGTAGTACGAGATCGAGCCAGACTGGAAGCGGAACTTTTTGACCGCTATAAAAAATAGAGGATTTGTCAGATTTTATTTTGAGAAAAATTCAAGTTTTCAAGCTTTTGTATGGAAGTAGCCCGGATCCTGAAGCTATTCAAATTATACTTCCTAGGCTACTGCCCCAAGTTCAAGATTTCATCGAGCTAAGAAACCCAACGACGTTAGACAGATTAGAGCTCGCAGTACATTTTGAAAGGCGAAGAACAGCAGACAACGAGAGACGTCGCCAATTTGAGCGAAGAAGTCAGTGGAGTTCGCCAAGACCCCAGCAGAAGCAAAATCAAAGTTACGGGAATAAGGCGAAGCAATGGCCGAAGAAAGATGTGTCTCCTAAATCGAGCGGCGAACGAAGGGAATTCAATAGAAGAACTTCAAAAGTTTACTAGGGCGTATGTCCAGTCGTGCCCAACATGTCAATTAAATCATTATGTCAATTTCCGCCCGGCCGGGTTCCTAAATAGTATTAAATCAGAATTCCCAAATCAAATAATAGGCATCGATTAATTGGGACCTTATCCTAGAAGTAAAGTTAACAAAAGCCGATATCTTTTATTATAGTGGACCATTTTAGCAAATGGTTAGAGTTGATTCCGTTAAAACGCGCGTCTGCAAAAATTGTAGTAGATTAAATTCTAAATAAGTATATTTTAAAATACGGGGCGCTCCTAAAAGTTATTTCCGATAATGGTCCCCAGTTTGTTAGTAATATTTTTGAGGAAATGTGTGCAAAACTGGGAATACGTCATCTAAAGATGGTCCCAAATCGTCCGCAGTCAAACATAGCGGAACGGGTTAATAGAAATGTAGTAAAAATAATTCGAAGTTACGTTAAGAATTATCACTCTACCTGGGATAGCCATATAAATGAATTTGCATTTGCCCTTAGGACCGCCAAACACGATACTACACAAAAAACACCCGCTGAAATGTTTCTTGGAAGAAAAATTTTGACACTCTTAGATAAACTTTTCTTTGTCCAGGAAAGGGCAGAAGAATTTAAAATGAGTGACATTAAAAATTTGATACGAGAAGCGACAGGTAACATAGAAATGGCCCAGAGAAAACAAAAATTATATTATGACCAAAAGAGAAGAGGGGTCAAGTACAATGTGGGAGATGAAATACTGAAAATCAAGCATAACTTGTCAAATGCCCCAGAAGAAAATGTGGAAAAATTTTTTCCGCATTTTGAAGGCCCTTTTATCGTTGAGAAAGTTACACAGGCATTTGTTATATTAAAAAGAAATGATGGGCAAAGAATTACTGCGAATGTTGACCAGATTAAGCCCTTTTAAAATCGTAAGAAAATGCAAATATTTAAAGATTTTTTCCAGGATCCGAGGCAATCTATTCGCATAGAAGATGTACCTCAGCGAAAACAGCAGGAACCAGCATCAATGGCATCGAAAAGACAGAAAAAGGAAGCTCCCCGTCAACAAAGTAGAAGTAAGAATCAAAAATGTGGATTCAAAAGAAAGACTGACGATGCAGGCGGAGGTAATAAAAAATCAAAACAGAATGGGCAAGGAAAGCCTAAAGTAGCCAAGAGAAGTGCGGAAACATTTAGGAGGTGCCTGAGAAGCAAGCAGCCTCGGTTGCAGCCTGAGGATCAACGTCCCGAATGCAGCAGGAACCAGGAGCAACGACGAACGAGGGCCCAGAAGCGAAGGGCCCAGGCGAGCAAACGCCCAGCAGATCACCTTCCTCCCCAGCGCAAGTATCCCAGGATGGAAAGACAGAATTGGAAAAGAAAAAGAGATGAACAACAAGCGGGAATTCACGAACATCCAAATGCAAGGAAACTGGCCCAAACGTCAACTTACCCAACTTTCAAGGATTGGGCCATGAAAAGGATGGCTGACCACAACAAGATAAGTAGTATTTCTTATTCCAAAGTTTAGTTAATTTTCGAGTGTACTGCAAGTTGCAGGGTGGATTTTACCTCAAGCGAGGTTGAGTTTTACGCCAAGTGAGCGATAAAGACTTATCTTGAAAGAAAAATGTTTTTGTTTAAAAATTGTAATTCTGCAAAGACTTGAAATTACTTAATGTTTGTAAAGTAGATTCTGAAGCATTGTAAATAGATTAATTTTGTAAAAGCAATGAATTGCTGAAAAAAAAATGTAAACTAAATGATTTCGTACTATGCTTTGTCGAAAGACTTGTAAAATTTCTAGAATGAAAAGTCGGAAAATGGAAGACCACGATTTAGTCTATGGACTATTATTTCAGTGTAATGTGATGTTTCAGAAAAGTACCTTTTGAGAAAAGAATAGGAAGCACTTGCTGTAAACTTAGAAATTTAACCTACATTTGTATTTCATGATTGCTATGAAATTGTTAAAGTTTCATAAAATGTAAATTATGCTATCAATGCACGTTAGGTGCAATATCAATGTGAATGAAGCATTCTGTGTGCAAACTGCGAATTGTATGCATGAAAAGTTAAAGTTTGAGTAAATTTTAGAATGCAAGTGTTAAATAGGCTCTCCACCAAATACACTTAAAGTGTTAGATATAAAGCTAGTGAGAACCTCAGGTTTAGCTGGTGATAGGGCGTCTTCTGAGGTCTCGTATGTCAAGTTCTAACTAATGTTAGTCGATCGTAGGTGGGAGATTTGAACACCCCCGAACACAGAAAACCCGCAATGGCGGTTTGCTTTTCATCCAACACCGGTGAGAGAGCATTGGGGGAAGAATTTAATTGTGCTTGAATGATAATGTGTGTGTGCGAATTTACACGGGTAAGAATAAAGAATGTTACCTAGAAATTACTGTTATTATGTTGTACTAAAATTCCTTTCCTTCCAAATTTTGCTGGAAGGAGTAAGACTTGGATGAAAAAAAAAATTTGAATAATGATGTACAAAGCAAGTTTCGTCTGTAAATATTTTTCACAAACAGATATTGCGTTGTAAGGGTTGGCCTAAGTTTAGAAGAGTTAAATTTTGACTATTTGTTTAGAATTGCGAGTTTCAACATGGTCCGTTTGGACCACAGTAGTTTAACTACCGCAATTCTGGCGGGAAGTATGTAAGGTTTTAGTTAAACTAACAAAGTTTTATTTTAATTTAAATCATTCTATTTCTTCTCATGTTTCAACTTCCCGTCAGAAGAAGCGCGCGTTTTCAGCTTATGCTAATTTGAAGTAGAACCAAGTACTATTTAAACCAGTGGTAGAAACCTCTCAGTGTGAGAGAGCTTTTAGTCTCAGATCACGGTCATTCTGTTCGACGTTCGCCTGACCAGCTAGCAGCTAAATTCTAAGCAATCGTGCTTGCTATGTGATTGCTTATTGAAATAAATTCAAGTGCGCTAGTATTAGTAATTCTTGCTACGCACCATTTAATTAGAGGCCAACTCCGCGTAGAGCTCTGTGAGCAAAGATTAATTAAATTTCTATTTAGCTTTAGTTTAAATTTATCTGATTGTTCATTTAGACCTAAGTGTGGTCGTTACTTTCTGTATCCCTGTCGAGTTGGGAAGTGATTTGTAAATAATATTGATTTAATAAAAGAGGATTTTAAATCCCTTTCAAGTGCAGTTATTCTACCACTTAAGCACAGTATCTACAACCAGAACATAGCTGCATTCAGCTCCCTGTTCCAGATCAGGACTTAAGGACTTTAAGGAGTTACTTTAAGATGTTTGCCAAGACTACGCACAGAACAAACAGTCCTGACATGCATTCTCTCCCAGAAGATTGCTTTAAAACTTGCCCTCCGAAGAAAATGAATTCAGTCAGTCTATAGCTTAGTTTATTGCTTGTGTGGTGTTAGACTTCTTTTATTAATATTTAAATTTAAATATGTATTATTGATGAAATTACATCGTCACAAGTAGTGGTTTATTTGTAGAACAAGTCATGCCATTTTATGTTAAAGTGTGGTTTAATAAAAAGGCTTTCTCTGCCATACTATTTTCGGACGTCCCGCAAGTTTTCGAGTAGTATCGTAAGACTCAAATTCAAGTACATTTCAAGTACAGCCTTACAAATCAATCCAGTAGAAGTACATTGATTTTTAAGGTTGCTTAGTAACCTCTATATTTGACCTTGGTAAATACGTTTGCTGCCAAGTTTGGAACATGCGGATATTTTTCCGCCGGCATTTTCGAAGCTTCTAAAAAATGCATTTTCGAAGCCGTAGGAAGAATTTTTTTTGAAGGTTTTAGAAATATCTTCCGGCCTCTTTTATAAATGATATAAATATGTTATAAATAAGAGAATGTGAAAGAGCTAAATTGAGACTTGCTTTGATACAGGCAGTTGTATTCGTGAAATTTCTCTTAAGTGAACATTTCGTTAAATTTTGTCTTGCGAGAGATTTTCTGATCTTCGATATCCCTTCCGATATTGGAAGAATTTGTCTTATGTCTGTTTTCTTGGGTATTTTTATGGGTTTATTTTACCCGTAAGAGCTGTTATTCATTTCCAATTGGTATCAGGTTTCAATTTTTTTCTGTTCATCTGGCCCTTTTGCTTTAGAGGATCTTTAAAGTCCCGTGGCGTACAACAATATAAAGTAATTTACTTAACTTGCAAATAATATATAACGCAATGCAAATTTTTTTTTACCTACAAAATAGCATTTACAAGCTTATTATTACAACGCGCGGGTCTCTTTTCTACGACTTTGGTTTGCTTCAGTTCATTGTTGTCTGAGCTATCGTGTAAGAGAAGGATAGTATTGCATTTAGAAACGTAAGAGCTGTACATAAATGTCTATTGAATTATAGGTTGCTTTGATACATCACTATTCCAGATATTGTGTATTTTGCTAAATCCTACCAAACATTTTCCTCGTATGTTATAAGCTAGCCAAGCGCTCTTATAGAAAACTGATATTTCCTTTTTTAAAAATTCCTACTACTATTTCGAAGACCTTTGTGTTTATAGTTTTTGAGTCTAAATCTTCATGTCGATGTTATTATTTAGATCTGGAATCGATACTTATTAAGCAGTTCAGTTAGATATGAAACTAGGAAACAGAACCGTACACATTAACATATTTTGCGGTAGTAATGTTAAGTTATTAAATTTCTAAATTAATTTTCGTCTATATTTTGCATTAATGTTCTCTGTTTATGCAGTGGAACAAATGTGCAGTAAGATTTAAACTAACATATTTCACTGGAATTTTTATGCCATTATATCTACTTCCTTTAGCTTATGTATGCGCTGGTTTATGGTTGTTTTTCACAACTGTTGTTATATTGCGATTATTTATAGAACAAAGTTTCGTTTATTTCAATGATGTTGATCTTCTCATATATGGCTTACGCTTAAATATAAGAAATAGCTTGCCAAACGAAAACTGAGCTATAAATTTCGTTACGTGTTTCTTTGATTTTATCGCTTAGTATTGAACATATTCCATAACACTTGTTCAATGGGAAAATGCATATACGCTCAACAAAAAAAATGTGAGGGTCATTCTATGTATATCCTTTTTTCCCCTTCGTTTTGACAACATCGTCATTTGTATGAAACATAGGTACTTTGAGACTGAATGTTAAAAAGTTGTTTGGCGAAAACGTATTTTTCATTCTGGTCAAACGCAGAGATTTTATGCTTGCGTTTTTAGAAGGGCAACCAGAAACATTTCTGTACAAAAGGATAATGCATTTCCTCCAGGGAAAATACCGGAGGTTTTTGGGATGTTTTGAAAACATATTCGAAATACTTCCGGATGTTCGGATGTTTTTGAGAAGCCCAAAATTTTGCGCTATATCCGCACGCATTCTGAAGTGTAAAAGAAAGTTTATTGGTTTATTCTAAGACTCGAAGGAAAAGAACGCTCCTAATAGTATTGTTGAGGCTATTTCCTTTCAATATTCAAATAATTTTTATTATATTATAATGCACTATATTTTGTTTTTAACTTCTTATGGTTTAGTACTTTTTGCAGACCTTTTTCTTTTGTAGAACATATTCACAAGCATAATTTTGCTTACGAAAGCATGGAAACACTAAGCTAAGTGAATTACACTTTAAACATTGCAAATAATTTCTTTCATTACATAAAAACGTTTATACCTGATTAAATATACTCTCCTAAGAACTCGAGTAGAGCTCCTAAAAATTCTAGCGATAGAAGTTTCTCTGTGCGTGATATTTTACAACATTATGCACTCCATTGGAAAGAGCATTAGTACTAAATACCTAAGAAATCAAGTATCAGAATAAATACTGTTGGATATCTGGGAAAACATAATACAAAACAACGATACAAATATCCTAAATTAATGCGTTTATTGCACTATGGTACATAGAGCTCGAAAGAACTCAAAACATTTTAACACTTCTGTATGCGAATAACATTTATAGCTCAGATTATCTCATTCTATACCTTCAATAATAGCATTGATATAATCCAGTCCTATCATTTCTGTAATTCTGGAACTCAAATATAATGTTCCAGTCCGTTTCACACTATTCTTTCTGAGACTAGAATCTTTTGAGTATTCCTTTCCAGCTATGTCAACAACAGTGTAATAAACACCTTGATTTTGGATTTCTATGTCGTTTGTTTTCCTCGCTGCTTTGGCGGACACCCTGTACTTAGGATGAATACAGCATATTGTACTTTCACACTTGATCACAGCGATCTTCATCTTAATTTTAGTCACAGCAATCAACAGTTAACACTACCGCTCGAATTCATTTAGCCATTTGCAAATCGTGGCTCGCGAAGGAGAAGATTTCATAAAATGCACAAAAATATTTAAAACACTTTCTGCTGATTTAATACATCTTTACAATTATTAAAAATTACTGAAGATAATTTTCTGAATTGAGACCCAAAGAATTCCGGAATTAAGTATCAACTAAAGACGAAATGGTCTTCTCACTAAATGACAGCTAGTGGGAAATCCTTTACACATGGCACTATCGAATATCCCTCAGCATGAAGCACAAGTATTTTATATGTAAGGCATTTCGTATACAGTATTCTCATAATTTTAAGATTAACCCTATGCACGATTTTATTCATAACATACATATCAGTCTCTCTTTACTTTATGCTACGTGGCTAGTGTAATTCGGTTGCAGGAAACTCGAAAAGGGTTTTCAGTTTTGCAAACCCCGAAATATACAAAGATGACAGACCTTCAATACTGAAGGAATACTTAAATTTAGAGCAGATTCCTTGAATGCCCCATACTGTTATATATGGTACTTCCTTAGAGCTAAAGATTCATCTAAAATGTACTTTTTTAGGATTTATAAAGCCATTAACTAACGAATGACTTTTTATTTTCAAGTGAAACTGCATGTGTCCTAAGTTGAGAAGTATATATAAGTTTGATGATGACACCATTGTCACAAGATCAGCGAATTCTGATCATAAAAACTTGTTATAAAAACAGCCGTACTATAAAGAGAAACACACAGGAAACTTCGTAAAACGTTCGGTGCTTTCAGTCCTCCTACTGAACAAGCAATTCGAAATCTAGAGAAAATATTGAAAAGCTGTATCTATTTATAGTAAGCCATCTTTAGGAAGGCTAAAGTCTGCACGTACTCTTGGAAACATTCCCGATATACGTAAGAACAATGACGAGCAACATCATATATGTTATTATGCAATAAATTTCCTGGAATTGCAAGAAATTGTGATGTGAATTGGTCTCCGAGATCTTGTGACTTGATACCGTTGAGCTTTTTTCTTTGGAGCTATTTGAAAAGCAAAGCGTACATCAACAAACTAGCAGACGTTTCAACCTTACAAGAAAACATCAGAGCCGGCATATGAGAGTTCAGTTTTACACAAACTTACATTGGACTATTTGCTGGGTTATAACTATATTTTAATAGATCAAACAACCCATGACTGCTAATTAAATTATATGTTTTAGACACATTTACTCCCTGGTTTAACAAAATTGTTATTGTCTGATACAATTGGATGCATTCGCTAGATATTAAAATTTTGTATAGCGTGTTATAAAATAAAAAGAATCAACAGTCTCTGACTTCAGAAAAAAATTAGTTGTAAGTTGCGAACTAAGTTGTAGTGACAGTGGCAACAAAATCTTTAAAGAATCACTTGAATTAGCCACTTCATGCATCTGACAATTAATAAGTAAAAACAATTACTAAATAAACTTAATTTAAATAATGTAAGTTTTGCACAAACCACCTTTTACTGAAAACCTTGGAAGACACGAAACAAAACAAACTTTCATTTTCAATGCAAAATTATTAATTTTGCCTGTGGAAATTAACACTTAACATAACTTCTCCCAAAAGGGAAACAACAGTAACAAACAAACAAAAAATAAAGAAACATGGGCAATTAATCAATTCAATTATCTTCCAAAAACAGTCTCATAATACTGCATTACACAAGTGTGTAACTACACTGAGAAAAAACAAACAAAGTTGATCTTACTTGTTCAAAACTACTATAAATTGATACAAAATAAGTGTTGGCAAATACAAAGAAAGAACAAATGCACTGAAAACACGTGTAATTAAAAATAACCCACTAGCCAAAACTATGCCGGAAACACTAAGGCGTCCTCTAGTAGGAAAAACAAAACAATTCTGAAAGCAACTTAACTTGAAGAAAAGACAAAGTGGGCCAGCCAACAAGATCTGAAAAAAGTAATAATCACTGTATTGAGGCAGGAAGGTTGAAATTCCTGATTAAACATGAATCTGGATGAGGTTAGAAACATACTAAGTCAACATAGTAGCAACAACTTGGATCCAGTAAAATCTTACAAAATACCTTTTAATAAGGACTAATATTAACCTAATTCTACAATAATGCACAAAAATGCAATTTTCAAATCACTTGGTTGTTAATTCATGAGCATCTCTGGGTCTTGAACCATGAGGCGTTTATGTAGAAATGTCACTAGCTAGACCGGAAGAATAAAGATTTTAATTAGAGATCTCTAAAGCAGGAAATGTAATTCTTTCTGGCACATTGGTTAAAATTACCAGCTGTCGTGTATATGTTTTTTTTTTTCAACAAATCTATGTTGAAATTAACTTTTAATAATTTCTTGGTAACTCAAAAAGGTCCTTTTGAGTTACAGATAATTTCTTAGCTGTTATTGGCTGTATCACAAGAGTATGTAATAAACCATATCACCTAAATGTATGTTTTTGTGGTAAGCTTTCGACTGTCTAGTAGAGTCTTGTTTCTCGGCTGTAGTAGTTGAATTTGTTTTTACTACCTGATATGACTTTTGCAGTCTTATGAGTAAATCCTTAGAGTGAATTTTAGTATCATCACAAGTTATAAATTTCGACTGAGTCGAAATATCAGTTCGTAATGTTAAATCAGGCAATATAAAAGAAAAATCAGACAGCCATCTAAAGCCTGATGCTTTGTAAGCTAACAAAGCAAAGGGTAAATGCCTATCCCAACTTTGTATATTTCAGATACCAAATGACTTGAAGAGCTCCTAAGTGTTGCGTTTAACTTCAGTGACACAATCTGATTGTGGATGATAACTGGTAATGGTGCATTAAAAAATTCCTAATTTTTTATAAACTTCAATTAAAGCTTAAGAAATGAAACTAGATCCTCTGCGTGTAATTAATTATATGCTAAGGTACTTCATGAGAAGCAATAAAAAGTTCAAGTTTTTCAATTATGATTTCAGAAGAAAAATGTTTTAAAACATGAGTTTCTAGTCATCTAGAAAAATCACTGAAATAATCAGTAAAAACCAAAATACACTGCCCGACATTGAAAATTCAAACCAAGAAGGAGTGGTCAGAAAGTGATGAAATTTGGAAAAAAGACAGAGACAGCAAGCAGCAATAAGTAATCTTTATTTCAAAATGATAATCAGAATACAGAGCGGGAATGGCGTCGGCTCAGTAGGATGTAGGACCACCGCGGACAGCGATGCACGTAGAAACACGTCTAGGCATAGAGCCAATAAGAGTGCGGATGGTGTCTTGAGGGATGGCTTTCCATTCCCTTTCAACCATTTGCCACAGTTCGTCTTCTGAACGAGGCAGGGACAGAGTCTACAAACGGCGTCCAATCGCATACCACACATGTTCGATTGGTGAAAGGTCATGAGAGTACGGTGGCCAGGGAAGCATCTGTACACCTTGCAGAGCATGTTGGCAGATGCCAGCATTGTGTGGTCGGGCGTTATCCTGCTGAAAAATTTTTGCCATCGGCCGCAGTACATTATCCAAGTACCGTTGGGCCGTCATAGTGCCCTGAATACGAACTAGAGGTGACCTGGAATCGTAGGCAGTAGCGCCCCAAACCATTATGCCACGTTGTCGTGCGGTGAGGCGTTCCACAGTTACTGCCGGATTAGATTTGTCTCCACGTCGACGCCACACACGTATGCGGCGACTGTCACTGGATAAGCAGAAGCGTGACTCATCTGAGAACACGACGTTTCGCCATTTTGTCATCCACATCGCTCCAGTCCGACACCATTCTAAACGTCGGCGTCTATGCTGTGGGGTCAATGGCAGTCTTCTTAACGGACGCCGTGAGTGCAGGCCACGTTGAACCAATCGACGGGAAGTGGTTCCTGTCGACACGGGAACATTCAGGGTATCTTGCACATGCTGCAGAATTGCGGTACAAGTGACTTGCGGGACCGCCACAGCTTGTCGGCGGATGCGTCGATCCACGCGTGCTGACGTCCCTCTGGCTGCACCTGCACCCCTCCTTCTTTCCACATTTCCTTGTTCCAACCATGTTCGCCATAGCCGATGCACCGTGTTCGCATCCAGTGGGTATCAGCTGCGATTTGACGTAAGGACCAACCCGCCCTTTTCAGTCCGATCACCATACCCCTCGCAAAATAGTCTATCTGCTGGAAGTGCCTTAGTTGACGGCGGCCTGGCATTCTCTCCTATTACACGTATCCTCCGGGACAAAAACCAACTTTCTTCGATAATTCGTCTGGCAGAAATAACGACACGAATATTGCCCGTTCTGCCCGTTTCTTCCCTTATATCTTACTTCACGTGTGTCGGAGGGCTGCGCATTTCACATCATTCGCATAACTCAGTGACGTGCGTCTACTCTAAAATTTCTGAGCACTCCTTCTTGGTGTTGCATTTTCAATGTCGAGCAGTGAATGTTCATTTCCAGAAAGTGTCAAAGGCAGAAAGCCTACACTACCCATGGCTTTATGTTCAAAAGCTCAATTTGCTGTATAGTAACTCTCATTAAGGAAGCTCTGTGCGACGCCTTATGCCAAAGTTTTGGATACACGAGTGACAAGATTTAATATAATTCCGAATTTGCTTATGCATATTTTTACAAAAGAAAGCTTTTTGAATTCTATGACGATTTCTATGAAAACCAGAATGGACAGCTACAAGGGAATCATGATTTTGTTGCAAAATTGTTAGAATTAAATGTTATGGTAAGACTATTCTATTTTAATTTTGCCAGCGTGTTTTAGAGCTTTTAAACTTATAATGCAACATATCATTTTGAACTGAAAAACTTGTGAAGGAAGTTTTGGAAGTCTATTGTTTTGTAAATCTCTTTTATTTGTATACAATAAGGATCTAGAGCTTGCTTGTTCTTTAATTGTGTGCATTCATTCAACAACATTTACAGATCTAGGTAAATAATCAGTTGTCAAATTAATTTATCAGGTTTATGAATTATTTTGCAGTCATACTGTGATAATCCTGATCACAGTAAACGGTAAAACTTTTGCCTAAACATATAGCCTAAAATAGGCAGTGGCTCAACCTATAGCAAAGGCATCTTTTGCTACCGTGCTGTAAATTAAGTTCTGGACCTTCTAAGTTTTGGTCAGGAAAGCAAAAAGGGTGTAAAAATTCATTTTTATCCTCTTGACGTAATTAGCTCCTACAGCAAAATTGGAAGTATCTGCACATAATCAGAGAGGTTTTTGAAAATCAGGTAAAGCCAAAATAGAGTGGGTTAAAAGTTCAGTTTTTAAAGTGCCAAAAGCCTGTTGAGCCTCATTAGACCACTTAAAAGATACTTTGTCCATAGTTAAAGGTAAGGTTTTATGTGCAAAATTTTGAATAAACCTAAGGTAAAATCCTACAAGACCTAAAAATTTCTTAACTCTTTTTCCTATTTTTAAGTAACTAAAAGCTACTTATTACCTTAAGATTCTTACGTCAGATTAAACTTTATCATGAGAAACTTTAGATCTTAGACATGAGATTTGATTCCTGAGAAATTACATTTAGATGGTTTTAATTTATGGTTATGTCATCAAGCCTATCAAATGCTATTTTTAATTTATCTAATTGTTCTTCAAATGAACTAGATGCAATTACTATATCATCTATTTAAATGTCTATCTGTAAGGGAGAAAGATTAGATAAAACAATTGACATAAGTCTTTGAAAAGAACTGGAACATTTCTCTTTCCAAATGGCGCACGGTACCAATGGTAATGTTCCGAAGGAATAGTGAAGACACTTTTATAACTATATTCAGGGTGTATTCTCATTTGAAAGAATCCTGAAGTTAAATCAAAAGTAGGAAAATAAGTAGCGTTCACTAATCCCTCAACCGATTCTATCACGTCTGGCCAGGAGGAAACTGTCTTCAAGAGTCTTTTCGTTTAATTTCTTAAAATTAATAACCAAACGATAATTCCCTTCCTGCTTTCTAACCAAAATATATGTTAAAGGATATGGAACTTTATATGATTTCTGTCTGATAGGAATGTTATCTTTCAGATTAATATTATGCACAATAGTGTCACAACCGGTAAGCTCAGTGACCGAAAACGCATTATATGATTATGCTTGTTAAGAAGAATACAAAGTAGTTCTTTGCTGTTGTGGTAAATGACATCAGTTGTTCGATTCAAATTCTGACTTCGTTTAATATCCATTTTATTTCACTTCACAAACATAGAGAGATTAAAGAGGCTATTTACATACACAGTTTAACATAATGATCTAATGATCCGTACATCACGAAGATGAATAACATTTAGTAACTTACGTATCGTATCTTAAATGCTGCGAAGATAGAACGGGAATTCCCCGATCGCTTAATTCAAAAACAGACCTGGTTGCCAGATTCATAGATCGAAATTATGAAAAATTAAATATTAGCAAACAGGAAATAGTAAACTTCATAGGAGTGGCAACATCCTCCCACCTTTTGTATTGCAGGCAAATTTACCTTAAAGCAATACAAAACGAAATAATACACATATATAGCAGATATAAATTGTAATACATGAAATGAAGTTGAACTAAGAATTATAAACATGTGAAATGACATTAAAAAACAATAAATATATAAACTGGCATTATAGTTATTAAGTACTAGGGAAAAAAGTCAATAATAGTTCATAAGTCCATGAGTTTTACAGGTACTACTCGGCGACCACTTCGAGTTACCCTTATATTTTTAGGAACCTTGTTTTCACATGACTCTGTCTCTGGTGCAGTCTCGGTTTTCTGAGACATTTTTATGAAGTTGTCGGCAGAAGTAAGCTCCAAAGGGAAGATTCGTTGAAGGGGTCGTATGATTTCACCATTGGCTACTCGTAGTTTCGCAACACGTTCAATATTGTCTTTGCCAGGAAACAGTTCAATTACCTGTGCTAAAGGCCAATTTATCCTATTTGGGTTCTTTGACTCCACTAGGACAATTTCTCCTGGAGAAATCGTCTTTCTCCGTGAAGATGACTTTGGACTTCTTAATAATTCTCCTAGATATTCTTTATAGAAACGTTTTCGTAGATTTAGCCGTAAGTTATGAAGGTAACGTACACGTTTCAATAAATGCTGAGAGTCAATTAAGTCCAAATCAACAGTTTCTCGCTCGCCTAAATCTTGAATAAAGTGAGCAGGCGTAAGAGGTCTCAGTTCGTTAGGATCGTCTGACAAATATGTCAGTGGTCGTCCATTTATTGTGGCCTCACAGTCAGTGAGCAATGTCAACATTTCTTCATATGTGACACAGGATTTTCCTAAACACTTTCGAAGAAGTTCCTTGATACAACGAACCATTCTTTCCCAAAATCCACCGTACCATGGGGCAGACGGAGGGCTAAATATCCATTTGATTTTCACTAAAGCACATTCCCTTTGAATGAAATCCCACATCTTTGGCAGCTCAAAATTTTGGAGGTTTAACGTGACCATATTGACCACTTGTTTTTTCTTACCTAGTCCTAAAATTGTCCAACCTAATAAAGTTTCCACGGCTGAAATACCAGATGTAAGTACTTCAATTCTTCCTGTCAAAATGCTTCCAAGTACGTCAGCTCCTAGAAGAATTCTTATAGGTGGCGAATCTCTTCCGACATCTGTCAGTTTTATTCCTCGAGAAGCAAGTTCAACAAGTAATGTTTCATCACGTATTCTGGGTAACGTAGAGCAAATCTTCGGTTGATCGAGCAGAGACATTGAAGTAGAATACTTTCGATCTAAACTTTCAATGGTTACAACATATTTCGTATGCTCAGCAGCCGGAGTAATTCCTCCGCCAAACAGTCCTTGAGATAACATTTCCTTTCCGGAAGGGGAAAGATTTAATTCAGCAGCTAAGCTCTTCTCAATATAGGAACGATGTGATCCATCATCCATTAAGGCTCGTGCACAGATTTCCTTGCCTCTGTGCCGTAGTCTGATCATGATTGTTTTCAAATAAATTTCACGTTCTGAGGGAAGATTTGTCAACAGCGTCTTGGTAGATTTTTGCTTTTCTTCTGCGACTTTGTCCTTTGATGAAGAGTTAATATCTTTACCTAAATCTGGGCAAAGTAACGCGTAATGCCTCCGTCCACAAATCAAACATTTTACACTACTGTGACACCCTTTTGCCATATGACCAGGCTTAAGGCAAACAAGGCAGCATTTCCGTCGCATAACTTGGGACTTTCTGTCATCGTAATTTATTGTCGACAATTTTTGACAATCCTGACTTGGATGAGGACGGTCACAGAATATACAACTAATTTTTCTTCCAGATGTGTTCGAAATTAGAGTAGCAGCAGTAGGTTCATCTCGTTGAACTGGTTTTTGGAATTCCTTTCGTTTCGTACCACTTCCGAACGCATTTTCTGCTAAAACCCGATGCTCTTCACCCTCTACTTCATGACGTAAGAAAGACATCAAATTTTCCAGAATCTTCTCCTTTGCGAGGATTTGTTCTCCTTCCTCGACTTCTCTGTTGAGTCTATATCTGTCCCAAGCCTTTAGAATTTCAGTCGGAAGACATGATTCCACAACAGGATACAGCATTGCTGCGTAATTCGATGTTGTCACACCCAATGTCTCTAACGCTCGTAGATAGGAACCAAGTTTATCGTATAAATCAGCTAACTTGATGACTGATTTGTTATTTACTAATGCCAAAAGATCTCGAATGTAAACTTCAATCAATAAGTCCTTTCTGCCAAATCGGGACTTTAAATGTTCAATAACTTTCGCGTAGTTATCCTTAGAAGGTGGGTAACTTTCCGCTATATCGCGTGCTTTAGTTTTTGGTTTTAACGAAGAAAGCAGATACTGAAATTTATCTTCTTCTCTTAAATTTTCATCTTCATGAACTCGAGAAAACTGACCCCAAAATGCAACCCATGATCTAGGCATAAGATCATACTCCTTAAGACGTAATTTGGGAAGTTTTAAGTTATCAGATGCAACCTTATTAGAAATTACAGATTTACTTTCATTATATTGATTATAATTCTTCTCGTATATAACTCGTACTTCAGTAAATTTATCTCTGTAAGATTCCATTGCATCATACTCTTCATCCGTAAAACTAATTAATTTTTTAATTTCTTCATCTACTTTAAATAAACGCTCTGCTTTCTCAACAACTTTGCAAAACTGTACGTGAATGTCCTTATCAACATCAATTTTACGATGAATATCATTAAACGTATTCGCCGCTGTGGTAAAGAGACGGCGTAAATTAGTTCTTTCACCTCGTAACTTAGTTTCCAGTTTTGCTTGCTCAGCCTCAGTCTGTGTTTTTTCTGAAGTCATGTTTTACTTGCACGTACATCAAACGTATTTCTTAAACGTATATAACGTATTTCGAATGTAAACGTACTTCTTAAACGTATGTAACTATTACATGAACATAAAAAACTCTTCACGAAACAAACTTTTATAAATAACTCAGAAGCAATCAAAAGTTAAATAAATTCAGAAATTAACTTGTTTACCTTCATTAAAGTAACTTGAATTTAGCCACTTCTGATTTCTCAGTGCAGAGTACAGTTCTGTCGTTCGGACGCCACTTGTGTTCGATTCAAATTCTGACTTCGTTTAATATCCATTTTATTTCACTTCACAAACATAGAGAGATTAAAGAGGCTATTTACATACACAGTTTAACATAATGATCTAATGATCCGTACATCACGAAGATGAATAACATTTAGTAACTTACGTATCGTATCTTAAATGCTGCGAAGATAGAACGGGAATTCCCCGATCGCTTAATTCAAAAACAGACCTGGTTGCCAGATTCATAGATCGAAATTATGAAAAATTAAATATTAGCAAACAGGAAATAGTAAACTTCATAGGAGTGTCAACATCAGTCAAATTGAACTCCCTAAGGTACAAAATAGTCACCAGTCTCAAGACTCGTTGACAATACTGGCTGAATACTTGATGTACTGACATTAACAGGTGCTAAAGTGGCCAATTTTATACCTTTATTAATGTGTAAGACTATGTGGAAAAATTAGCAACTTTCACAAAAAATTCAATATTGTATTGTTTGATATTTACTAGACGTGCAACAGGAAATTTTGAATGCTGATGCTGAGTAAGGGGCTCGATGAGCTCAGAACATTTTATAAAAGGTAATACAGGTGTAGAAAGACTTTAAGAATATTCTCAGAGAGAGGAGGAAGTTTATGCTTTTTATTAGAGTAACGAAAAATGTCTTTAGAAGGTTTAAATGAAGATGAAGTGCAATTATTAGAAACAACAGAACTTGTCCCCCACTTCTAAAGCCGCAATGGTACTAAAATAGTGTGGACCTAACAAACTTCCTAAATGAAAGTCAGCGAAAAATTTGTTATCATTAAATTTTTGTTCTCTAAATTGCTGCATACTGATCTGAAAGATAATCAGTAATCAAAAACTCTGTTTCAAAAGACTGTGTCATTAGGATATTTTTGAAGCAGGAGACATGAAAAATGAGAAATTCCCTCGTTGGGACTCGAACCTCGGACCTCTCGAATATGTGCCGAGTGTGCTCATCATTACACTAAGAAGGCATGATAAGAAGGTGGGAGAAATACTCTATATACTTCCCATTTTAAAGAGCGATTGGGGATTACGGGACCCATTCGCCAAATTCTGGTGGTAGAGAATCCTCATCCACCACCCTTTTTAATTCGGGCGCCATTGTAGAGATATTAGGTTATTTTGAGGCTGAGAGACGTGAAAAACGAGCAATGCACTCCCCGGGACTCGAACCTCTGACCTCTCGAATACGCGCAGAATGTGCTGACCATTGCACCACAAAGGCAAGTTAAGAAGGCGGAAGAAATACCTTATGACTGATCTTGCAATTTGCCTATTAGGATAGCTTTTCTTTTGATTAAAACGTTTTTGTCAGAACTGCCTTACGAATATATTTCACAGTTTTCAGTTTTGATCCTTTACCAAAACACTGCATATAACGAGCATTTAATAGATTAACAGCGGCTTCTGTGCCTAACAGAAATTTAAGTATATTGCCTAAAATTGAACTTTGCAGTAATTCACCGTTATTGAGAAAATTTAACATATGCAATAAACAGCTTTTGATTATTTTTTTCAAGTTTTGCCTTCGCAACGTGTTAGTCAGTACGTTTTAATTCATAATGTTTTTTTTAATCAGGAGTAGATAATTTTAGACTTGTATTGCTGGTAGAACTACACGCAAAACGTGGTGATTGGGAGATTGTGGACTCCGTCGTATTCGCAACAGCCTGCCTTATAAGCGCGAATCTATAAAGATATAGAAATGGGCCATGCCTCATCAAGAAATATTTCATTGAAGATTTGTTGCTGAGCAGAACTATCTATATATTATTTGTTTAGGGGGGCAGGAGTTGAGCCAATATATGCATCATGCCATGTCCGAAGTGCTTGGCTCATTTTTTGAAGATGAATATTATGATTCATTTTAAGTAAGACACTTTTAGCAGAGTAGAGCTTTCAGAAATATAAACATAAGGTTAGCTTCTTTTGCAGTAAAATCTGCGTATTTTTTACATAGCGCTATATTCAATTAACAACAAAAGGTTTAATTAAATCAATTTTGCTGGATTAATTTTTATATGATAATGGCAAATAATTTCTGAAGGCTTGAATATATGATACCTGCTATCAAGAAACAAGGTATTTTAAAAGAAAATCAAATGCTGTCACATCAAATTGTTGTAAAAATATCGTTTAAATTAATTCAGCAGAATCACAGAATAGAATTACATCTGGAATAGTTATAAGCCTTTTCTACACATAGCAGTCTAGCTCTAGATTTACAATAAATTCCCAATCACTCAAAGGTACAGAGAGTTTTCGCAGAAATAAAAATTGCGAATAGCTTTTAGCTCATTCATATAGGTACAAGTGGATGGGACACTAGAATATCACCTTAGGTTGTACACGCATAGTTGCATGGCACTAACTATGCACCTCCGGCCAAATTTAAAATTTGGCTATAAGAATACACTAGGAGGGGTCTGCCACCAAACCTCTGCTCCTACTACCATCGAAATCGAGAGGAGTTTCAATCGAGGACACTCGGCCAACTACTCGAGAGCGCTCGGTCTTTATCACATTCTGCTGGCTGTGTATTTTGAATGGCCACTGCCGCACAGACAGTAGTATTATATTACAAGTACCCATGCCTTCTCTGATTCGAGGCCGGGCCCATCGGTACGGAAGTCAGCGTCACTAAACACGACACAGTCTAAGAGGCCACTCATTCATAGAGTGAAATAGTACCTTACTGACGCTGGTCTATTTTCTTCCCTCCTTCCGTCTGACAAAGACACAATGAGCGAAGTGCATGCTGTTGCATTACAGCAATAAGGGGAGAATATACCTTTTTAAGCAATGAATTTTGTCCACTTTGTTATCTCTTAGTATGTTAAGGGCCAAATCTCTGTTCCACTGTACTATACATTTAATTTAAAGCTGAGTAATCTAGCTTTTTTTTTGCTTATAATTATTCGTATCTTGATCATGTATACAAATTTTCGTCTACGTGTATTGTTTAAAACTTTTTTTTTCGAGAAAGGGAATTGGACTTCCTTAAAATTTCTCATGTTTGTAAACAGTAATGTCAATTGTAATTGACAGTAATGTCAATTAAGTTAATGAGTTTAATTCGAAAGGTTTTCTTCTTCCTGTCTTTAAGCAACCTGGTATAAAGTTTTTCCATTTTTTTTCGGTTTTCTAAATGGAATTAATTGTTTACATTTTTTATTCTATAGAAAATAAGAGCATGATATTTTCAGAAGCTTCCTTGTTACTGGTGGTTTCTTCAATTCAGCATTGTGGACAGTTTTTTTTACCAATTTTTGAAGCTGAATATATAGTATGATTCAATTCAGTCAATTTTTGGTAAAAAATAAAATTGTTTACTTCACTTGTTTGAAAAATATCACAGGAGATATTTTGCTTTAAATTAAATTCATATGAATGGCAATGCCTGTGAGCACAGAAAGTAATAAGTATAAAAATGCGAGTTTAAATGAATTTGATTGCACAGATTTAAGTAATAAAATATAGCGACGAAGGAATTAAAACTCCACAAAAGACGTCACTAAGCTGTTCGAAATTCCACGAGGATTTTCGAAAGTTGACGCTTTTCAAATCACATTAACGCACAGGCTCTAGAATTATGCTAAGTAAATATACAAACACATCCTTGACTAGCGACAGATATGATTTTCGAAAGAAGAACCAACCACCTCTGCATCTTTATTTGATTACGCTCAATTGATTTCTTACCCTTCTGGAGGAAGGAAATCCAAATCGAAAGTAATTTGAAAATTTAATGCGATATGATGAATACTAATAAATGAATTTGTCGTGAATAAAAAGAAAACTGGTTCCCTGATTAATGTATGATGAATAATTCAAAAGTTCCATGTCGGGTATGAAAATTTCAATATTTTAATGCTCTACTTTAAGTGAAATACTGTTATTCATAAAAAAGTATTGCGTTTGGAATTCTGATACGAAATTAATATGATAATAATCTGATCCCAAAATAGTGGAAATACTTTTTCACTAAAGACATAAATATTCGTAGTAGCTATAACAGAAAATAAAAATTGAGCAGCAATAATATTAAAAATAGCAAATAATATTCGAATCCAATGATAATGGAATTCTTTGAGTAGTTGTTTGTAATTCACTGAATTAATACGGAATATTTTGCGACAACTGAATATATCGAAGTTAAAATGCCGTGTATCTTAGATTAAAATTGAGAAATAAATGTTTAGCGGGCAAAATGTACTAGGAAACCACTCAAATGGAACGCTGATTGCTCCATTTACTTTTATATCCTTTTTATCTTTGTAGTTATTTTTACTTACTTGTATGAAGTAAAGGAAGTATTGTATTGGCGAAAAATTTCAGGTATTATATGTCAAAGAAATTTTACATTTTGATCGTTTCCGAGTCCGTTAGTATGATTTTCTTTGCGTGATGTCTCTACGTACGAGCAGAATAAAGCCATATTTTTTACAAAATGTATTGCAAAATAGATTTAAAATGGGTTCAGAAGTTTTTTGTGACGTCTTTACGTACGCATTTACGTACGTATATATGTATTTCGAATAACTCGAAAACAATTAGCCGTAGAACGTTGAAATTTTGTATATGGCACTGCTATAAGATCTAATAACGCATTTCCTTTTTTTATTGTAACTGTCATTTCCAAACAATATATACACTCTATAACAAAATAATCGAAGCACCCAGAAGGAGTTGTCCAATGGAGACAAAAATTGGTGGATAGGAAGATTATGCACAGAACAGAACATTATTAAAATTTCAGAAAAGTTGAATGATTTATTTCAGAGTTACATAGTTACAAAGTAACGAGCTCAATAAGAAGTTGACCCAACTCTAGCCTAGATGCAAGCCGCCAAACGGCGTGACATGGACTGATAAAGCTCTCGGATGGTCTCTTGCGGTATTTCTTGCCACATTTGATCCAATTGTCGGCCTAGGTCATCAACATTCCCTGGTAAATGCAGTTGCCTTCCCATCATATCCCAGACATGCTCGATGGGTGTGAGATCTGGCGATCTGACTGGCTAAGGAAGTGTTTGACAAGCTGCAAAAGAGTTCATGGCAACACGTGCCACATGTGGTCTGGCATTATCTTGCTGAAAAATAAGGCCAGGGTACTGCGAAACGAACGGTAGCAAAACAGGTTTCAGAATGTCGTCGACGTACCGCTGTGCTACAAGTGTGCCTCTAATGACGACCAAAGGGTCCGGCTATCAATAGAAATGGCACCCCAGACCATAACCCTAGGCTGAGGGCCTGCGCGGCGTGCAATTATGAAAGCAGGATCAGCACGCTGCTCTGAGCGTCTCCAGATACGCCTTCGAAGATCTTCACAACACAGTTGGAAGCAGGATTCATCGCTATCATGACTGCTGTTTGTGAGGTAAGTAGTGAAAGACCAGTTGCTTCACGTGGTTGCAACATTTGTCATTTAATCCCACTTTCAATTTTATGCAGTCAAAATTATTCAAAAAACCTCTTCCATTGGTGAATTAGATTTTCTAGAGGGATTTCACATTAAAAGAAATCTTTCTGTTCTAGTTAATAACTCTAGTTCCAATCCATCTTTACCTTCAGCCTTTAAGAGAATTATGGTTTTAGTTTTCTTGTTTCATCAACAGATGGCACCAGTAGCTTAACTTCTGTCCAACCATTCTTATCTTATCTCATCTTATCACTACATTTATCTCGTTCACTTGCAGTTTCGCAGCTGAGGTTGATGGTTCAGTAACATCATCAGAACTAATAGTCCTGTGAAAAGTTGCAAATATAACGCTGATTTTTGTTATTTGACTTCTAAATTAATATTTGTCAAATCTAGTGACTGATAAATCCACGGCTTGTAATCCTAACTGTGAATTATAATTCATAAAGTGGGTTAACGTAACAATCCGAAAATTTTTTAAAGACTTCGCTGAGAATGTTTTTTAACATCAAAAGATATAAAGCTTTTAAAATTATTTATGCAGAGTGTTCCATATATACAACTTTTAAATATAGAATCATGTGTAATCTAACCTTTAAATGGGAGCTAATTCTTACGTAACAGCAAAACAGAAGTGAAAAAACCTTACTAGGTTATATTAATCTCTGTTAAATAAACATTAGTTCAGTTACAGTACCTTTAAAGTAGTTTTATAAAAAACTTTTAAAAGAGAGCAAATGAAATTACAATTTATTTATAAAATGAAAAAACTCAGCATATGAATGCAGTGATGACCATAATCATCTTAATTCTCATATCACGAGGAGAATGTTAATCACGATCAGTGGCTGGATGTTAGACGAAAAGGTTTCAGGAAGGGGAGGGATTGTTTACTGAAAGGCTGGTAAACTGAGGGTTGGTAGATCCTCCCTCCCCCTTCCGGAAAAAAAGAAGGTTTCGCTAAAGTCACACTAATTAAAGTTAAATTTATGCATTAGGTAAGTGATGAGAAATCAGTAAAAATCATTCCTTTTTTGAAAACCATGATTAATATTTTAATGAACTGTAAATATTAAGCATTTCTTAATTATAAGACCCTTAAATATATATATTTGATTTAATAGCATTTTGAAGTTTTTAAAATGCTTAGCTTGAACTGAGAAAGAAAACAAATTTGCCTTCTCCAAAAATGTTTTCTTAAGTGCGAAATAAATAGCATGCTTTTGCCAAAGTGGCTCAAAGCACTTACTGATTATAAGTCGATTTGGAGCGTCCGTTTGATTACAAGCCGATCACCTTAACTTTAGCAATGCAACACAAAGATGCTTATATTCCGGTATGTAGGATAAGGATGCTTATTAATTGTCTTATAGATCCTTATGTCTGTATCCTTATACATTAGACTCATTTTGTATTTATTTAGCTAAAATTGTTAAAATTGTTTTACTTTCCCGTGCAACGCAGCGCGTGACGAATTTGAAAAGAAAGCTACGCTGAAAAAGTAAAAATACAAGAGCGCGTGCGTTTAATATTTAATGAATAGATATCTCGCAATTGTACTTTTTTTTTGTTATCCAGAAAAATCGAGAAAATAGAATATACCAGAATATTCTCGTGATGATTAACAAGCTTATAAAAGCTGGATTAAAGCATCTCAGCTCTGTTGTTTTTAAATGAAATGTTGTTTACTTAGTGCTGTTATTGATTATGGCGAGTTCGCTGTGAGATCGAATTAGTTTCTCTGTATTTTGAATTTGAATTCTGCTTATATTCTAGTAGTTTAAAAGTATAACTGCTGTGAGATATTGTGATGTTATACGAATAGCTCTGATTAAATATTTCAGCATTTTGTTTTATTTCTTCTGAAAAGAATAAATTTTATTAGCTTTCTATCGACTTGTACATTCATTCCATTACGAACCCCTACTCACGCAGCATGTTTTGGTGTCAGAAGAGTGGGATTTGAATGCCAAATTAAACGAGACATGGAAGAACAGATAAGGCAGCTGATGGTAACCTTTCCTGAATTTAAAGATGAGATGAAAGATTCTGTTAAGGAAGAGATGAGAGCTGGTCGAGAATCCATTAAAGAAGGGACGAAAGCAGGTCAAGAAAGGATAGAAACTGGTCAAGTATGTGTTAAATAGGAAATGAAGTCTATTCAGGAGTCTGCTAAGAATAAGCTGCTAAGGCTGTTTAGGAATCTGTTAAAGATGAAATGAAGGCTGTTCAAGAAAAAAATGGAAGCAGGTCAAGAGGAAATGAAAACAGAAATTACTTACGTAATAGAAAACAAATTCGAAGCTATGGAAGGCAGATTGACGCTGTTGAAAATAAAGTTGGACACACTGAAGAAAGAGTTCCTCCGTAAAAAACAAATAGAAGAAAGATTGTCATCTGTAAAAGACCAAATAGAACAGAGAGTTTCTGCCGTGGAACAATAATCTGATGGCAGGGTTACTGCCGTTGCCAAAGAATCTTGAAGAAATTCGTAGCGACTACAGGAAGCAGTAGTGATGGTTTTAAATTCTTACCCATGCCTGCTCGCCCCTCTCTGAAGCTATCGACGTGTATGATGGGAAGACCTCTTGGCAAGTTTATAAGACACAATTTTCAATAGTGGCGGAAGCAAATGGGTAGGATTCCGAAGCTAAGGCCTGTGATCTCGCCGCTTCTCTGAGAGCAGACGGAGCGGATATCCTGCAAACTCTCGCAGAAAATCAAAGACTAGATTTCAAAGCTCTGTCCGGTGCATTGGAGCTGCGCTTCGGCGAGAAATGTTTAAAAGACTACAGCAGCCTTCAATTAAAATCTCGTCAACAAAAGCCCACCGAAACACTCCAGGAGCTCGCCACGGATGTTGAAAGGCTGTCTCACCTCGCCATTTCGCAGTGTCCGAGAGAAACAAGGGGAATCTTGTCCCAGCAATACTTTATCGATGGCATCCGAGATCCCGAAATACAAAAAGCTCTGAGAATGGAGGATGTTAAGGATTTAAAAAGCGCTCTAGTGTACGCTATGGAATTCGAGGCAGCGCAGCAAGCAGCTCGTAAAGACCGCCACCCAATCAGAACTGCTCAAGTCCAGGAACCAGAGGATCAAGTCACTGCTCGTCTAGACGATTTAACTAGACAACTCAATGCCTTGAGACGGAATATTGATGACAAGACACCGGCCGTAAAGTGCTTGAACTGCGGTGCGGAAGGCCACTTGCGAAGAAACTGCAGAACACCCTAGGGCAAGGATGTTAAGACCACGCCTGTCAAGAAGGAGGGATATTAATTTGAAGCCATCTCGTGGGGCGGGGGTTACCAGATAATGAAAAGCTCAGATTAAAGCGCTTCAGATTTCTGCAATGAGTGGCGGCAGTTACACACGTTTCATCATGGGACATACCAATGAAGTTCCTTGCAATATGAGCATCTATACAGGAGCAAATATTACCATCTTTCTAAACGATGTGCCTCAGCAATTGAAAAGCAAACTCATTTGGACGTCGCCCTGCGTTACGATCCAAAGTGGTCAGGCAAGAAGATCAATATGGAAGGAAACTTAAACGTTAACAACAAGTCTGGATGTGCCGCTTACTATCACATGGCATATGTACCAGATATTACAGATCCTTGCACTCGGATTGGACTTTCTAAGGAAATACAATTTTTCCTTAGACTTTAAAAATAATGAACTATATTCTGCCTCTGTGCACATATCCGTATTCGGGATTAATGATGAAAGAGTGAAATCTGTCCACAAAATTATAGCTCAAGACGATATCACAATCCCAGCAAGAACAGAATTTTTAGTTCCTGGATCCATAACCGAAAATAGAAATTTCTGTTACGGCATCACAGAATATCCCAATAACTTCAGCAACCCGAAAGGAGTATTAGTAGCTTCAGCACTCGTCGACCTAATGAAAATCGTTATCCCGGTGAGAGTCAATATAACGGACGAGGCAAGAGTTATTAAGAAAGGTGAAGTGGTTGCAGCAAGTACTCCAGTAACCAGAGTTGAAAGAAAGAGTAATATCTCAGAATCCATGCCTTCTGAGAGCATTACATCGGAGTTATTGCAGAATGCTCAATTAAGCGATGAAGAGAGGAATGCTGCCGAACGTGTCATTAAAGAGCTTCAAAATGTTTTCTGCCGTTCGTCTTCTGACGTGGGTCGAACCAGTTTGACTCAACATATAACCTATACCGGTGATCATCCACCAATCAAGCAACATCCAAAACATCTGCCGATTGCTAAACAGGAAGAGGTACGAACACTTTTAAAGGACAAGCACGAAAACAATGTCATCGAGGCTTCAGCAAGTCCCTGGGCATCTCTCATCGTCCTGGCGAAGAAGAAAGATTTTGCGTTGACTATCGCCGGTTGAACGAGGTTACAAAGAAAGACAGCTACCCTCTTCCTAGGATTGACGACATTCTAGACAGTCTTTCTAGAAGTAAGTGGTTTTTGACTTCAAATCTAAAGAGTGGATATTGGCAAGTAGAGTTCCATTCCGATGACAGAGAAATGACGGCTTTTACTACCGGACAAGGACTTTGGCAGTTGAAGGTGATGCCGTTTGAACCATGTAATGCGCCGGTACATTCGAACGGCTATCGCAGACTGTTTTGAAAGGTCTTTCCTACGAAGCGTGTCTGATATACCTGGATGACATCATCATCACCGGGAACTGTTTCGAAGACCATCTCGAAAATCTTAGAAAGGTGTTTCAGGAACTGAAATAAACCAATTTAAAGTTGAGTCCCGCTAAATGCAAATTATTCAAACAGGAAGAGACTTACCTCGGACATGTCATCCCTGCTGAAAGCGTGCGCTTGGATCCTGAAAAAGTATCGGCAGTTAAAGGCTGGAGACGTTCCGAAAATGTCTACCAGCTGAGAAGATTCCTAGGGCTTTGCACCTACTATAGGAGGTTCGTGAAGGATTTTCTTCCATCGCAAGACCTCTTCACAAGCTGACAGAGAGCAAGCAAAAGTGCTTGTAGACAAAAGAATGTGAGAATGCATTTAAGAACCTGAAGGAAGCTTTAACATCTGCTCCAATCCTGACGTATTCTCAGCTCGACAGACCATTTATTCTCGACACGGATGCGAGTAATGAAAGTGTCGGCGCTGTTTTTCCCAAGAAATAGAGGGCCAAGAACGTGTAGTAGCTTACTGGAGCAAGTGCCTGTCTAAACCGGAGAGAAATTACTGTGTCACCAGGAAAGAGTTGCTTGCCATAGTCAAAGCCGTAGAACATTTCCATCATTATCTATACTGCAGAAAATTCCTGCTTCGCATGAATCATCCATCATTGGCCTGGCTTTTAAATTTCAAGAATCCTAAGGCAAAATGGACAGGTGGATACAGAGACTGCATGACATCACTATCCGTCATTGGAAGTGATTATTGCACGGAAATGCCGCCGCCTCATCTAGAAGACCTTGGCCAGAAAACTGCCGATATTGTTCCAGGGTCGAAGCTAAATACAGCTGCTTAACCCGGTCGCACGACAAATTAAACAATTAACATCGGCTGTTCCAGACCTATGGAACGAAAAAGAAGTCAGAAAAGACCAGCTGGAAGACCGTGACATTAAACCCATAATTGGTTTAATGGAGACTTTAAACAGGAAACCTGAATGCATTTCGAGTTAATAGTCCCGCGACAAAACAATATGAGGCTCTCTGGGACTCACTCCATATTTAAAACGGCGTCTTGTACCGGAAATTCGAATCGTATGATGGGAAGACTTTCCGATGTTAGCTGATACTTTCAAGATCCCGGATTCCGGATGTCCTTAAAGAACTGCATAGCGGTCCTGAAGGAGGCCACTTTGGAATAATAAAGACCTTGCAGAGAGTTCGTGAGCGCTTCTATTGGAGTAAAGTAAAGGATGGCATGCGAAAGTGGTGCCGATTTTGCGATGCCTGTGCAGGTCGGAAAGGACCGAGGAAACGCAGCTGAGGCAAGCTGCAACGTTACAATGTAGGAGCACCTTTTGTATATGTATAGCCTTTGACATCGTGAGACCTCTGCCACGAACTGCTGATGGCAAAAAATACATCATCGTTGTCATTGATCACTTCCCCAAGTTGCCTGAAGCATATCCTATTCCTGATCAAGAGGCTGTCACAGTAGCAGAGGTAATGATACACCACTGCATTTCGAGGTTCAAAGTGCCTCTTCAGTTACATTCCGATCAGGGAAGGAATTTTACCTCGTCTGTAATGAAAGAACTCCGCAAACTACTCGGCATTGAGAAAACCCAAACGACGTCTTTACATGCCAGTTGGACGGCATGGTAGAGGGTTTAATCGAACCATCCTTAATAACCTCTTATTGGTAGTTTCCAGAAACCAACAAGACTGGGACAAGAAGTTACCACTATTTTTGATGATGGTTGTCCACCACCAGGATTCGGCGATTGGGTTCCCTACGCCCTGGTCGCTCTTTATAAGGTGATGCACATAAGGCATTTCTCCTTTCTTCTTTGCATGACCTCGTTTTGTAGTGGTCAGCAAGCTTGACGCGTATTCGAGAGGTCCGCAGTTCGAGTCCCGGCAAGGGCATTGCTAATTTTTCACATCTCCTGCTTCCAAATAACCTAATAACTCTGCAATTCTGTCCGAAACTACAGTCACCTTGAGATGGTCCTTACAGAGTCCTAAACAGGCTGAACGACATCCTGGTTCGCATCCGTTAAGTCATCGAACTCTAAACCTAAAGTCGTTCATTACGACAGATTAGCTCCTTACTATGGCCATAGTGTGTATGTATATGATTTTAAATAGTAATGTAAATGAATATAAGACCATGGTCCTTTTTGTATTTAGTATTTGATTTGTATTTTGTATTTGAGAGTATTTGCTCTGTATTTACTATTTAATAGTATTTGACGTATACTTAGTATTTGATAGTATTTGTTTTGTATTTAGTATTTGATTTGTTTTAGGTTTCTCATTGCAATTAGTGTTTATGTTGTTTGTTATTGTAATGTAATGTTTGTTATTGCATTTATGCCTTAGTTGTAAGTTTGATTTCCTCTCCAGGGATTGCACTGCCCGGGACGTGCAGTCCTTAAGAAGGGCGTAGTGTTACAGATTTTGTATTTATTTAACTATTTATTTAGAATTGTAATTAAAATTATTTTATTTTTTCGTGCAATGCAGTGCGTGAGGAATTTAAAAAAAAAACTAAGCCGGAAAAGTAAACATAAAAGAACGCGTGCGTTTAACATTTAATAAATAGATATCTCGTAATTGTACTGTTTTGTTATCCAGAAAAATCGAGAAAATAGATTACACCAGAATATTCTCGTGATGAGTAGAAAGCTTATAGAAGCTGGATTAAAACATCTGAGCTCTGTTGTTTAAGCGAACTGTTGTTTACCTAGTGCTGTTATTGACTGTAGCGAATTCGCTGTGAGATTGAATTAGTTTCTCTGTATTTTGAATTTGAGTTCTGTTTATATTTTAGTAGTTTAAATTTATAATTTCTGTGAGATATTGTGATATTATACGAATTTCTGATAAGATTTCAGCACATTGTTTTACTTCTTGTGAAAAGAATAAATTTTATTAACTTTTTATCGACTTATGCATTCAATCCATTACGAACCCGTACGCATGCAACAGTATGTTAATGTGTCTTATAGCTCCTTAGCTGGTATTAACAAATCAAATGCGATTCTATTACGCTGAAATCAGTCACTCAATTCACTTATACACTCCCACTTTATATGAAGAAAAAATACGCTGAAAGCAAGAAGTCAAATATTTTGGCATCATACCTGAGAATGAACTTTAGACCTCCTTTTGCCAAATTCAAAAATAAATTTTATATTTTCATAGCTAAATTAACACATCTTCTTGGAAAGCACAGCAGTCTTTGTTTTCATAATAAAATAATATCATGTAAAACAAGAATCCGTCCAGCTTTACTCTACGCCTCCCCTATGTGGGCACATGCTGCCAAAACAAATCTCTATAAAATTCAAATTTTAGAAAAAGTCTTGATTGAAATAACCAGTGCTTCTCGGCTTATAAGCAATAGCACATTTCACACCGATATAAAAACTGAAGGCATCAAAAAATGCATTTCCAAAACTGTCCGTAATTTTCATTATCAGCAAATCACTATAATTTTAATTTAAAGTCACGAACTGTGGCCACAATAAAAGCACGTGTACCCAGCTGATTCTCTTCTTTTGTAATAATTAACATCAATTTAATGTACCATTTTGTAATAAAGAAAAATTTAATTGTTTACGGCGAACATCCCACTTTTGCTGTTTATTATTATGCTTGATTGTCTCTCTACTTGCAACGGTATAGAAGATACTACTTCCCGGAAATTCAGAACACTGTATGCCCATAGTTACTATTTATTATTATGTTTACATAGAAAATTTGAGTCTTTTTTCACGTTGATGAAAGCAAAAGTGAAAACTTGTTGTTGAAAGTTGTTCAGAAGAGTTACAGATAAACCAAATAAAAGTGTACTGCTCGGTAACCTTATAATAAACGTCTGATAGAATTCAAAGAGAAATTCGCATTATTTGTAAAATAAACAAATCCAGAATGTGAATGCGTTGACTAAAAAATGATCTTTATCCTTTAGTAATTTAAGATAATATTATTTATTCTCAGTGGTCGAATGTTGATTGAATCGATTGTAGCAAGAAATGAGGGATGATTCATAGAAAATTCATATAGCTAGTTCAGAAAATTAATATTTTATAAAAGCGAATAAGTGGGTTACATTTTGTATGGGAAACCCTGGATTATGAAAATTCAATTTTCATAACATTTCGTATCTCCAGAGTTATTCGACCTTAGATGATTAGATTCAGATTATGTCTAAAAGTTCACTATAAACAACTATTAAGGCATGGCTGAAAACCACGTGAGTTAATCACGTTTATTGTAGTTATTCAATGCCATGTACCTTCAATTTATGTTTACTTTTCTTTTCAATGTTACCTAAAATAGCATTAAATCAGCTTAAGTAACATAATAGAGAATGAAAGAGGGGCTCTGACATGTGATTTAGAGAATGATACTCTGATAATTGTCGAGGAGAAAGGGGTGATGAAAAATAATGGTTGACCATCACTGTCATAATGAAATAAAAAAAAAGAAAGCAAAAAATAATTTTTTTTTACGAATTCCCATTAAAAATTAACTTTTTATTATAATTAAATATTTAAAATAATTAAACTGAAATACTGTTATGGAGGAGATATTCTCTTAGAAATCAGTTTTAACTAGATGATTTGCTATGTTCAAGAATTCTTAACACCCGTTTACAGTTTTTAATCTCTCCCACCCCCAAAAAATGGCCTTCAATGAGTTTTCTTCAAGAAATTTAGATAATTTTATAAATTTTTGAAATAATAAATTTAAATCTTTCAGTCAAATTGAGATTAATGAAAATATTTGCTGAAAGGAATTACCCTGAATACCGCATTTTATATGCATTCATCTCAAAATATCATTAATAGTTGCAAAAATGAAATGCGTTTGAAAAATCGCTTTGTCTGTTTCATTCTGAAAGCTATTGATCAGATTGATTTAAACATCAAAGCATTTTAATGCTATGATCTGGGTTTAAAAAATGTTCTATGCAGAAAAAGTATTAACGGAAAATAATCAATCATTCTTTTTGAGGTTGAGGAATAATCGAAGGGTCTTTCAATTGAAATCTGAAACTTCTGTACTTGATCATTAGCAATTTTCATTAATATGGATTCTCATTTAATCAAACAGAGTACGTTATTGAAAATTAAAAAGAATCTTAAAATACAATCTAGTGCAAGTAGTTTTGATTCTTTAACACGAAAGCAATGCAAATAATTTATTATTTGCTATAATTTAATGTTGTTAAGTGAATAAAGTTTCTTTATCAAAATTTTAAACTCAGTTTCAAAATAAAATTCACCCGCAGGTTCCAGCTATCCTTGCAGCTAACATATGTAAGAAATTTAATTTATAATTCTGAAAACAAAACTCGGGAGCAGTTTCCCATGACAGCTGAAATCGTCGTCAATGCAGAATATAAATATAAGTTACCTTTTATTAAAGCAAAAAAACTTTCAACAAATAGAAAGTTTACCTTTGTGGTATATGAATAATTACACATTAAAATATAGTACATTATTTCAACTGCGCTGTATTTAATTGGCGTTGGTGCCATAACAAGAAATTATATTGAAATAAAATATGCATTGAAATAAAATATATTATTTCAACTTGATCTGGCTTTGTGGCATTTACAAAATCATTTTGAAACTGGCATTTAAATATAGATATAGCAATGAAAGGAAAGGAACATGTGAAAAATTTTAGAATCTAGATGCAGCTGAAGACTTTAATTAAATTTCATTTTTGAAGAAAATTATAGTGCACAAAATCAGGAGAGCTAGAAGGAAATTCTCGAAAGCTGTATTAGAAACATTCCTCATTATTTGCAGGGAGTTCGTAATCTGTTTCAAAAATTAAGAGAAGTGAAGTACGCCTCCAAAGGATTAATATTTATAATCGAACGTAAGGCCGTACGAATTAAGCAAAAAAGTCTAAATTTAAATGTTAACAATGAAATAAAATCATAACCTGCACAATCATATTTAAATAAAAGAAAATTTGAAATTAAATGCTCAAAGCAGGGTCCAAGGATGTTATTGCACAGTTCGCAATAGTGACAGTTCTACCTTCTCGTTGTTTTCTTATTTATCTTGCCTGCGCAACATCAGTTTTAAAAAATAGTATTTTTTTGCAGAGTGTACAGGTGTCTCGTACATGAATAATTTTATCTGGCCTTAGAAGGAGTTTAATGGATTTAGATTCCGTGAGTATGCCGGCCAAGCTACAGGCCCATGAAGTCCAACTTACAGTCTGGGTTTTATCGTATTCGGGAAGTGTCGGACTGGTAAAGTGAGTTGAGGGTCTTATGTGTAAACTAGATGTCTCTTCATATGGCAAGCGGAATAGCCTACAGCAAGTTGGAAACACTTGTTCCAGCTTGCTACAGCAAGTTAGGAAGCACTTGCTCCAGCTACGCTGTAGATGTTAGTGGTATATTTAACATCTGGCTCACTAAGATATTGCTCGGTAGTGAGGACGTTGTTTCAGAGTGCTAGTGAACCATAATGATATCAACTTAACGGGGCAGGTAGGCGTGTGTCTTAACAAGGTTCTTGAGACTGAATAAATCTAACGTTATGCTGTTAACGAGGGACAATGACGTAGAAATTGACTTCAGGCCAGATGTGTTCGTAGAGCATTTATAAAGTACCTTGAGTAAAATAATTTTTATCACTAAATACTGCTAAGAAAGATGGGGATTTTTAGTCCTGATCTGGAGCATCTTCGCAATTGAAGATTTTATGTTCTGCACGTAAAAGGGTGCATGTGTATCTAATGACCAACATTCTACACCAAACTATGGCAAGTATGAATGTCGGATGCCACCGCTAGCTTACATGTGAAAATAACTGCTGTAAACTTCTCCAAGACACGGTCTTCTATTTTTGGTGGCCGCACACTTCGCTTACATCCCGTATTTTCTTTGGCAAAACAAACGAGCTGATTTCACGTAGCTTTCTATCAGTACTGGCGAAAGTAGAATGATATGAAATACGACACACAGGAAATCGCTTTCAACGATTGTATTGTAAGTGAATCATTGTAATTCTTGCCCACTGCCATTTGTTTGAGCAAATATTAAATGCATGTCTGCCAGTCATTCGTATTTGTAATCCTCCATTTATCTTTCACAAAGTTGTTGTGGATGATGTTATGACCGAATAATCTGAAAACCTGAGGACGTGACTTTTTAAATAACAGTGTTACTTAAAAAGGGGAAAAATCTGTGAATGATGTAATGACCTGTGAAGCCCGTTTGAACTTCGAGAAGCCATTAACTGCAACTGCTGATGCTGCTTCTTCTCAATGGAAATCTGCATTTCGAAAATGCCTGAAGGTTAAGTTCTGCAGATGTGCTACTTCTCCGGCAGGGAAGAGATGATGTCAAGTGTGATGACTTGTACTGGCTGGATGTGTTTCGGAGTTACAATTTTCTGGAATTCTAAATGAAATTCAGGTCTTGGCTCCATTGAAAATATTATTTGTTTTCAGAACACTATCACCCCTTTTATTTTGTTGAAACAATTCACCAATACCCTGCATACGGAAGATCATTTATAAGACCACAATAAGGAAGTACAGATTTGGTCTACTTAGGATGCAGAATTTCATTTTCAAACAGCAGTAAGCTGTCCTGATTTAAAAATTTGATTATCCACACTCATATTCTTTACATACAAATGCAAGAAATAATTGGCTGACGAATAATAAGCTGCAGTCTATTAATTTTTCCACATAAGAAGAATTAGAATATTATTTACTCAAAATGATCTAGATTCACTATTAACAATTGTATATTAATTATGGAAATACTATATTTTCAAGAGACTGCGGGAATATAACAACCAAATTTCTACTCTAATAGGAATGGGAATGGGGTGCAATATGGACAGTTTTTCTGCCAGTACATAATCGACCCAACATTTGATTATTTGGTTTCCATCCTATGCTGTTGTTGATATATGCAAGTGTCCTAAAATGATAGTTAAATAAAATTCTTTTCTTTATAATTATGCGCCGTAGCTAGCTAAAAACCGTGTATACGCTGTGCCGGTGTAAATTCTATGTCGTATTGATTGTATGGCAATAACAATTTTACGCAATATGCATGTGTCTGTTTCGGGTTTATACAGTGTAGGTCCTAGTTATGCGAGAGAAAAAACTGTGCATTATTCCTGCTATTCATTATTATGTTATTATCAAAATTCCTTGCATATTGATCGTATGTTGGTAATTAGTTTCGGTTGTATGTCAGTGCCGGTATTAAGCAGTCATCCATCCTATGAGAATAAGCTGCAGAAACATAAGTTGTTAAGTTAACGGAAAAATTTCAAACCTTTATTTCAGTATATCAGAGAATATCTTGCCATTAGTTTGATATATTTGGAATTACATAAAATTTATCAACAAATAATTTCTTTTGTTATGAAATATATCAGAAATTATATAACTTATTTTAGCATTATCTACATTTAACAAGTATATAAAAGAGTTCAACACGTATTTGAGTTTCTCCTTTAAGTGCCGCACAAAACGAGACACATGAGTTTCTTGAGTAACTAAGTTAATGACAGTATAACTGTTATCAGTAAGTAAACAAACTGCTAACTCTTTATTTAGCTCATATTTCACTGTGAAAACTTAAGTCATTTCGAATACATACGAAATAATACGTTTTTTAACTGTCTAAATCATAATTATGTGCACCTAGAATTATCAGAAAAAAAAGTATAGTCTCCTTTAAGAGTATTCAAAACTTTGCCTTCTTAAAAGATGCAATAATGAAGCAGTTCATGATTCTTACTATCATACAGTCAGAAGGAATGAAGATGCCTTATATTCACATTTTAAAACTTATAACTCGTACAGACATTAAGTTATTTCCATGCTGGAGACGTGAAAAATGTGCAATGCCGTCGTCTGGAATCGAATCACGGACCTATCGAATACGCGTCGAGCGTGCTGACCACTACACCACGAAGACATGCCAAGGAGGAGGGAGAAATACCTTTCAAACTCATATTTTAAAACTAATATCATCAATCAATTAAATTTTAACTAAACAGTTATGAACAATATTTTGCAATTCGTATATAAAGAAGAAGGCTTGTAATCTTTATATGCTAAACTGCAAGTGAAATGCAGTTGAATATTTGAACTAAAAAATATGTTAATTAAAAGATAATTTTCAAGGTTAGAGAAAGAAAAGAAAAGTTTACACTACATTATTACGAATGTTTTTAAAAAGATAACGTTATTTATGATGGTAATGAAAAAATAAAAAAATCAAATAATAAAGATATGAAAACATTTAACATAATATCAACAGCTTTCAACTAATTACCATTTTGAATACAGAAGAATTATATGCAGGAAAAAAGACGAAATTCGGAATGTATAATTTGAATACGTTCTTTTGACGTTTGCTAATATTTAAACAGACAAAGAAAATAAAACGCAGCGCCATACATATTCCTCATACCAACAGCGCGTTATGTAATAAGAAAAAATACACGTATTCAGTTTAAAGCAATTATTCTTAATTTACAGATTTATGCTTCGGAGTTACTTAGAAATAACATACAAACTTCAAATATTTGTAATAGTATAGCTTCTACACTAGATCATTAATTATGTGAAATAAGACATGAAACGAAATGCTGCTGAATTTATGCTATAACGTTTCAGAATTTGCGAGCTGTTCAGTACAGAATAAAAGGATTCAAGTCAAATTCAAGAAAAAATAAGTGCATTTATAATCTGTAAGTTCCCAAAAATGATTTAACAAATTTCACAAAATCCTTTTCTTAATCTTAATATTCTTCTTATTATAACATTCACTATAATTTTGGGAAAATAAAGATTATGAAATTTCAGCATTAAAGACAGCATTCAAACAAAACATTCATATTTCACCTTTGAATTTTGTTATTGTTATTATATAGCTTTTAGTTTCTTTCCTTTTTAAAATACTTAGCTTAAATTAATTTCAAAGTCACTTATTTCGATTTTATTTTTATTTTCAATTATAATTTTCGTTTTAATAAAAGAGTAAAGATACTTATATATGCAATTTTTCCTCTCAAGTGTTGTACAGAAAGCTAAACAAGTAAATATTTGGAATACTTTCATAAGCCCCAATCAAACTGCAATCCACGAGCAAATAAAGTAATTAAGTATTTGTGAAGCCTATTTCAAATTTTCAAAATTCCAATAATTTTAAATATATGTAGTACATTAAATTGTTTTATGCCTAAAGATATTTTTGTGTTATAACGAAAATTAGAAGCTGACCTCACAGTCTGAATAACTTTCTCGTGTTATTGAATTAAGTTATTTTAAATGCATCTGTCTACTGCTAAATTGAGCTATTTTTCAATGTTTGAAATTCTTCCGTTTTTTCGTGCACTGCTGAAGTTGAAGATCTGCAGCAGCGCTCTTTCATGTGCCTTAGATCCTTCGTACACTGCTAGGATTTTCAATCTATGCCCTTTTATTTTGTAGTTCTCTAGTAAATGTTTCAACTTTTAGTCCTGAGGGCATAAGTGAAATATATCACGTTTTGCTGATTTGACAGGAATAAATATTTTATTCTTAGACAGGAAGGGTATAGAAGGCGTCTGTGCTGCAGACATAATTTTTCCCCAGACCTTTTGAGATGGGAAAAAAGGAGTAATTTTTTACCGTATTAATTGTAGTATGCATGTGTTGTAAATTTAGCACAGCAGTGTATTGCATAAAAAGTGGAAGGTGTATTTGGGTTAATATAACTGCAAAATTTTATCTTTGCTCTGAACGCAACTCTAGCTCAATTATCTCATTAATGTAAATAGCTAGATTTTTACTGTCAGTATGATTTACTTTTCAGACAGAAATTAACTGACTTTTATTAATATATACAGCTTGTAGGTAAGGGAAGACTAAATTAGTATTAAAGGCTTCTGTGCTATTTGTAAGAATCAGAACGTTATTTACAAGTCCAGTAGCACACAATCAAGTTCAGTCTTAATGCTTTTGGATATTAAAAAGAAAGCGTCTAAACGTTAACTAGAGAGTTCTCATGAAGGTCTGGTATCCCACGTATTAAATGAAATAAAATTACTATTCTAGCCGGATTTTCAACATCTGTCTTACTATACGTAGCTGCGTACATTAAACAACAGGAATAAGTGCTGAATGTCAAGGCAATCAATGTAATTATACAGTGCTAATATATTTTGCTATATAGTGACGCCCGCAACATCTTTTTTAACAAGCACCGCTTAATGCGATAGTTGTAAATGTATTATGAATGAATTTTTTAAACTGAAGCGAATCCATCAAATAAAGACAAAAGCTAATACAAAAACTAATAAATGATAGAAAAAGTTTACAATCAAAGAGTTAAATCTCCAAATAGTTTGGTTTTTGTTTTAAGTGATCCATGGTCGAACAGAAACTTTTGTCCGAGTTTGACGAAGATAAACTGGACCAACTAGTTAACACCGCTGTAATTTTAGTTGACTTTTTAATGCGCCAAAATATCTCTTCACTGCGATTTGTGCTTTAAATCTGGATGAATGTTCTGCTTCAAAAAGCGCTTCTTTATCACGATAAATCAGTTTTAGTCGTTTTATCCTTTGTAATCACTGTTACCTTTCTTTGAGCATTTTTAAATTATGAAGACTAAATACAGGCGTTATAATCCGATTTTTTAAGTTATAGCATTAACTTGTCGTACTCTTTGACATGCTCCCAATAATAAATCAACGGAATGCTTTTTTTCAGTTAAATTTTATCAAGCCTTCTTCTGCAAGATTTTTAATATGATTTAGCTGGTTAAATCTTGAATGGATTGACTTGACTGGCTGGACTTCTTGACGGATTAAAGAATCATCAAGATGCTGTTTGCAAAGCAAAACTTAAACACATCACTAAAAAAAAACATCGCATTCATACTGCTAAAGAAAACATCGCACATAAATACATCACATTCCATAGTATGACATGGATGCCTGGAGAGACCTTAATGTGTAGAAAGAAGAGAAAGTTTGGTTTACGCACGTTTGTGAAAAATATGTGGCCATCTACTAGCCATTGATGCGATACGAAGCTGGAGAAGTAGCTATAAAAGTGCTGTAGCATTTATTGCCCATTTAATCGCTCTGTAATAGTTGTTAGCTTATATTGTAAGCTAGCTTTTATTGTAACATTGTACAAGTTGTTAGCTTGTAAAAGGTGTTACTTGTACAAGTTGTTAGTTTGTATTGTAACATTGTTAGTTGAAATATGATGTAAAGGGTTTTCATTTAAATTTAGCTGTATTTAATTAAATGTACTGGGTTTGATTTTGATTTCAACATTTTTCAAAGATGATAACTTATCGCTGTAAAAGATAATGTTAGCTGTCTTTTAAGGCTAACTAGACTAGACTAATCAATTACTATAATTGTTTAAAATAAAACTGAGACTATACTTTTATACTTTTAATAATTATTTGTTTACTTTAATTACTATTATAATTCTCTATATTTACTAAAGCTATTTGTGCTAATTTGTGATTCAGTCTTTCGAAACTTGATATAAATTATTCAGCAGTATAATTAAGCTCACAGCAATGAATTAGTTTTGTTTGTTCAGTTTGCAGTCGAGATAGAAAAGTAACTTTTCAATTAAGGAATCTCAGATTAACTTCTTGAAATTGTAGACAGAGTTCCACATGGGATTCCTTAATTATACAACACATACATTTAAAGAATTCTAACAAAGAACTTGTATCCTATTAGATTATGTTATTCCCAGAAATATTGAATTAAATGATTACGATGATAATTCTTTTTCGATGTTCGGCAAGAAAAATAATTTAATGGTCCAAATGTTATTCTTTGAGGCAAAACTGAGAAAATATGCTTCCTTTTAACGCAAAATTTAAAAATATATGATATATACGGACTGTATAAAAAGTGGTTTGTTAATAAATGGTAGCAAAGATATGCGCTTGCAGCTATACGAACCTTCAATCTTGAGAAGGCAATGTTTCAAAAAGCATTGGTATGTTAACATCTGGAGTTATTGTAATAGTGTTTTTGTCATCGCGTGTTTGTGGTAGTGTGTGATGATGTCATCAATAGAAAAGTGGAACAACTTCAAATTTAAATTGGAAAAATCGACAATATACGAATAGAATAGACCTCAGCAATGAATCACACGCAATGCTTCGAATTGGCCAAGCCCTTAACAGGACAAAGAACGTCCCTTTAAGACGAGAAACGATATGGAAGACCTTTCTTGAGAAGCATCCCCTAAAATATGGAACGAATTAGGAAATGCTGTTACGTGAAACGTCGGAGAACGATTAGTGATATTATAAACGCTGTTGTTATGATGGAGGCAATCCTAACGTCTTGAACATGCAGCATGCTTACTTGATTCTGCATGACGACAATGAACCGTGCTGTCGATAGCTCCTCGTTTGTGAGTTTCTTGCCAGTCACAATATGCTGTCGTTTCCAGCCCTGCCATTACTCACCAGATATAGCTTCCAGTGACTTTCTCTTCCAGAAGGTCAAAATACTGTTGAAATGACGTCACTGTCACACTATTGTTCAGATTCAGTTCCAAATGCAAAAGGTTATAGAACCGCTTATGCAAAATGACTTCCTGCTATGGGGCGTTATTCCTGCGGTGACAGGAAGGCTGGGAAATTTGCATTTCAGCGTTACTACTTTGAAGAAGATGATATCTAAACTTACTAAGTAATGTACGTTTTTTCAACAAAGCTAGTCTGAGAAATTTTATTCGTATGTGCTTCAAGTGGGCATTCGAAGGGGAAAACATATTCATATATTACGGTATTCTTTGAAATATAGGTTACCACAATTTGTTTTTAAGCGATGAGGTTCTTAAGCAAAGAAGTTGAATAAACGTTATGACTATGGCTACAGAGCTTACCAAAAATATCTTACTAAATGAAATATACATGCAAGGCATGACATTTGCATACATTAATGGAAGTATAAAGCTTTATATTCATATTTTCTATGATTTCTTTCTCTCTAAGATATGTTTGTTTATTTGATTTCAAGGAGAGATTCGTATTTCTGTTGCATGAAATTTAAGATATGATATTGTTTAAGATATGATACTATTACATTGTATTCCACTTTATGAAAGATTGATCTTCTGGGCTTTAAGTTGCACTTCTCACGGGGTGAGATATAAGTGCCAAAATTCATCGACCGGTAGTACTTTTACAATATTTTTACTATTACAGCGCATTCATCACTGTCCGTTACGACTGCTATTTTTATTTTTTAATCTTTTCTGATATGTAGTGGCATATTTGTCATTCGAATTGCTAAATGACACTCAATTCTCCGCTTTGAATTATAAAATCAAGCGAGCTTCACTTTTTCTTTTATCAGAGATATGGAAATCTAACGATTCTTTTGGAAAACGTAAAAACTTCATTAAGACAGATAAAAAGAAACTATTTTTCAGAATAAAATAAAATACGTGACTATTCATTATGATAATGCTTTCGCAGAATTTCGATTTCTGTCTTTCAAATTGTCTGCATGTCACAGCGTATGAATTGATATTGCGGAAGACATTGAACAATTTCGTATAAGAGTGTTTTAACTTTTCTATATTTATTGGTACTCTCAAGGTCTCAAAGTATTTCGATTACAATAAGGTGTCGGCACCTTAAATTATATAACTAAGTACAGTTGTAGAAACGATTAGATTTTTGGGAACAAAAAACGGAATAGTGGTTAATGAATCTGACTACCGAAGAGTACAGGTTAGAATCCCAGAGATAGATGCTTGTAAATGTATAGTGCCTTTGAGCATGTGGGCACTCTAAATATATGGCGAGCCGAAGTCCCCTTATGTGGTTCGGTGGTATGAGAAGAGAGTTGGGAGACCCTCGGACGCCCCTCCCGCAGAGCTCTTTTTCAAAATTGGAGTGGAACTGGGCAAAATCGTACTGTCACCTATATGATGGCCAAGGATCTTACAACAGGCCTAATCTTATATTTCTTGCGACGCTAAATTTCGTGGGCTTGTTCTGGTGATGAGGTTAGACAAGGTGATGAGTTCTGGTGATGAGGCCCCAACATCTTGCATCACAAGAACATACACAGGGCCAATGCACTAATTTTAAATTTTAGTTCCTTAAGTCTTTTTCATTGCTGAACTGGATAGCCGCCGTACACAGAAGTACACAGCATATAATGTCCAACCAGTACAAGAACAGAAGTGAGATGCCTTCTTATTTCTTTGCTGGCTGGACAATATCTGCTAATTGACTACTTTAAAATCGAATGGGTAGAGACAACAAGAACCAGTAGAGTCTGGGGAGTAGAGAATCCCAGTAGAAACTGGGTAAAGTCGACCAATCCAAGCGAGAATGTGCTATCATTTTCTACATTTTAATTCGAGTGACCTTGTAGAGAGGATTAAGACTTTTTGAAGCAGTGAGCATGAAAAATCCCTGGTGCCATCACATGGCACTCAGATTGTGGATCTTCCTATTTCTAACTGATTTTGCTAACCACTTACACGACGAAAGCACTCTTGGAGGACGTGATAACTGCATATCGAGTAGAAAATTTGAAATTTAGAAGTTAATTAACATTGATCGATTTCTTTTTCCTGGTTAGTCGCTCCGCATAGTATAATGATTATATTCCCTCAGAATTTTTGTATATCTCTCATAGATTTCGCCTTGCTGAATACAAATGTGTCATTTATATTTCACGGTCACGAATCAGTATTAAAACAACCAAAGAATTAAACTCAAAAGCTTCAAAAACCTTAGTGTTAGATTCCATATATATGCATAGCTTTAATAAACTTTTAATGAGATACAGTTTTATACAACTTTGAAATAAACTGAACGTTTTTATGTCAAGCAGTGTTTCATTTACATGAAGTTGTTCTGACTACACAAAGTATTTTCACATTTATGACGCAGAGATTATTGTTGAACTAGAAAATCAATTTTAGTTTAATTTTTAAGTAAAATAATTTAATAAACAATATCTGATGAAACTTGCTTATAATCCTATAATATTGCATCATTTAAAGTTAGGTTATTTGAAATAGCAAAGCAAACGAAGGCTATTTACCTAAAGGAAGGAAAATTGGCTCACATTTATGTTTCACATGACGAAAACTAACCATGCAGCCATCCTGTTTGCCTGTGATCGAACTCAGATTGAACTATAAGTTCGCAGCGGTTTTAACCACTCAGTCAGTAGTAGAGCTGCTCCATCTTTTAAATTGCCATATAGATCCTACTGAGAGTTTGTACTGTACTCATATATTTGAAGTAATACTTGCATTTATCATTAATCTCTTTTATGTTTAAAATATAACCTTTTATGCACAGAAAGAGAAAAGAATTGTTTCAGACTAATAAATGAAAATACTTTTGAACTTATAAGGAATGAATCGATGAAAAGTGTCTCTTGTGTTCCAAGTTATATGACAACTGTCATCAGTCCTCTGTTATCATGACAAATGATTCATTAACCAGCGGAGGCAAAATTGCCTGAATATAAGAATAGTTTATGTCTTTTGATATGAGAAAGCGCAACGCGTAAACTTAAAGACGAGCCATTAGTTGTGTACCATTATGTGAATTCGAGGGTATTTAAAAAGACAATGTGATAAAATCTAAATTGCCCATTACGTGGAGAGCTAAGTATATGGCATGAGTAACTAGACAACATTTTGCCTGGTGCTATCTATGAAGTCTTAGCCTCAGGTCTGAAGGAATACTTACAAGAATGATCTGCTATTTGAAATATCCTTCTTGTTGCAGTTACTGCACCAGCGTTTCTTCCTGTCTTGGCAGACGAGTTTTTGGAAGAATTAGATTGGTATCACACATCTATTTATTTCGAACGAATATCTGTTTCAAAGAATATTTCTACCTGCCTTAACACTGAAAGGTAGGCCTATTATTTTTCCCTTTCCTTTCGAGAAAAAATTTCAGTTGTTTGTTTTCAATAACCAATCAGCTATCAGCATCGATTGCACCATCATCAACCGTCTTTTGGAATGGAGATCTAGTTTCCGCTTTGTATGGTAGCCTCAAAGGGATCGTTGGTGACTGGTTGTTTTATATCATGCAACAAAGGAGAAAAATTGTACTAAAGAGTTGTTATGAAATGTTTTGAATACATGATATTACATTTAGATTTATTTAGAAATTAGTTCCTGCCTCTTAACACGTCTTCTTTAATATAGTCTATAGTTCAAGATGTTATTTCAAATTTCAAGAAGCTTTGCACTAAAGCACACGTTTGAAACATAGAATTAACAGACAAAAACTTCTGAAGAGATTATATTGATATTCTTCAATGTCCGAAACCAAGCCTAACAGGGATTACCTACAAGAGCATGAATTTAGTCTGAGGAAATTGTGACCAGACTGTGTTCTAAGCAGACACTTTGAGTGCTTTGATACTAATAAAGTTTTCGTTGTTGACAATGTTCTGCCTTTAGGCAAAAAACATGGGCTTGCAGGGTGTTCAGTGCAGATGCTGAATAGTTGCTGGAACCACAAATAAGAACTCAGCGCGGAAGAACTGGCTCAGTTTCACAGGGAACAAGCAGCAAAAGGCAACCGTGTAAAAATCGTCTTCAAAATAAAGAGGAAGGAAGAAAGGTTAGTTAATCCTCGTTTTATAGTGAGCGATTTTTGTGAAAAATGCATTGAAGTGCGAAATTTCATACAATTTATGACCCTGAAAAATAGAAGTAAACCATTAATGATAATTATGTCTTGCTTTAGGAACATTTTAAAATATAGACAGAAATAAATCAAATTGGGCAAAGTTTTGATGAAATGAAGACCCAAGAATTATCGAACAGAGGACAGTGTTGTTAAGACAACAATAAATCAGAAACACAGTAAATTCCTCCTTCAAAAAATAAAATTTTACACCTTTCATTTTATTGTTTTCTACTGTAGAATTATTAGGTTATTTTGAAGCAGGAGATATGAAAAATGAGCAATGCCCTCGCAGGCACTCGACCCTGGATTTCTCGAATGCGCGTTAAGTGTACTGGAGTTACATCGCAAAAGTATACTGAAAGGAGGGAGAAAATACTTTATATACTCTCCCTTTTAAAGGGTGACTGGGGATTAAGGGACCTAATGGCCAAATCCTGGCACTGACGAATTATTGTTCACCACCTTTTAGTTCGGACCTCACTGTAGATCCATTATCTGTTTTCTTTAAACAAGAGACATGAAAAATGAGCAATGCCCTCGTCTAACTCGAACCTGGACCTCTTGAATACATGCCGAGTGTGCTACCATTGCACCACGAATGCATCACGAAGGAGGGAGAAAATACCTTATACTACCTAACCGCTAAATTTCCTTCATACAGATATCATAAAGTTAATAAAATTTTCCAGTTTATTATGTGTTTTATATTTCATTAATATTGTTAGAATAAAGAAAGTTAGTGTGTGTTAGGTTTAATCAATTCCATTTAATTTAATTTACAATCTAACGTACAAAGTACTCTTTTGTAAGCAATGATTTGGGGCCTCGGAAAGTATTAATTTAGTTTTATATGAATACTTGCGGGAAAACGTTTTTGATTTAAGAACATATGTAGGATAATGAACAATCTTCAGGAAAGAATTAGTTTCATAAACCAGGGTTTCACTGAACAGAAAAAATCAGGTGATCATTTCAGAAAATGTTTTCAGTTTTGTGTCAAAATACATACGCTAGATCAATACGTTGTATAAATCTAATATATACTCTAAGTCACACTTTTAAGCCATGAAAGAAGTCAATTTAAAATATGTCGGTCGACCGAATAGAACGGGATGACTGACTACACCTGTCTTCGTTTTTAACATGAGGACTCTGATTTTACCATTGGCGTGAGACAAATCTCAGTCTTTTCTAGAAGCCATCTGCATACAGAAAGAATTATCTAACTATTTTTACACTGCTGGCCATTAAAATTGCTACGCCATGAAGGCGGAATGCAAGAAATGTCAAATCTGAGTGAAAGGTAGTACATGCTGGGCAAATGATTAGCGTTCCCGAGCATATACACAAAGCAGGTACGAATAACACCATCTACAATGTGTGGTTGTTCGTGCAAAGATTGTGCTATGTCTTGTGTCAGAAGGAGAAAATCCTAGCACTAAGTATCGGAATTCGAATGCGGCAGGAGGCCGTAACGGGCTTAAGGTTTATTGTTTGGTGACATTGCTCCTGATGCTAATGATTGGGATCACATGACGTCAGACGAATAAGGAATTGATCTCAGCAGCCTGCAGTTATTATCCTTCCGGCCTTGCGGGATCCCAGCCACATTATAGTCCCTGAAGCAGGAACTTGGCTCCTATACAACACGACAAGAGCCCGTACAGACAATGCAACTACGAATGCAGTGCCATCGACTGTCAGCATGGCAATCTTAGTTACAGTTTTCCTTGATGCTGCAGCATAGGCAGGTGCACCTATAGTGACAAATGATGACACTGGATACAAGAGTAGTACCACATTGCCTTTTTTAGACATCATAGACATAACCATAAGTGAACGCACCGAGGTGAAAAATTTTGCCAGCTTGCATTCGTCATCCTCATATGTACTTGATTTGGTGGTATGGGGTGCCACTGGGTACACATCTCGATGACCTCTTGTTCGCTTAGCCTGAAATGTGGACAGCCACCGTCACATTTCTTACATGTAGGTCTGAGGCAGTGCCCTATCTACTAAGGCTGCATGAGATCATCTTTCATATAGAAAATATGCAAGACCGCATATTGCCCATGCTCTCCTGTCCTTCATCGACACAGAAGGTGTTCGACTGTTGCTCTGGCCAGTCAGTTCTCTAAATCTCTCATTCATTAAGAACATCTGATCACGGGTTACCAAGAAACTGAATCGCCGCCACTCGTCAGCCACTAAGATTGATGAACTCGGTATAGAGCTGAAGCTGAGTGAAAGGAAATATCCATTTCTGTCATCCAAGTTCCTTTCGACTCGATGGCTAGGTGGATTACAGCCATTGCATCTGCCAGAGGTGACAGCTGCGTGTAATGAAATCTGCAGGTTATGTACCCCAGAGGACTTGAAAATATGATCTGATCTTCCTCCTGCTATACTGTATATCTATTATATATAAAAAGAAGAAAGTCTGTTTGTTTGTTCGCTAATAACTCAGTCGCTACTATAGTCATTGTCACCAAACTTTCTGTGTCCTGAAATGGTCGACGTTCACTTTTTTTCCAAAACAAGTAGCTAAAATCAAAGATATTAATTAAAAACCCGGAAAAACGATAATTTTCGCTCAAATTTTTCCGAATGGCAACAGTCTCGCAAGCTGGAGATGAAAAACTGCTTTATTTTGAAAGTTTCCACGGCTCGCTTTCAAATCCTAGAGTTTGTTAATAAAAAATTCGAAGTTTTACGATGAAATAAAAATAGCATTTCCAAACATTAAATAAATTATTACCGATTCCAAAATTCCGTGAGAAGAAATTTCGAGTATTCCCATATTTGTACGACTTAATCAGCCGAAATATTACTTAAAAAGTCTGAAAGCGCTAATTTTCGCACTCATTTTTTCGAGTGGACACAGTCTGGTGCGTTGGTTATAAAAATATTTATTTCGAAAAGTGCTGCTACTACTCGGTTTTCAAATCGTAAAGTTTGTTAATAAAATTTTACAAAATCTCTCTGTATAAAGAAGAATGTCTGTTTGTGTGTTTGTTCGCATTATTGATTTCTCATCAATTATGATAAATTTTTTGCCACAATTAATCGACTAAAATTGAATATATGTGAAATATTGGATGGAGCTTGAGTTTGTACGTCCATTTGATTAGAAAGACGAAAATCATTAAAAACTGCGTGCCATTGTTGCTGATGTAATGAGAGAGAATTAGTTCATTTTTCGATCGAAAATTTTCATGTGGCTTCCATATGACATCAGGCTGAAAAATGCATAAGAATGAATCTTATTTTCTGCATCGTTATTAGAGAAGGATTACAGCAGTATCGTTCTGTCTGTTGCTGGATACATTACTCTTAATCTAACGTAACTGGCATCGGGTACAATAAATACGACTTTACTATTTTGTCTGGTGTAGCACTTTCAATGACCAAACGTGTACATACTTTAAGAATACGTTCTGCATATGCTTAATTATGGCGTTAATTACAAAACTAAGCGATGATTGATCAAATTACTACTTTTACTAGTTAAAATAAATTAAACTCACCAAATAATAATACTATGTTTATCTTATTAATTATTTGTTATGTAATCAACCTGCAAACAATTAAATTGCTAGTTCATAAGGAGTATCTCTTGGACTATTAAGTATAAAAGTAAGTGTTGTGCATACTGTAATTTATTTTAACAAGTATAATGACTGTTTTACTATTTTCTCTGTTTTACTATTGTATTACTGTTTTACTCTGTTTTACTCTGTATTACTGTTTTACTATTTTCTTAATTCAAAAGACATCTATTCCCGGTGCTAAAACTGCTTTAATAAAATTCTTTACTTTTAAGAAAATCTCTAACTTGCAGTATATAATTAGGATCAAGATGACATAACATGAAGACTGCAGTCATCCATCCAAACATCCTAAAAACAACATTTTAAAGTTTATTGTTAAATCAAAATGGATGAAACGAATATTTCCAGCAAAAACCTGGAATTCGAAATTTTTAAATAACTATCAAACTTTTCATTCTTAGCCTGCGAACACAATTAATGTTTTAAAAATTGCTGCTGAAAGCAAAGGAGAAAATGGCCCGTTAAAGTTATGGGAGAAGCAAAAAGATTAGAAGAATGATTATGAACAACTTCAGGCGCATTTTTAGCCTCTAGTGATTTGTCATCAGCTAATTTCTTTCCATTTCTTTATACATTGTGTTGGTATCCTGCTGCGTAAAAACTCACATTTATGACCACAATAAATTTCTTTCATCTCCTTTTTTTCCTATTTTTCTTTTAAACATAAAACTTTTAAATCATGGTTTATGATTTTAACACTTTACTTTTAAGTCTGTAGTTTTTGCTGCGTAATGAAATTACTGCTTTTTTTTAACGAAATAAATTGTTTACTTTCTAACATTTTTATTTTGAAGAAGTCTCGTTTGTAAAAGAAATGAAAAGATGAGTTTGGTTTTAAAATGTAGCGCATGTAAGTCCTAAAAGAGGAAATTTAAATTTGTGCGTATAACGATATAGCTATAACTACAGAAATTAATATTTCTGAATTGTAAACAATACCCCGAAAAATTGCAAATGTAATTTTTAGCTCTCCTTTTTCACAATGTTTGCTAGAAAAATTATGACGCAGTATAGAAATTTAAACTGCTCCGAAATAATATGTTATCTTGTTATCTTTTGCATTTTGTAATACCTTCATTAATTTGTTCAATTTAGAACAACGATCTCCAGTTGAAAAGTACAAATGGAATAATAATAATTATATCGAAGTACAAAAAAGAATTTGAGACTTCTTCGGAAACTTTGCTCAGTTAGCTTTTAAGTATTTTCTTAGTAAATATTCTAAAATATCGCACTTTGGAGAATGTTTAATATTTTGAAATCCTTTATGGCAACATTTCTAACGTAATTAACTCACGTGGGCAATTTCTGCTGCGGAGGATTTAGACAATGCAAGGGGATAATGTTGGATCAGTAGATCAGATTTTGCATGATTGGTGATCAGATTTTGCATTAGTCAGTGATTACATCAAATTTAATTAGTCTGCTAAAAGCATCTAACTGTTAATGTATTTACATTCTATACTTTTACGAGTTTTAGTTAAAATGCTCCGATCTAACTATCACGACATTCAGAGACTAGTTACGCTTCCCCTCAGAATTCAAGTCACATTAAATTAAAGAAATGCAGCAAAAAAATGCAGGTAGATTTATAAACGATTTGAAGACAAGACAGTACAGGATCACAAGAATAATGGATACTGTTTAATATTATTTAATACTGTTTTAATATTCAAAAGCATTCATTCAAAAATACAATTTTAGGTTTAGTATGCCATTATTGCTAAATGATGTTTATTGTGAGCTCGTATGAGAGAGATGAAAAAGCAAATTTAGACGTTAAAAAGATAATCGAAAAGCCTAAATAATAAAAGTTTGATTTTAAAGAATTTTTATGTTTCTTTGATAAATATTATGATTTGTTTTCTTACAGAATAATATAATATATTTTAACGTGATGGGGTGGGAAAATATTTCTACCATTGTCTATGAAATAATAATGAATCCATTATTTACTTTCTTGACTTCTTTTGTATCCAAATGAGTTACTTAAAAGCTAATACATTTTATATTAGCGGAAGTATCCGATTCCAGTTAAGTTTGATTGAGAGTAATGCATCTAACAACAGAGACAACGATACCACTGTAATCTTTCTCTAATAACGACGCAAAATGTACGATTCATCGTCGTATGTTTTTCAGTTTGATGAGATATGGAACCCACACAAAAATTTCGAAGCTAATTCTCTCTTATTATATCAACAAAAATGGTAAGCAATTTTTAACGATTTTCGTCTTTCTAATCAAATGATCGTAAAAGCTCAAGTTCCATCCAATACTTCACCTGTATTTAATTTTAGACGATTAAATGTGGCAAAAAATTTATCATAATTGATCAAAAATCAATAACGCGAACAAACGAACGCACAAATCTTCTTTATATGTATAGATTCTGTAAAATTTACAAGTTTTTGATTGACAAATTCTACAATTTGAAAGTAAGTAGTAGCAACACTTTTCGAAATAAAGTATTTTTATCTGCAACGCGCGACACTGTACCCACTCGGAAAAGTTATTGCGCTTTCAGAGTTTGTAATTAATATCTTGGCTGATTAAAGTCGTACGAAGATGGAAACAGTTGAAATGGCGTCGCTCGAAGTTTTGGAATCGGAAATAATGTATTTAATGTTTGTCAATGCTATTTTTATTTCATTGTAATGCTTCGAAATTTTTGATTAACAAACTCTACAATTTGAAAGCGAGCAGTGGCAATGCTTCTCGAAATCAGGTTTTTATCTGCTGAGTGGGAGACTGTTGCCACTCGGAAAAATGAGGGCGAAAATGATCATTTTTCCGAGTTTTTAATTAATATCTCCGATTTTTAAGTAGTTGTTTTTGGGAGAAAGTGGACGTCGACCTTTTCCAGGACCGAGAAAAGAATTATAGAAAGTTTGGTGACGATAGCTATAAAAATGACTGAATTATTAAAGGACAACCAAACAACACAGGCTTTCTTCTTTATATATAGATTATACAGTTCTATGTAATAGTATCAATCTGTTTCGATGTTCCGGCTGATTTATACTTATAAATCAAGTATAGTTTTTTGAGCTTTGATACGCAATTATAAGAATTATTCTTAGATATTAGAGCGAAATAAGTATCTACATTATACGAGAAAAATTTCGCTGGTTTTTCTTTCTTATTAAACACGTTTGTTACCAGAATTCTTTCGAAGTCAAGAAGTCTCAAAAATGCTGTTTTTGTATTTTCATTTCCCTGTACCAAGTATAGGAAGTATAATAATCGCGAAAAATCCCGGTTTTCAGACTTCAATGGAGATATCAATTTTGCCCTTTCCAAATCTATTTCGACTATCTTTTTGTGTGAGATCTGTACGTACGGACAGAATAAAAGGATTCTGTATTCCAAAACGGGTAGTAAATTGAATTCGAAATGGATTTTGATGTCTGTACGTACGTATGTAACTCGTATGACTCATAAACGATTCTCCGCAGGTATGTTAAATTTTTGTATACGGGACCGCTCTAGTTGTGCATATCCCTTTATTCTTGCAATCGGCAGTACTAAAAGTGTATGCACGCATCTCCCTCCCTGGCTTAAAAGTCCTTACCCGGCCTATTTCGCAATCGCTGATCATAGATCTGTACTTCATTTACTGAAATATTTTAATGTCGAAAATATTCATGTTTAGCAATTTTAAATTAAAAATAAAGTTTTAAAAAACAAAAATCCGAAAGCTTTCAAATTTATATTACGCCCAAAAGGGCGCTTTTTTAATGTTTGTGTGTTACCTTTATTTAATAAATATCATGTTCTTCACACTTAAACCATAAAATTTCATTCAACAGCAATATCACAAAATAATTTTAAAATGAGCATACCTTTAGAATTTCCGATACACAGTCTCACGCACTCGAGATAAAAATGTCCCCCTCCCCTACAGTGTTGCCATTGCTCGCTTTGAAACCATTGAGTTTCTTAATCAAAAATTCGTTAAAGGTTTACAAAATATGAAATAGATAATAAAATAAATTCCAAGTTCGGGCTTCCAGATCCCCATATTCTAGTGGAGGACAACTTATTGAAAATTTGATGTCTCTAGATACCGTTGTTTTTTCACAATGCGAGAAACATACATACATTCATGTATATTATTCATTATTTAATTTCTTTAAATATAATGCGGGGCTCTATTATTTGGTGGCAACAGTTTGAAAGGTGAACCGACATTTATAGTGAACCAACGCAAAATGCCAAAACGAAATTATTAGCCCTTCTGGGCTAACGCCCTTTGGGCAACTAAAAATTAACTAAAAATTAGTTTTGGAAAAATAACGAAATCTAGGTTTCAGTGCGGTCTCCTCTACTTATATTCGACAAATAATAAATTAGTTTTATAATCGCCATGAAAAAATAAAATACGAGAAGTTAGACTCCCGTAAGGCAAAAATTGAGCAGGATATTTAATTTCAAAATTTGCAGTTTTCGATGACGTTTTGAACTTACTTTGAGGGATAGGGTAACTAAGTTAAATTAATTCGAGGAAATAAGTTTAAAGCAAGTGCAGCAAAAAATGTACGCAATTTAATAGGCTTACAAGGAAATAATGTTGTGTTCACATTCGAATACATTTTCTAGAACTAGCTGATTATTTTTGTTATCAAAAACTCAAATGTCACATTATTTTATATATTACTTAGAACGCTTGTGAAACATAAATAACATACTATAAGAGTGAAGGGCCTAAAAGAAATTCCATGAGAACATTTTTTTTAAAATCTGAATACACAGTTTCAGACTGGACACGTTAAGTTGATATTTAGTAAAGCGGACACGCACGATCGAATAGCCAAAAGACTTCTTAAGGGAGTATTAGAAACGTATTCAAATCTTATCCTGTGTTGAAAATAGAATATAGAAGAAAATGCCCTGTTTGAAATTTTCTCAGCATCATGTAACTGCCGTGAATGAATGTAGAAAAATAGAGTTATATCGGATTTTGGCATCCTTTCTGTGCTTTTCCTTGTGGTGTGGAGGTTAGTACATCCAACTAGCAATTGGACTGGATATTTTAGTCTGGAGAAGTACATGAGTGCTACGAAGGCATCCTCCTTTCTTAAAGAGCTTTCTGACAGAAAACGGCGAATATTCATGTTATGTAGGAAAAAATCACGAAAACCAACCATGCAGTTAGTCCGCTTGTCTAGGTTAACCCGGAACAAACTACCAGCATTCAGCAGTGCATTGGTGACACAATTACCAACTGGAAGTTTTTTCCTGCGATTCTCAGCAAGCGATAGTTGATTTTTCCGTTTCCCGTTTCAAAAATAGCTACTAATTCACTGTAACGATCAGTAATATGCTATCGAATATTGATCGATTACAGAATAAATTGGTTTCATTCCAACGCGATTATAAATACATGTCTGCCTATTTGAAAGATATTTATGTCATAATTGATGAATTCTACGCTTGTTCAAAACATTCATTGAAATTAATCTGCAGATGCAGGTCATCATTTCCATGATTATTTGGCAATGATACATCTAAAACAGTTTTCGCAGCCACTTAAACTGTAAAATCAAGGCTATGATGCTAATCTACTCGGCTACTTAAGGGAACGAACCGAATTGGAAATGATTTGGCAGTTGGATGGGAAGCGAAAAGCCTAAAAGCGTTTCTGGCAATTTGCAGTTACATTTATTATGAAATGTTATCTATTCACAATCCTAGAGGTAGAAGTACAGTTTGACCACGAAACACGTGACGGTGAGCTCAAATATGTATATATCCTTCGGAACAGTTTATTCTCTGTTTAATAGTGTTAAAGATCACTGGATGTCGAGAGTTTGACCTGGTTTCCATCCTAGGCAAACGGACTGGCTGCATGATCGATTTTCGTGGTTTCCCCATGTTAGCTTGAATACAGGTCATTCCCTTTAGAAACTCCTCAATGAAGGTATACCCCCTATTAGGCTGATAGACCCCGCATGCTTTTTCTTTTGCAAATAATCTAATTTAACCTTTAACTAGGGAGGAGAAATACGTTTTGTACAGGAAGAATAATGGTTTCTCAGATTATTTCCCAGATTACGCAGCGCGGTTTTCTTGTCAAATGTCCTGCTGGATGACTCCTAGCGATCCAAGGTTGCACTAGCAGTGGTTGAACAAACGTTTACCGTCACTACTTCTGAGATAATCTGCCTATCTTGTAAAGTATGATTTAAGTTTCTAACCCTTTAGTTTGTGTTAATAGCAGTCTCCTTTCCATTTCCTTGCCGGAAAGTAAATTTCTAGGGTCCAAAGTATACAAATGAGGTAGAAAATGGAGAGTATCTGAAGGAAGGTTTTAGAGGGTAAAATAAGAGCGTGTTCTGTCTGCTTAAGGATACATTTCTATCTTTCATTTTATCGATTAGCATTCTGCGGGGTCGAGTTATTCTTGCCATTAGAGTTATTTACCCCGACTTCGGTTTAAACCAGCTTTGTGCATTAGTTATACTGTGAAGATGTTATGCTATATGTAATCTATTAATTTTAGTTCATTTCATTATCTTTAATTTAAAGCCAAAGCTCGAGATGGTGTCGTCTTAAATTTTACTGAATTAAAATAAAGCCTCCTTTATACCATGTCCCTGCGGTATTTATAAGACATAGCGACAACTCACCAGTTATCGTTTAGGATTCTGGTCTAATTTTATGCTACCTAAGAAGGCCAGATCCTACAGTCTGATATTCAAGGGAACACTGAAAGAGTTTCTTTTTATCTCATTCACAGCTGATTTTGCGTTTGAATAGTATCGAAAGCTCCGTTTTATGATATGTCTTTCACATTTCATATATGACCAGAAGCAAAGAGAGATCCACGTAGATTAAATTATCATTGCGAATAGGAAATTTTTAAGAAGAATGGTTCTCATATGCTATTATTGCGTTTCTTACGGGTTCGTGGATTTGGAGTGATTGACGACAACACTTGACAAAGAATGAAAACACAATTTATTAGCCAGTATTACACAGAACAGCTCCAAAAACAAGTTTAGAGTCTTCGAAAAACTACGACAAACACGCTGAAACAATCAGAAACACAGCCTTCAGGCTATCAGGCTATAACGGTGAAGACAGCTTCATGGCAAAGCACTAGAGTACAGCTCCCGACTCAGTTCGGTCGTCATCGGAACTCAACGTACTTTCGAGACTCTTCATGCTATAATTTGCGATGCACTCGATAGCCTCAACAATACATACTCTCGAGGCACCAACTCGCGATACACTCGACGACCAACTCGTCGTTTAGGATTTAGCAGCGTCGTCAACTCGTCGTTTAGCAGACTAGACTAGACTGCTACTCCGCGTACAGGCAGGGTTTATATAGTTTTGGCCTACCTTCGGGAATATTCTGGACCAAACCGGTAAGAATTCGTTCCAGAATGTTCTCCAGCCGTCTGTGGCATGTCGCTAAATGGGCGATTTCGCGCCAAATATGGCAAACCAGCCTTCTTCTTGTCGTTTTCTGGCAACCCTAAACCCGTCTTGTGGGGAATCTATCTTGCCGCAGCTGGACATTTCGTAACAGTATAACAGAAATGTTATCAAGTATGATGGAATTCTTCAGAACCATGCTTTTATCAGATTAACACGCTCATGTGCAGTGATATATAAGTGTAAGTTTTAAGCATTAAAGCTTTTCTAGAATTGAAATTATAACAATAAAAATGACACTAGAGAATTTTATAATCGGTCATTTTTTTTCTGTAGGACTTCGTAACACAGTATTAGATTTAATAATTTGGCTAATATTCCACTAGCGACGCTGCAGTCGCCTTTTACATCCGACAGGCTCTTTTTACAAAGACAGCAAATTCAGTAAATTGACAAACAGATAGGTAGACAAATATAATGCATAAAATCTGGGACAGCTAGTTTAGAAATGAATGCCATGCATAATGGTAATAATTATTTAACAATATAAAGGCCACGAAAAGGGTTAAAGGAAGGAATACATATTAATTAAGTACATTCTGGTATTAAATTAGAAAGAAAAGAAAAAAATAGATAATCGAAAAATTATTTATTAAAGAGGCTGAGTTAGGATTATTTAAATATGGCAAAGCTGCCAAGATCTATTTGCGTAATGCGAAGATTTCTTACGTGGAGGATTTTTAAAGAAAACTGACTCACATTCCCGGCACCCGGCGCAAATCACGAAAATTCCAATGCAGCCAGCCTATTCGCCGGGAGGTGAGCGATTCTGGTTGGAATAACCAGAGCACAGCGGTTTTGCTGATGACTCCCGAAAAGAGGAAGATGGGTGCTCGTGCTTCAAAAAGTGGTATATGGAAATAAAATAAGGGACTCATCACCTTATTAAGATATATTTATAATTTTTTGATACTCACAACTCACTCTAAGCTTCTATATGGAGAGTGTGAGTACAAAATATCACTTTCCATTACCAGTTAAAACAAAGATAAACTAATACAAGCGCTAAAATGTTAAGTGTCCTATGAATTATTTTGCCGAGTAATTTTGTTACGAATAATGCAGTTATGCAGTCTTTTGAAATGCATTTAGGGGCATTTTTTTGGAAATTTATTCCTCATAAAAATTGCGGTTTGGCAATGTTTAACTTTTCTGTTTATATTTACTTTTCTTCTCCGGAGAACCTTACTTCTTCATTCTTTAAACTCCATTCTTTTTAAACAATGTAACTAAAGGAATTTAGTATTTTCTATTGGCTTCACACAAATTTAGATACTCTAAAAATTTTATAATTAATTCATTTATCACATTTTTAGAAAATAAGGATGGATTGAAAATCAGAGATCAATTATTAGAACATTAATTAGTCTGGCGACTGAAGATGTCCTTGTATTTACAGCGCAAAATGTTTACATCTTTCAGTGAGAAAGCTTAGCTAACTTTTGACGTAAATTAGAGCTGTTTCACGTATGTGAATGCGCAATTGCGTCTTTCTCTCAATTTGAATGACAGTTAACCGATTTTAATGGCAATTTCTCCCTTTTCTAAACGAAAGACATAGCTCTGATTTAATTTATATTTGGCTAAACACCAACTAATGAAAACAGATTAGCTTCGTATTTCTTTGAGGCATTTTCGTTTGGATGAAGTTTCAGTGAAGGATGGTAGAAAATTATATGTAAGCACTGTCAATAGAAGCACTGTCAGGCATTCAGTTCCTATTCTTTAGTCAGGATGACTTTTTATGTGATTAAAAAAAATCAAAAAACGAAAGAAAATCTGAAAGGTGTCATTTTAAATTACGTCCAAAGGGGCGATTTTTAAATATTTTGTGTGTTACTTTTATTTATTAAATATCATGTTCTTCATACTTAAACCATAAAATTCAGTTCAAGAGTAATATCGCAAAATAATTTTAAATTGAGCATATCTTTAGAATTTCCGATACACAATCTCACGCGCTGGAGATAAAAATGTTTTTTCTGTGCAACGTCGCCATTGCTCGCTTTGAAATCCTTGAGATCGTTAATCGAAAATTCGTTAAAGTTTTACAAAATATGAAATCGATAATAAAACAGATTTCAAATTCCAAATTTGGGCTTCCAGATGCGGATATTCGCAGCAGGATTACTTTATCCAAAATTTGATGGCTCTAGGTAGCGTTGTTTTGTCACACTGCGAGAAACATTTATGCTGATTCTTCATTGTTTAATTTCTTCAAATATAATACAGGACTATAATATTTAATGGCAACAATTTGAAAAGTGAAGCGGACATTCTGAGTGATTCAACGCAAAATCAGAAAACGAAAACAATAGTCCCTCAGGGACGAAGTCCCTTTGGACTAATTATGCTTGACAATATTAAAAGCGTTTTTCTAAGTATTGGTTACTTGTAATATTTTGTTTCTAAAATTTTGGTATTGCAAAATTTGGCTTGAAAGGGATTTATATGTTGATAGCAAATTTTATATTTAATTTAAAAGAATTAGAATTTTATTTGTTACCATTTTTGGTAGGATGGTAGCGGTACCGAGTGCCACAGTTTTGGGTTGTGTTTATATCCTGGAGAAATCATGAATATTTGTAAATGTAAAGAATCTTTGCAGCATGGAAGAAATGAAAAAATACGTCAAATTGAATCAGATATAGGAAGAAGCCCATTAGATTTTATTCCCCGAGAAGCTCTCAATCAAATTTAGGGTGTAGCTGAGTAAAGGCTGCTATCTTAGTTTGCGCATTATAATGACTCAAAAAGTTAATTCATTTGCAAATTTCTAGGGTTCTTCACTTTTATTATGTCAAATTAAGTGATGAGGAACCTAATGAGCTGTTGAGCGAATAATCGCTAAAGTCCAAGAACAGGAAAGTAAACTCAAGAAGGGTTAATTGCCCTTTATTTGGTCAAAATAAGATTAACAGTCGGTCCTTTTTTTTGGGCGTACTACAAAACCTCCACTTAGGCTTAAAATGCAAGGAATAAGAACTAATTAAGGAGTAACTAAAGAGATTTAGCCGAAGCTGACACAATTCCAAACTAGTTGGCCCGTAATATTAAATTAGCCAGCGAACTATCAAAAGGCACGAAATACTGCAGAGCGTAGTAACAGCTTAGAGAGACGTAGCCCAAAGTTAAACGCGAGCTATTCGGGAATTCTCAACTCTTTCTGTCGAAGTCAGAGGAACTTGACTTAAATTCTAGTCTCCTTCTCATTTAATGCGATTTTAAAAACTCATTCTGGTAGCGAGTTGTAAGTTGAAGCTAGGTAAGACAGGAAAGATACATTAACTTAAACTAACTGTTATAAAATTAAAATATACTTTACAGCGTTTTAGAAATAAAATAGAATCAAATTTTATTGCTCTTTCTCATAGGATGGAGGATCAGCCGTTACAGTAAAAAGCAATCCTTTACTGCTTCTAGAAATTTCTGCATTCTCTGGATCGAAACTATCGAAACTGGGAAAGCACTACCGAAATTTCAAAAGAAGTTGATACAAACTTAAAATCGTTATTGTAATTGGGCGGTTGTGCTCAGTTTCTTCCTAGTATAACCTTTGCTCAGCCCTCGCTCTAATATTTTTCAGAAAATTATAGAATTAAAATTCCGATGCACAATTTAATGTCATGAGTACCAAATGAGTATTATCATGATAATGCTTTACAGAGATTAAATAGTTAGAAACAAGTTGAGAAGTAAAGGCTTTAATTTGCAATTAAAATTTAACTAAGATTATTATCACCATTAACCTGAGGTAATGAAAAATCTTATACCAAAATGATGTCAAAGAATATACACTCTTAGACAACAAAAAAAGACGACGCACCAAGAAAAAGTGAAAGAGTTATCCGAATGGGACGAAAATCGGTAGAAGTGATGTACATGTACAGAAAAACAAATGATTACAGTTTGAGAATAATTGGATGATTTATTGAAGTGAGCTTCACAAAGTGAAAAAGTCAGTAACGCGTTTGTCCACCTCTGCCCCTTATGCAAGCAGTTATTCGGCTTGGCATCGATTGATAGATGTTGGGGATATCGTGCCAAATTCTGTCCAACTGGCGCTTTAGATCGTTAACATCCCGAGCTGCTGGGAGGGCCCTGCCCATAATGTTCCAAATGTGCTCAATAGAAGAGAGATCTGGCGACTTTGCTGGCCAAGGTAATGTTCGGCAAGCGCTAAGGCAAGCAGTAGAAACATGTGCAGTGTGGGGGCGGACATTATCATGCTGAAATGTAAGCCCAATGTGGCGTGACATGAAGGGCAACACAACGGGCTTAGAACTTCGTCGACGTACCGCTGTGCTGTAAGGTTGCGACGGATGACAACCAAAGGAGTCCTACTATGAAATGAAATGGCACCCTATACCATCACTCCTAGTTGTCGGCCTGTCTCTGCCGGAAGACAGTCAAGTTGGTATTACAGCGCTGTCCAGGACGTCTCCAGACTCGCCTTCGCTGGTCATTGGGGCTGAGTTCAAAGTGGGACGCATCACTGAACACTATTCTACTGCAGTCAGTGACATTCCAGTGCGAATGAGCTCGACACCACTGCAAACGGGCTTGACGTTGTACAGAGGTCAATGGTAGTCGGCGCAAGGGGCGCCGTGACCTCAGGCCCCTTTCTGTGAGCCGTCTATGAATGGTCCTTGCGGTCATTAATGATTTAGTTGCACGTACAATCGATGATAATGATGCATCTGGGGCTGTGAGTGCCGCTCTGACAATTGCTCGTTCTTCACGTTCTGTCATTTCTCTAGGCCTACCGTTTCCTTCTTGACACTGTGTGCGACCATAGTTCACTCATTCCTGCCAAGATCGTCTAATAGTGGCATCGTTCCTGCTCAAATGTCGAGCTATTCGCCGATAAGACCAGCGGCTTCTTTGCGCCCAACTACACGACCTCTCTCAAATTCTGACACATGCGCATATCGTTCGCGCAGCTGTATGCGAGGCATAGTTACTGTCTACCAGAGTACACGGAATGAAATTCATGAAGAATTTATGACATCGTAAATTCTCCTCTTAAATATCTTGCGAGTTGCGCAGATCAGATGCGCTGTAGCGACAACCGTTCATTCATTGGCAGCCCAAATGTAAAATTTTGCATTTTCCGTCGAAACCTGTATGCATGTCAATTTGAGTCTAATTTGCTTTATATCTTCTCGGTGCGTCGTGGTCTGTCGTGTTTTTTGTCTAAGTGTGTATTTGAAGGAAAGCTGGTTAATTTGTTTTAAAGAAACCTTTACAATAACTGATTTTGTGCACAATACACAAGTTGTATTTACTACTCATATTATTAATAATATTAATATCACCCGTTATAAGACAGAATTTTTAATATTGAGAAATTTTCATCTTTATTTTTTATTACCATTATTTTGAGTTAAAAATAAAAAATAATGCCTTAATAGAATGCACTTTGGGTTCCCCTTTTCACTAAAATATTAATAGTTTTGGATTTTGGAACATATAACTACCTTTGGTTTCAAGCTCAAATTAATGTTTGGACGTGATACCTCTCTGTTCTATAGCAACTAACTTTTAAGGTGCCCAAACTGCGTATTGTACGTCTAAATTTCAAGGAATTTACTTCTACCACTTCGAATTTTGAATAAATTACAGGGGGCTATTTTAACAGCAATGTCATTTAATGAAGACTAAACAAATATTCTTACATACTATATACTTTTTATTGAAGTTTACAAGCAGTCTAAATAGCTGTAGAAATTTTATTATTTCATTTGCCACATAGAATAATTTCATAATTAGCCCGTACCCAAAATTTTGATACTAGGTTTCTGTTATCAAATAAATGCTATTCATATCTTTAAATATTTATAATTTAAAATATTCATTCATTATAACCACTTGAAATATTTTGTTTATTCTTGTGACATATGTGGCAATCTGAATTATAAAAACATATTCGTGAGCTTAATGTTAAAATAAAAGTGTTAGACCGCTAATTTTTTAAGATTGAAGTATTAAATTATTGCTTTTAATATTAGGTTAGGATTGGCTATAATTTTCAAGACGGAGAGAATCCAATTGAGCTTTGAAAGTATCAGCTTATCGTATTTATCTGCTGCATTTGGACGCCTCTACTTGCCTCTAATACACGATGAAATACAAAAGCTTCACAATGGCGCTCATTCTTAAACCATGGCTATTCGGTCACTGTTTATTCGGTCACTGTTCGGCTATTCGGCACCATTATGCTATTCGTTCACTGTTTTGTCTTTTCGGACAATAGTCGACGTTATGCAGGCGTCCTCTTTAGTCTCATAGTCTTTACAAATTTTCCAAATTTGCTCTATTGGATTTAGATATGGGCTTTTGTGGGGCATTTACCAGACTATCCAATCTGAATTACGACTATCCAATTTGAATTAAAGCGAACTCAAGTGACAGAAAAATGTGGATAATCAAGCTTTTCAAACACTGACAATTCTAAGCAAATTTTTGACAATATTGCACTGTTTTTATTATCTGCCACCGGATAATAAAGCAAACAGCAGAAATTGGTTGTTTTATTACCCGGTGGCAGATAATAAAAACAGCGGTAGCAATGAAAATATATTACCCTCTTCTCAAATGATCTCATACTTTAACTAATGTTAGAGAACGGTATTAACACGGTATTGATTTAAGCATATGATCACACTTTTCAAACCGATTGGTAAAATTATTACACATTAAGGCACCAATTTCATATTAAGTTGTACAGAAAGAAGATAAAATTACGAAAGAGGTATTCCCACACCCCTTTCGTATATAAAGTTTGTTCCATTAGTTACCTAGTATCCTTTATATGCTGCGTTTGTCAGGAAAAATTAGACTTTCGTATTATTTTCATCCAGTTCTTGCCCATTAGCTGTCGAGCGGTAAATTCGCTATACACTGACAGTTCGAGGCTCGAATCCCGCAAACAAGCTGGCTGCATGGGCATTTTAGTGGTTTTCCTCATGCGTGACGTGTATTACGAGCCAGTTTCCCTTAGAAAGTCCTCCACGAAGGTGTCCCTTCCCTTAGTCAGATCGCCCTCGAGGCTTTGCCATAATCCACATAAATCAAACCAAGCCAGTTCTTGTAAACTGGATCACTTAAATATGGTTTTGCCTTTAATGGAGACATAAAACATGGATTTTCAAGAATTGTGGTCCATTGCATGTAAATATCTCCTTCACTTTAATGTAATCTAATGCTTGCATCATGTTTTTAATTAGTGAAATTCAGTTATATTTGTGAACCATTTTAGAGCTGTTTCTTCATGTTGTAATAATAATTTTAGTATTTTAAGCCATTTTTTAAATCGTTTTGATAAAAAAGTCATAGTTCTTCGTAATATTTTGCACCGCAATTTTACTAATATTCATTTCGGAGTGTGTTTATTCCGTGCTTTTTCTTATAAAATAGTTTATCATGCCTTAATTGTATCGATATTTTATTTAAGGATTGGTGGCAGTTGCATTTCTTTCCTGTAAAATGCGATAAGTGCTGCAGTTGACCTAATATCTACCAAACAAATTCTAAAATCTCGTACCCTTAGACACGGTTTAGTTGTGATGGGCACCAAATATTTAATACTTCATTTTCATAGATGATAAAAGATTCTAATTGTAACCATTTTAAAATTAAATAATTCTAGTTTTAACTACTTTAAAATTAAATATCATTAATTCTAATATTTTTGTATCAACAATATTTAAAGGACATTTTTATAAAAGGAAATAGACTTTTTTACTGAACATTGATTAGTTTCATAATACCACGTAGATCAGTAATCGAAAAAAATATATTCCGAATAAATTTATTTACCCTAAGAAATAATTCGCATTTCTCATTTAAATTATAAATTACTTAACATATATGATGAGGGATAATGTTATCTGTCAGTTTGAAATGCCATTGCCATTTCATGCCATTGATGGTCTGGATTGGGCATTAATTAATATAATAAGTAGCGTAGTTGTTATAATTTTAATTTTGAAACGTAGTCCAGTTTTCTGTTAGAAATCTTTACAATTTCAGAGAAAAGGGATAATGAGGGTATAATATGATAAATATTTCAACTTAATTGTTGCTTGCATGCCTGTCTGACTGGAAGTCTTTGTTGATGATAATTAAAATATAAGCAACTCGCTCATTAAAATTAAAACTTGCCATTATCCATTTCCCGCGGGATATCTTTTCAAGCAGAATTAATAACGACTATAAAATTTAACTAAACTTGTCAATTATTGTAAACTGTAAAATGAATTATTTCCTCGATGCATAGAAATATCCAATCAGCACATCCTTAACTTCGTTGCTTGTTAATTTTGGATGGGCAAAGATCACCGTCTTCAAATTATCATTTGTATTAGCAATAAAAATTTAATAAATTTTTGATAGCAATAATAGTAACTGAGAACAAATTTTTCAAGCTTTATTAATATATACCTCAAACTATGCTCAGATTTTTAGTAGTTTTAATTTATCTTATACTTCTACTGATATGCATTTCCTATGAATCATTTCGAAAAGATTTCTTTCGAGGGTAAAACTCAAACTATTTTTATAGAAATAATTTGAGTTATTTAGAAGGAAATGATCTGAAATACACTCATGTCCATAAATTAAGGATAATGCAAAATCAGGCAAAGGAAGAGCTAGATGCAAAACAAATTTGTCTTATTTATAAAGCTTATTTATTAAACAGAAGGTAAAGAGCAAAAAAGATGCTATATGTTTGATATTATTAAAAAAAATTAGCGATTTTTTCTCCCTGGAGCAAATTACAAAAAAAAACCTATTTACAAAAAACCAATATTACATGGTTGGTATGATTGTTAATACAGTGTATGTCTCCCAGACGATGCAATGCAGTCCATACAACGCCTAGGTGTGCTGAGTATCAAATTATCGATCTGATCTTGGGGGATATTACACCACTCAAAGAGCAATGCTCTCCGAAGTTTCGGTAGACATGTAGGAGGAGGTTGACGGGCTGCAACTCGTCGTCCAAGCATGTCTCACACGTGCTCTACTGGATTCAAGTCCGGTGAGAATGCTGGCCAGTCCGTACGGGTGATATCCTCCGATTGAAGGCATTCGCTTACGATGTTTGCACGGTGAGGACGGGCGTTGTCATTAACACAAATTGTGCGCCCATGGCGCCCCGAAACAAACGTACATGTTGTTCCAGAAGGACGTCCCGATAGATTTGGCTTGTCATGGTTCCAATTTGAACACGCTGGTCAGTTCTGGAACCCAGAATAATTCCACCCCAAACGAGCACTCCTGCACCCCCGTAACAGTGTCGTTCAATGATGTTTTCCTGGTGGTAACGGGTACCTGGAGCTCTCCATATGAACGTCCGGCGAGAATCAGACTGGAAGCTAAACCTGGACTCGTCGGAAAACATCACACAAGCCCACTGTTGCGGTGTCCACAATGCATGATCTCTACTCCAGGCTAACCGCAGGCGACAGTGAGTTGCAGTAAGTGGAACGCATCTGACAGGTTTACGAGCATATAGACCAATCTGCCCTAAGCGTCTGTACACGGTCTGCCTTGAAATTGCCGTACCAGTGGCTGAAGAGAGCTGACGAGGCAGGTCTGAGACTGTGCTCCGCCTGTTTCGTTTGGCAGTAACTGCCAAATACCGGTTCTCATTCGGCGTTGTAACTCTGAGGCGACCTTGTCTACTCACATTACCATCATCTCGGAATCGTTGTCAAAGCCTGGAGATGATACTCGGGGCAATTCCAAGTTCGTCTGATACTTCCAGTTGGGTACGGCCACATTCCAGACGGCCGATACTTCTACCACGTAAAAAATCATCCAAATGCCTCCTTTGTGTCATAACTATTCGGTTATTGCACTGAAATGCTTATAAAGCGCATGCGAACGATTTGACTTCTTTGCCTGTATTCCTTATATATCACTCTCTTACACTCTCGTCATTGTGACGTACCATCGGTGTCATCTGGTTATTTCCTGAAATTTGCATATGATTCTTGAAGATGTGTGTAGTGATTTTAGAGGTGATATATTTATTTTAGAGTTCGATTTCCGCGTGACTCCGAATTATCCTTAATTTATGGACATGTGTGTATTATACAATCATATTAGTTATTTGTTTCGATCTACATATTTTAAAATATTTTCTATTTGGAAATGATGACTAAAATATTATTGGAGTATAGGCTTTTATACGATTATTTAAAAATAAAGCTTGTCGAAAATTTTCCTTTTCATCGATGGATTGAATGACAGTTATGATAATGTTAATGATAAACAGTGATAATCATAGTTTATTTGATCAAACAACAACATTGACAGTTTAAACAGTTCTTGTCATAAAATAGATTTTTTATACTCGTATGCAATGAAAATGCAATAAAATCGTGTATACATTTGCAGAATGCTTTTATAATTAACAGTACAAATTATTGAAACATTTGTAATATACAGGAACAGAATACTTGCAAAATAATACGGGAATTTCAGATACATTACACGTGATCTTAGAATGAAATAGAAAATTGTAATATCGCTATTTTAATATATAATATCAAAGGAGTTACGCATGTATTAATTCAGGGCAAATGATTACCAAATCTCCATAGAAAGCAAGCCAAGAAGGTTCAACAGAACCATCAGAATAAAAAAATAAACAAAGACATAAAAGTTACTTTTACATTTTGCTTCCCTTTATGCTCAAAGAATCATTTTTAAAATGTTTCAAAACACTAATTTAAAAATCTTACGTATAAAACGCTGAGATTATTTGCTGTAAAAACTAATATAAATCCGCGAGATTAAAGTTACTTTCGCATTTTGTACTCAATGTCTGCAGAATCATATTTAAAATGATAAAAGACATTGATTTAAAATTCTTAAATAAAATATTAAGCATTAAATTCGTTTGTTGATAAAAATAAACCCAATTTCAAGGAAATGTTAAGAGTCAGGTGAATGCTTACTTTTATGTTTGTCTTTACGTAATTTATTATTCTGTGATTTCTAAGAAAAACAAATATTGCTGTAATGCCATAACATGAGCATCACTGTTATTTAAAAAAGAAAGAAGTAAACTCTTTCGCCTCATAGCATACACATTTCCAGGCCAGTAAAAGCAATTTTTGATTAATCTTTAAGAGTTAAAGTTATTAAGGAAAGAAACTCCATTTGCTTCTTCCTCTTTATATATGGACGCGATACTTTACAGAACACTAGAAAATATCTGTTTAATGCACGTATTTTATATACTTCATAATATTTACTTATAAAGTTTAGAAAGAGTTATATTATATAAGATTAAATTATAAATCACAATTCAAATTTATTTAGGTTTGTAATGTTTACTTTAGATAACACGTTATTTTTGTGTTAAATATTTATGTGATGCTATTTCTTTCACTAGTCTCGCCAGAATGCAAATTAAATGGGATTTAAACACTGAGCAAATGCGTTATTTAGAGAAAGAGATTTAGAAATGAGTCAGGAAAGTAGTTCACTGCGTAAGCCGCCTATCTGTTGGCCAAGCACGTTTTGTTATACTTCTTTGACTGTGGTTTACGCTATGCACTGACTACGGTTTATGCTTACATGTCAAAAATAGTAGGAACTGCATTGTACAGTCATTGTAACCATTTTTCTGATGTATTTATTTAAGCATTTGTATTCCCAACAGCTCGCGGTAGCAGTGATTAAATTTTAACTGTACTTAAGCGAAATAATGCTAATAAACCTTGAATAAAGTTCTACCTCTTCTCTGTATTCTTAGCGTTTTGGGTTTATGAAGTGCGAAGACGATAAGAAACCCGACCATAAGAGAATTAAAGAAGAGGTAATTTCAAGAGTCAATTAATATTATAGATTACTTTAGGAAAATTATTTTCATAAAGCAATATTGTAATACATTATTTTGCTTTATTATTTTAAAACTAAAGGTATACACTGTACTGTCATTAATGATTAGATACGTCCTGAAATGGAAATAGGATCGCCTGTACGTCACTAATGCATACTTTTAGAATATAATAAATTCGATAGAAATTTGTAGTAACTATCGTATATTCTGGGATGTAACACGAACTTTTAATACAGAAAATAAAACCGAAATCGAAGGGTGCACGTTATAAGCCGAATATAAAAATGACAGGTTTAAAAATAAGGAAAAGATGAGCTTAAAAAAGTCAATGTCTAAATGCACTTAAATGCTGTTTATTTATTTAAAAGAAATGACATATCTTATAAACTTAAATATTTTCGTTATTGGCTAATATGAAAATTTCTTCATATTTGTCTTCCGTTATACCTTCAGGCAACTCATCGAATTCTGTTTCATCTTCACCATAATTGTTACTCTGATCCATAAGTAAATAATCATCTTCCGTTCCATTAAGATAATTAGATGTACTACATTTTTAAGTGACTTTTGAATTATGTCGGCTTTAATTTCATTCCATGCTTTTATTATCCACTTATACACTATTTCTATCTGGCATGAGCATTTGGCCTCCAACTGTAAATGTTTTTTCATCTTCTTATATCCACGTATTCCAATGTCGTTTCATATTCTCTTTGAATGATTTCTTGATGCACACATCTAAATGCTGAACTAATGTCCTTAGATGGCCTGAAATAACTGCCATGCTTGTGTTTCATCAGTTTCTTCGTTAGATGGGATCTCAACATGTCTCAAACCAAAAGACTTTCTGAATTCCTTAAAACTTACAGGACGCTTTTGCCAAATATTTCTTATTCATAATGTTACACCGCTTCCGCCCATCCATATCTTTCTCGTAAACATGAATGAAAATACCATTTCGGAAATTTTATTTCGGCATCGTTTTATTTTTTTTTTTTTTTTTTTTTTTTTTTTTTTTTTTTTTTTTTGGAATAACCATGGATTTTAATCTTGTACAGTCCACTAAGCAGAAGAAAAACACTACTGCGAGGCGAGATTTTTCGTGACCTGCTTTTTTTTATGTCAACTGTTTCTGTTCCTTTCACATCAATTGTTTTATTCCCTATCACATTAAACATTATCGGAGCTTCATCCATACTTCCAATGTGTCACAGTAAATAATTTTTTGCCTTCGCAGATCAATAATATGCTTCTGGAAACTTAGTTTATTGCTCAAATCTTTCGGAAGCCTTTATGAAACTTCTGTTTTTCCTCGCACAACTAGATTATTCAGTGCTTTAAATAGACTACATCAACTCACAGTTGCTTTAAAGTTTTAAATTTCTTTTACTTTTTTGGCCCATTTTAATAAAAATAAACTTACGTTGTTTCTTGTTACAATTAATCCTTTCCAACGATTTTCTGCGATCCAGATCGCAACACTTTCTTATAGGATAGGTCATTTTGTGTCTGAAGTGTAACAGATTTATTCTTCGACATATTAACTATTGTGATTTCATTTTTCTTCTATTCATGCTATGGGGCTTTCATCAACACCAAACATCCTTGCTGCAGCAGCACGATTTTCATTTTCTTTCGAAAACTGAATGAATTTGTATTTGAAATCAAACCAGCATTGTATTTGTTCCTTTCGGCAGGAGCCATATTTACTACTAAAATTAACACTACATCAACTGTATTTAAACTAAAGCAAATGCGATTTATTAAAGCCTTCGATGGTCACTTCAAAATTACAGCTTCAAATGACTGGAGAAAGAAAAAATATCTAAGTCCTAATTCCGTGAATTCATTCGAGTTAGAAATGCATTCGTGCCTCAAATAGTGTCTTTATTTTCTCGAAAATCAAGAATAACATTCTTGTGCACATTTACACTGAATAGAGTCGTCGACTTTGTTTACAGAATTATTTACTCCCTGAAATAGCCACAATCCAAACATTGTTGTTTCCCTTATCACTTCTCAGGTTAGTATACCATTGTTCGAATCTTTAATTGAATGACTTCAAAAGATAAGGGCATCGCACGTGTACATTTCAGGTTTCTTCATAATTAAGAGGATGCCCACTATGCATAGAATATACCTAAAAATTAAAAAATATAGTTTGAAATTATATGTGTCAGTTATACGCCGGAATATAAGGTATATCTATGGAAATGTAGAAGAAATAAGGCAGGTTTTCTTGAGTGGCACGATTATTGATGATACTGATTTTGTCATTCCATCGAGAAATTTCTCTCGCTTTCCAAATCGAATAATCGCATCGAATAGTCGAATAGCACAGAGCTATGTAGTAGTGAAACAAAAACGTAAAAGAATTACTTCAACTGAGACACTGCAATTTAAATGTACACAAGCTGTCTCCCTTTACCTTTCATTCATGTCCTTATTTTTTTTCTATGACCTGGAAAGATTTTTCAATGACCTCCTATTTTCCAAAATGTAAATAAATTCCAAAAAATGTAATTTTTACTAACATATAAGAATAACTCTTCGTAAAAAATATAATATTTACATTAGATATGGAAACCAAAAAAACTCTAAAAAGCAATATTTTTGGTAAAAAAATTAGTAAAATTGTCCTTGAAAAAATGGAGACGCAGCGGAGTCCAATCAAAGATTTGCTTTGCATAATTTTGTATTTTAGTTTATGTGTGCGTCTCTTCCATATAAGGACACTAATTTTTCACTTTCGAGCTTACCTATAATAAATCATAAGAATTTATACCTGCTTTATAGAAGCTTTCAAATAGAAAAATAAGATGTTTAAGCTTAAAAAGATTCAACTGAAGCATGTAAAAAACGAAGACCTATCCAAACACAAAATTAGTTCATCTGAAATACACAATGACAACAAAAACTAATTTATGCACTTCTCTCAGATTAATAGTTCGCTCTCCAACAGTTCAAACATGGACTGAATTATCATTTTTCCTTCCCATTTCTGTCCATATTAAGTGAGCTGCGGAGTTCTATCTCAAGATCTGATTTTGTTTTCCTTTCAGCATTTGACTGGGAATTAAAAACTGATTACTGAAGAGATAATCTTGTCTAATGCTGCTTTCATGATGATATACACTAATTTATATTCTAATGGAGCCTTTGGAGGAGAAGAAGCATCTTGTTTAGCAACACGATGCTGAACACACACATACTTTCTTGTAATCTTGTTGGGTGTAGCATATTTTTTTAAAACAACATCAAACCTAGATTTTTTAAAGACTGGCATCCTAATTTATTTTACCAGTTATAGTGTAAGGAACTGACAGTTTTTTGTAACCCCTTATCCCTGAGGTTCATAATATTTGCCGCAGATTTTCTAAGTTCTAGACCCTGATGACGGAGATTATGAAAGGATTAGCATTCATAGCAGCGACAGAATTTCATTTTAACAAAATTATTTTGGCTTAATTACAAATTATTATCAGAAGAAATTTAAGGAGAAAAAAACTTCTGATTTTAATTTTTAATTTTATTTTACTATTAAGAAGTATGGTAATCTAGTAATGTTAGCCGGTGTCGAAAACCTAACCGTTTCATTGGAAATTTAACTAAAAGTCGTCAATAGTAACAACATGAACCCAAATTCATTTTTATTTCTATTAAACTGTTGGTAATTTCCCTGCAGGGACAGAAAAGGCAGAAAGGAAAAAAATCATACATAAGAACAAACGAAGTTCCTAATTCACTAAAAAAGAATAAAAATCTTGGAATGGAATGATAGATTTTAGTAACTTTTCAATTTTTGAGAGCATTTTGATCTAAAGGCATTAGAAAGTTTTAGTTACTTTAATGTTTCATATGTATTTCACAATTTGGTGTTGAGTAAATGTTCTTACAGAAATATTGAAGAAATTTGAAAGAAAACTACAATTTATGCAATTCAGTACAGTAATAACACAAAATTACTATAATATTAGTATTTTCCATGCAAATAAAAAAAATTAGTTTTAAAATAGGCTACCAAGAAGTAAGAAATTATTATACAGGTATACACACATTCTTAATATGTGTACGTAAAAGACATTAATACGAAACTAAGAAATTAAATCAAATTCACGACATCGCAGGCAGAAAGTAAAAACACACTTTACTTAACAACAAAACGGAAAGAAAGAGCTCTTAAAAATTGAAAGGAAATTTGAAAAAAAAAAATTCTTTTTGCTATAGTTTTGCTGTTTTCAACAATAAAGACTCAAAAGAATTAGGAAATCAGGCCACCTTTCTGATTAGATGCCCTTATATACGCCTGGATATATTATCCTTAATAATTAAATTTTGAAATGAAATTAAATTAATGTACGAAAAAATTATAAAATTGATTACCAACGTGTTGCTACAACGCCTGGGGGAACGAAAAAAACATAGCTGAAGGTGGTAAAAATATTACTTTCACCTTACTTCAGAAGAAAAATGCGGCCTATCACAAAAGCGTTCCGAAAGATAATGACACAGTAAAATTTATAAGAAACATGGTTAACGCAGTGTCTGCCAAAAATACCATCAAATTATGTAGCTGCAGTCTTATACAAGAATGTAATAAAACTACCAATGCAATTTGGTAACCATTCAATGAATAATTATGTATTTTTCTCAGTTAAGTTGTAGGATTTTATGTTAATTAACTAATTATTATGATTTGAATCTTTACTTTAACTTCTTCTTTCCTTAGTTCTCACCAGAATGCTAAGTTGTTGTTGAGTATTTAAGCCGAGGGTTTGAATATTTTATGGGCAGAGCTTCCGACAACATTGCATAGTAGTTAAGTATCATCCCCACCTCTGCCAAAATTATTCCGGATTTAGCCATCTTGCTAGCCGATGTTTAAATACGCGCTGATAATGATTTGAGCCTGCTTAGGTAGACTATATTTGTGTAGTCTTAGACTACGCTGCCCAAGTGTGTTATTTTTAAGTATCCGCAAGTTATACACTGAAGCACAAGTAGTGTCTTCTATTAATTTAATGAGTTCAATAAAAAGATTATTATAGCCTTTCTAAGACTGTATCATCTGATTTTAGACTACAGTGATAACTCGCTTGTCAGTCTAGTAGGATCTGAAAGATAATGAGTTAAGCTTCTGTACAAGCTGTACCCCACAGAATTTGAAATTTATTTACCGTATCTGTGCACACAATATGCCTTTCATATTAAATCAGTAATTAATAATCTGTAGTTTGTAATTGGCTTTCTTCCATGAATTTCATGCATTCATCGTTTAACAGTATTGCACCTACAAGGAAGCAATCTAACTAAATAGAATCATGCCTATAGATACGCCGGTGTTATACAGTTTGCTAATCATTTAAATTTCAGATTCATCCAAGCAAAAGACATCATCAACGGTGATGTTTATCTCCATATCTGTCACACTGTTAAAAGTTGAACCTTCTGTGCATAACATTTGTTTTGACTACTGTTACGATGAAACTATACGTTTAAAATTTTGATTGATTTTGAGACACGGTTGGGAATAATTTGAACAGATGGAGGAAATCGAAATGGGTCGTGTTGCAGGATTGCATGAAGGCAGATAATAATTTCATCATAATGCGTGCCATATTGTTCATCTGGATATTGCTGAAGCATGTTTTTGACTCCACAGTTTCAGGAATTGGATATTCAGACTCCGAGAGACTTTCTCAGGCAACAAAGAAGGAGGACCAAAACGTTATCTGACTGGCCCGAACCTCCCAATCTGCTAAAAGTTTTTATATTCAGTACGCTGTAATCTACTGTCTTCCAGTGTATGCCAGTACTATTAGCAGACGGCTGATTCCCGCTGGATTACACGAATGTAAATCGTTTCAACAATTGTGTCTGACACTACAGCAACCTTACCGCAGACTCAAGTAGTTACGTGAAATGCATCGTATGGCCATGGTAGCAACAGGTAATCTTTAAATAATGTCTTCATTTGTCTTGTTGCGGCTGACTAACATATCAGCATATGGAGATAATGTGGTAAAAATAAATGTTTTTTTAGTTGGCAGTCGTTACACGTCGAGACAGATGGTTATCTTGGTATGAGATGCCATTTTAAATGATACCCAATTACCGTTGGTCTTCATCACGGTTACTCTGAAGGCTCATTCGCGCTCTGATGAGGTCATTTAATCTATGGTCCTTTGTGAATCCCAGTCCTAAAGTTTTACTTCAATGAAGTAACCTTCTTTCTTACACTGTGGGCTGCTACGCCGTGTTAGGCACTATGTTGCGGCCAACCATATCACTAGACCTGTCTCTAAATGAAAATCTCTGAGAAGTTAAAGGCTGCTGTGTCAGGAGTAGACTGCAGCCATAATATTTACAATAATAACAAGATCTATTTCAACCTGCATGAGATGAGCTAACACAAGTTTACATTAGAAATCTTTACTTCTTGCAGAAGTAAAGATTTTTAAGATAAGCGACATACGTAAAAATGTATCAGAAATAATAGTGGCGAGAAATTTTATTGTGGAATGTAACGTTTTTGCAAACTGTAAACAAATGTTTGCCGTGCTACTCTCATTTTTTAAGCATTTTTATTCTAGAAGATTATTAATTTCTTTACAGTTATTTACAAATAACATTTCGATTCGATGCTCCCTTTTGGGTGCAATATTACATTCATAATTGCAGCAGGCTCTATTCATCGATTATTTTGGGACAATTTGATGTTTCTAGTCCTTTATCCATATACATACGCATACACATATAGTGTATATATATATATATATGCATCTATACACATTGCAAAAGCCACCCAATCGGGACAGTGACCGGGACGCTGACTGCCGTACCGAAGGGCCCGGGTTTAAATCCTAGAGAAAGCATGGATCTTTGTAAATGTACAGTGTCTGCGTGGCATGGGGGCACCTTAAATATGCGGTAAGTTATCTCTAGAGGTTGATGGCATGGGAAAAGAGGTGGAAGATCCTCGGCCCCATCCATCAAAATTGGAGGCGGAACTGAGCAGTCAACGACGCTAACCACTATACCGGTTGGGCGGCACAAATGTACAAATTATATTTCCTTTTTCTTTTTCGTTTTTGATATTTTTTGGCACCTTTTGTGCAATTTTCCGCTGTGGTTCTTGTTTTTTATTTTTGCGTATGGTTTGTTCCGAACTGAATATGGGATGGATTTTAACCTACTAATTTAATTAATTTTATTTCATTTTGCATCATTAGTACCACTTGTTGCCGCTATCAGCGTACAATTATATTAGGCTTTGAGCTGCTTTACATTTATTCACTTATGCACCTATGCATATGTATAATAAATACGCACATATATAGTACATATACATATATGCATATTTCATACTAAATAACAATTCGGTAACTCTAGTTATAAATTTCTTACTTTATCTATTAATATCTTTACTTTAAATATAAAGTTTTCCTGATAATTATTTTCTCTCCTAATTTATAACTCGTGAGGAGTTTTATCAAACGTTATAAGTATTATATTTACTCTCAGCAGTTTGATAAATGCTTTCGAAGACTTCTAGTGAATTGGTACCTGCCTGAGTGGGGTAAAAGAAGATTATATGCTGCAGGCGTTACGGTGGTATATTTCATTATAACAATTGAATCTTTAAGCTCTCCTGCAGTTGTTTCTGTGCTGAAAATCGCAAGGCATTTGAAATTTTAATGCAAGCATAGTAATAAATATGATTTCTGAGTGCAAGCATAATTCAATAGCAGGAGCTTATAAATAATTCATGAGTTTCATTTGGTATGGAAGAATTTTCATGAAATATAGAAATCCCTTTATGATGGAAAGTAAAGAAAGAATACCACATGTTCAGAATTAATTCTGTTTTGTGATTAAATTCTGTGCCACCCACCTGTAGAACGCTGCCAAGTTTTGTATAATTAAGTATTTGTGGGATTATATGAAACATTATTCGAGATAATAGTGTTCATAATAGGAAAGATATTTCATCGAGACAGAACGCAAGAAACACCTATTTTTGAACCAAAGAATTATATTTTATTGCACTGAAAATACAGTAATCATCGCTTGTGTTTTGGCACATATGTAATTACATTTCGATGGTATAAACAATAATGGAAATAATTAAAACTTTGCCTTGGACATTCTGGTTATTTGTGCCTGCAATTATATTTTTTCATCTAATATAACGATCTTCTCAAAAATTCATATTGCTGTTGTCGTACGTGTATGAGAGTATTTGGATGAGTGAAGATTTTCTAAATTCAGAACACAAATGTTTATTTCCTTAATATTCAGGTTTTTGTTTGCGTTTGAAAAAAATACTTAAAGTAACTTTCCTGATCACATGCTTACATGAAATCATATTTATAATACTGAGTTTAAAAATGTCTTTATTTTGATCATACCATTTTTAACTTTAAGTTATTTTATGTGACTTTACCAAATATTAATCTTCCATGCCAAATGACAAATAGTTAAAACATATTTGATTCTAGCTTTGTGCCAGATCTTTGGTTTTCCTCTCCTAGCAAGCTGCCAGTTCTAGATTTGTTAGCAATATTGCGACAGAAGGTACTTAATTCATCTTTCAAATTATAAAAATGCTTTGTATATCAGCATAAGATACTTAAAACGATTTAAAACCTTGTATTTTTTCCCTCCTTCCAGCATACCTTCGAGGTTTAACGGTTAGCAGACTCGGCGCGTATTCGTGAGTTCCATAGTTCGAGTTCTGAAGAGGGCATTGCTCATTTTTCATGTCTTCCTGCTACAAAAATCCTAATGACTTTACACACTATACATCTATATCTTTTAATGATTATCTTCATTTTAATTTTTAATAAGATGATTGTCCGATATAATTTACTTATAATATATTTATCTTAGAATGGTTTTAAACATTTACAGCATTCACTGCAATAAAATTCTAATTCCGTTATTACGCAGAATAGCAGTTTTGCACATGTTTTCTAACATTGTTAATTTTCTTTAGTATCATTCAATGACAATCATTCCAAATGCAATTTTACTTGCAAAGAAAGACAAATTAGTTCCTTTGTCTAATGTTCTCAGATAGTATCAGTAGGTTAAATGACAAAAATTTACCTACTGTAAGAATTAAGATTTAGTCTAACCATAACATTTAATACAAGAGCATTTTGATGACTTATGTTACGCGGCTGATTAGGTAACGCATTAAAATTTTCCAGAAAAGAAAGTTCTGGAGGAAAGCAGGTAAAATATTTTTATAGGGCGATAACATTTAATACAACATCTAGTTATTGAATGCTAAAACAACTACTAAAAAGCAACAGTATAATGCGTGTAAAGTTCCAGATTATGTTTTCAAAAGTTGAAGAAAACTTTCTTCGTCAGCTGCAGAAATGGAAAATGACGAAAAGAAAACATACACTTATGTGAGAACAGTAGAAATTTCGAAAACTTTCTGATTAATTTATAGATAACGGATCTCCTAGGACCATCTGTTGAAAGACAAATGATAGAAAAGCAAGATGCTGGAAACAAAGAAAATTATGAATCTTCTATTATCCGTCACTGTTGGTCAAAAAATCACATTTTCCGTTTCTTTGGATGCAGCATCAAACATCTTAATTTGGCAAATTGGATTTTCTGGTGGAATTTCACAGCCATAAAATCCTTCAGTTCTGGTTAAAGATAAAATCTGATCTCCCTTAACAATTAACTTTTGAAGAATTTGTTTTTAATTGCTTTTCGTTCACATTTTGATTATTAGATACAGCTACGGGTTTTGTTTTCGCCATAACTAGAACATTCTCGAATCTTCCTTCGTACTTCTAACGTACGCATATGTTTTTCTTTAATCATTTTTACTTTTATAGTTGAGGAAGAAGATTCTGTTTAACCTTCCAAACTACAGCCCTTCAAATTTATTCATGTTACCACCATTTCCGTTGGCTATTAGAAGTTGCTGTAACACTTATTTTTTTCCTAGTGTTCTTTTGAATTGGTTATTACAGTGTCTTTAACAGGTCTTAAGGAAAATATTGTTTACCATCTGGTATGAAATAAGGATTGCATTATTTAATTTAGGCAAAGCAAAAAGAGCTATTTGCACAAGTTATATTCCAGGTTTTGTCTAAAATCTTTCAAAGGAGAGGAGCGAAGAATTTTGTACTCTTCTTTCTGTCTCACCAATTTCTCGAGAGGATTCTAGGATAGACAGATTTTAAATGTTTTATTCTGCAAACAACCTGCATTCGCTGACGTCCATACCTTGTTCAGGAGTTGAGCCCCCTGTCTGAGAGTGTTTTCAGTCACTTCTGTTAATCATTATATTGATTATATGCAATCATATTGCACTAAATAGATAAAACGCTCTTTCAGTTAGTTATGAAGTGTTTAGATACTGTAAGGTTTCGATAAAATTTAGATAAATGCCTAGAGTAACTATGAAAATAAAGATAAATATAAAATATCTTGGTTTGCAACTTAATGACATAAACTGGACCATTTTCAGCTAGTAATAAAAGCCTGTAAATGGAATTTTTCATCATAAAGGTATATGAAATTTGCTAAACAATCTGTTGTTCATCTACTCCTAAATCTATCGCTGGATCACTATAATCATTTATACAGGTTGGTCGGGAAAGGAGATATGGGTATTACTTCCTTAAATAATAATATTAGGTATGTCTTTGCAAGCACAAAGCTTTTCAATATAATGTTAATAATTTATGAAAACGATTTCTTCACTGCTGATGGAGAATTCTATATCCATAAAATTAAATTTCCATATGAGATTTCTGAGAACCGAATTACTAACCTATAACACTTTTTATTTTCCACTGCGAAGCAATTTCGTACAGAATCTAGACAAGTATTAATTTTAGTTATTTATTGGTAAATACACTCACGTTTGTGAAAATTGCAACACCAAGAAGGAATCGTCATAATTGAATGCAATTTAATACACAGTTGAGTGGTAGTGGTACAAATAAATGATTAAATGTTCAAAGCAAACAAACAAGAACAAGAGATCAGAATCAGTATTTTGTGTGGCCACCACGCGCCGCAATAAGTGCTGCTACACGACATGGCATGGAGTCAAACAAAGTTTGAATGTCTGACTGAGGAAGAGCATTCCATATCGTTTGTACGCGTACCCAAAGTTCGTCTGCAGACGCAACAGGACGAGGATCACGAGCAAGACGCCGACCAATGACATCCCACACATGTTCAATTGGCGACATATCCGGGGAACACGCAGGCCAAGGAAGAAGCTGTACCTGCTGCGCTGCAAAGAAGGATTTAACAATCCGAGCAGTATGAGGGCGGGCATTGTCCTGTTGAAATACAGCGCCTGGCAAGCTTTGAAGGAAGGGAACAGCTTCGGGCTGTAGAACTTCACGGATATACCGGTTGCTGTTCAGATTGCCCACAATTCGTAGATCGTCTATGATAAAAATTGAGATCGTCTATGATATGCTATGGCGCCCCACACCATAACTCCGGGTGTTCGTCCACTGTGGCGTTCGATAATGCACTTCGGAAGGCGTTCACCGGCATAGCGTCTGACACGAATGCGGCCATCCTGGTACCACAAATTAAAGCGGGATTTGTCAGAAAACACGACATGCTGCCAATCAGCACGCCAGTCTCTATGCTGATTGGCCCATTGTAGCCGCAGGCGGCGATGGTCGTGCGTTAGGGGGATCCTGTATAAAGGAGTCCGTGCGCGCAGTCCACACTGCAGCAGACGTCTACGAATTGATGAAGCACACAATGAAACACCTGTAGCTATTGACCACAGTGCTGCCAATTGTCTAGAGGAAGCTGTACGGTCCGTCCGCGCCATGCGGACCAGGTGTCTATCATCGCGAGCTGACGTCACATTTCGGGGTCCACTCCCGGATTTCCGAGTTGTCCGACACTCGTCCGTCCACTGCTTCCAAACGCGCATCACTGTGCTGCTGTTACGCTGCACACGAGAGGCTACTGCACGATACGACAATCCAGCTTCACGAAGGCCGATGATTCTCCCTCGTTCAAACTCTGTAAGTTGTTCAAATCTCGCTCTCTTTCGTCGACGAGGCATAAGTACAGATTGAGTTAACGTTTACCACTAGCAGATAACCACCGATAACCATACACGCCTCGCTACAGCCGTCTATTTATTCGGATCCATCAGCCGTTCAGAGGGCGCTGCTCAGCATACGCATGCGCTACGGATTTGCAATTCTAATCATTTGCATATCATGCGCTACTTTGCATTTCCTGAAAATTTCAGCTCACTCGCGTAAGTCCTTCATGGTGTTGCAATTTTCACAAACGTGAGTGTATTAAATATTAAACACAAAGTATTGGAAAAATCTGAATTAATTATGAATTTGATAGTTGGTCTCGTGGAACTATTAATTATTAATAGATCTTTTAATCAGTCACGTAAAAGTCTGGGATATTTTATTCTACACAAGAGTTCAGCTGCATGTAATGAATTTATAGAGATCTCTTTAAACAGAAAGCCAAATTAAATTAGAATTGCATATTTATTGGTATAAATAACAGTTACCATAGAAAACAGTATAGCAAAAATGTCGCAAATGCTGAGCTAACTGAGTGATTGCAGCTCACAGCGTTATACTTTTGGAATTCCTCAAGGAAAAGAATAAACACGTTTTAGAAGCTTTGAAAATCTGGCTTTCTAAAAGCGTTCAAAAATGAGTTTTCCAAAAACTTCAAGACTGTTTTTTGCATATCAGTTATAATCAGTAACACGGAATAAAACGCTATAAACACATTAAGTGACCGCAGATTAAAAATAAATTTTTTTTTAATAGTGGGCAATAGCCATTATAGGCTTTGGCCACTACAAGCCCGAAAGCGTAGATCACTTTATTATGGAAGCACCTAATGTATGGGCCGCCGTTGTCTTCTAGTGAAGAGACAGACAATTTTACATCTATGCCTTCTTCGAACTCGAGTCTTTAGGTACGGCAGTTAGGATCACTAACCACTTTCCCGTCTGGACGGTTTAAAAACTAATAAAAAATTAAAATATATGTCATAATCTAATGCGTTGTTACGAACTCAGCCGATAGATGGCGCTGATTTGAACTTATATTGACATTCTGTTATTTTTAGTACCAGAGTGAAAGTGTGTGCGTGTTAATTAGGTAATTAGATGTAGTACGTGACTCGTCAAGTGTAAATTGTCCCATGTTAAAATGTGTCAAATAAAGGATTAAATCTAATTATTTTCAATTACTCTCACAGAAGCTCATAAAACAAAACAGGTAAGAGCTATTATTATTATCATTATTTACCTGTTTTGTTTTATGGTGCCGAACTACCGGGAGCTAAAGTAATTGAAAATGGCACAACCAACCGAATTAGAGAAGTTAAAGAGTAAAAGAAAAACTATTCGAACTTCTTTAACTAAAATTGTGAATAAAATAAATGACACATTAAAAGGGGACAATATTGATTATGGCGATTTGGATGAGTTAAAATATCAGTTAGAAGAAAAAGCTAATCAGATCTATCAGTTAGATTCTACTATAGAAAGCATTATAAGCGATTTAGAAATGCTTGAAGCTGATGTTCTGATCAGCCAAGAATATCGAGAAAAGATTACGAGTTCCAAATCGAAACTAGATACGTACTTTAAGCGTAAACTTGAAAACGAAAGTAAAACTGACGCACACAGTGTATCCTCTAGAATTTCTGAAGAAGGGGTAATTATCAATTATCCTAATGTCAAATTGCCGAAATTAAAAATAGAACCTTTCGACGGCAAATATGAAAACTGGCAGGGATTTTGGGGACAATTCGAAGGTGCAATTCATGAGAATAAACAGTTATCAAAAATTGATAAATTCAACTATTTAAAATCGTTCTTAAAGGATTCTGCATTAAAATGTATACAAGGATTGACATTAACGCAAAACAATTACGATTTAGCTGTTGAACTATTAAAAGAACGATTTGGTAAAACCGAAATTATCGTACGCTCACATGTAAACAAACTCTTAGGCTTAACTCCTGTGAAATCATGTTCGAACTTAAAGGAACTGAGACAATTACATGACACAATTACTATTCAAATTCGAAGTCTCGAAACAGCTGGAGTAGAATTAAATAATTACGGTGGAATTCTTTTTGCCGTTTTAGTAAAATTAATTCCAGAAGATATCGTATTAGAATATAATCGTTCTGTTAACGACGAAGACTCATGGAATTGTTCAAAATTGCTCCAGTTTCTTAAAAGGGAAATAGAAACACGCGAGAAAACATTTTTATTTCGCAAGACAGACGAAGCCGATAAAATGAGAAATTCGCAGTTTAAGAAATATGAGAATTCTAAACGTCTATCGACGGCAGCGGCGTTAAATGCTAATACAATTAAAAGTGCATGTATATTTTGTTCTACTGATGAACATACGATGGATAAATGTCCTTTATCTGTAAGTGAACGAAAAGCTAGTTTACTACGACTTGGATATTGTTTTAATTGCTTAAAAAAGTCTCATGTGTCTAGATTTTGCCGCGATCGAATACGATGCAAAAAGTGCAGTAAAAAACATAGCCATTATATATGCGAGGAGGGATCGGCGACGAAAGTCTTATCGGGAAATGAAATAAACAAAATAAAGATAGATGACAGTGACATAAATCATACATCAAATTATTCCGTTTCAAGTCGAGAGGGTTGCAACATATATTTACAGACAGCTGTAGGTATGCTGACTCAATCGAAAAAGGAAGTAAAAATTAAATGTTTATTCGACACAGGGAGTGAAAGAACTTTTGTGGATAAACAGATATCTCGTAAATTAAAGTTAGAAGTGCTAGGTCAGGAACGTTTAAGTATTTTTGTTTTTGGTTCGAAAGCAGAAAAAACAGTAATGAGTAATCGTGTGAAGGTTAACTTGAGAAGTGTTTATAATTCGAAGGAAGTAATAACTTTAGAAGCTATCGAAACTCCGTGTATTTCCGAAGCTATAGTAAAAGCTCCTGGTAGAGACATTAGTGATTATTGTAAACGGATGAAAATACAAATGGCAGATGAATCAGATTCTGAAAACTTAAGAATATCGTTGTTAATTGGTTCAGATTATTTTTGGACTATGGTTACTGGGAAAATAAAACGAATGCCAGGATCTTTAGTGGGAATGGAAACAAAACTTGGGTATGTGTTCAACGGATCTGACGCCTCAATCAGATCGAGCTGTAGGGAAATTAAAGTAATGAAAACTATTGTTCGAAATGAAAACATAGAAGAAACGGAGATTTTGAAGAAAATATTTGATTTAGAAAGTTTGGGAATTTCATGCAATGATACTTTTAAAGACGATGAGGTTTTAAGGGAATTCGAAAACTCTATAAAAATGGTTAATGGTCGCTATGAAGTCAATCTTCCGTGGAATGAAAATATTGAACGCTTATCTGATAATTATGCTATTGCCGAAGAACGTTTTCAAAAATTAGTTAATAAATTTAAGAGAAATACTTCCTTTCTTAACCAGTATAAGGAAATCATTTCGAAGCATGTTGCAGAAGGAATAGCTGAAAGGGTTGATTCCAGTATGTCTGAAAATAAAACTAAGGTTTATTATATGCCTCATCAAGCAGTTATTCGTGAAGATAAATTAACTACAAAAATGAGAATTGTGTTTGATGCATCTTCTAGTGCAATAAACTCTGTTTCTCTTAACGACTGTCTGAAACCGGGTCCGAATTTAACACCAGATTTGTTGGCCTTACTTCTGCAGTTTAGATTGAATAGAGTCGCCTTGACAGCTGATATTGAAGGTGCATTCTTGCAGATAGCATTAGCACCAGAAGATAGAGACGCTGTCAGATTTCTGTGGGTTAAAGATGATACGAACATGGAACCAGAAGTACTCAGAATGACGCGGGTTACTTTTGGACTAAGGTCAAGTCCATTCTTGCTAAATGCAACATTGAAACACCACGTAAGGAAGTACGAAAAGGACTATCCAGTTGCGTTCCAAATCCTAAGTAACAAATTATATGTTGATGATCTTATCCATAGTTTGCAAGATGAAGAAACTGCCTTTGAAGTACATCAGCAGGTGAAGTTCGTTTTAGGAGAAGCTGGATTTAACATGAGGAAATGGCGAACAAATATACAGCCACTTCAAGATCGATTCAATGAGAAAACTGTTTCTGAAGTTTCGCCCTGTAAGATACTTGGTTATTGCTGGAATTCTGAGAAAGACTGTATAAGCATTGACAACGAAAAACTGATGAATCCGAAGAATGTATGTGAATTCAAATCATCGAAAAGAGGTGTAATAAGAACTGTTGGAAGGCTGTTTGATCCAATTGGACTTATTTCTCCGTTCACAATTAGAGCGAAGATGATACTTCAAGAAATATGGAAAAGAAGACTGAAATGGGATGACCCCTTACCACCAGATTTGGCGAAAGCATATCAAGATTGGTGTGAAGAATTGCAGTACTTGAACGAAGTGATGTTACCACGGCATTTATTTGAAGTGAAAGAGAATGACGAATTAACTAATTGGCAACTTCATTGTTTTGTAGATGCGAGCAAAAGAGCCTATGGAGCAGTGATTTATTTACGTTACAGCGACTTAGTTGGAAAATCTCGTTCGGTTTTAGTAGCCTCAAAATCAAGAGTTGCACCAGTGCATGAAATTACGTTACCTAGGCTGGAACTTCTTGCAGCGCTTGTAGGAGCTAGATTATTTCAGTATTTTCGAAACAACTTGGAACTTCCGAAAGATACTAAATTTTATTTCTGGTCCGACTCAATGATTATTCTTCATTGGATCAAGGGCAATTCTCGAAAATTGAAAGTGTTTGTAAAAAACAGAGTTGAAGAAATAAGAACTCTTTCTAATTCAGATTGGTGGAATCATTGTTCCGGAAAAGAAAATCCCGCGGATTTACTATCTAGAGGAGACAATTTAGTTGCTCTGAAGGACAAGGAACTTTGGTGGAATGGACCACTTTGGATAAGGAAAGATGAAGACCACTGGCCGCAATCGAGTACTGAACTTTTTGATTCGCTTGAAGCTGAACCTGAAATAGAAAATTCTATTACCCTTTTTGTAGGAACTGAATCAGAAACTCTTTTTGACATACAGAAGTTCAGCAGACTTAGCAACGTATTACGAATCACAGCTTGGATTCAGAGATTTATTTACAATGTGAAGAATTCACACAATAAGAAAAATGGTTGTTTAACAGCAGAAGAACTTCAACTGGCTGAACAGTATTGGATCAAAAGGACTCAGATGGAGTACTTTCCGCAAGAATATTTAGCTTTAACTAAAGGAAGACCGTTGCCAACAAATTCAATCATTAGGCAATTTAACCCGATTCTAGATGAAAGAAGAATAATTTTAATCGGAGGACGTCTTCAGTATGCTAACATTTCTCACCAAGAAGCACATCCAGTTTTGTTGCCAAGTGCTTGTCACTTGTCTGATCTTATCATTAAGGACTGCCATGAAAGAGTAAAACATGGAGGTATAGCAGAAACACTAACTGATCTTAGGGAGAAAACGTGGATTTTAAGGGCTAGGCAAAGAATTAAGAGTATTATACATAAATGCGCTTTATGCCAGAAATTTCGAACGAAGCCAATGACCCAGATTCCTGCACCCCTGCCAGCTGAGAGAATATCAGAAGCATATCCTTTTCAAACGACTGGATTGGATTACTTAGGACCATTATACATTAAAGATAGAGATACCACGAGGAAAACTTATGTACTGCTCTTCACTTGCGCCGTAACCAGAGCGATACATTTGGAGTTGACACTTGACTTAACCACTGAGACATTTCTGCAAGCTTTTCGAAAATTTGTCGGAAGAAGAGGCATTTGCAGTGTAATCTATAGTGATAATGCAAAGACATTCCACAAGGCAAAACGAGAACTAAATCTGCTGTGGAAAATCATAAAAGAGGAAGAAGTGCAAAATTTATTTGGGAAGTTATTTATCAAATGGAAATTTATCGTCGAAAGAGCCGCCTGGTGGGGTGGTTTTTGGGAACGCTTAGTGAGGTCAGTTAAGATGACTCTGAGGAGAATCTTAGGAAGAACATCAGTTACATTTCAAGAACTGGAAGTTATTTTGATAGAGACAGAGGCAATTATCAACTCTAGGCCTCTCATTTATGTTTTCAGTGATCCGAATGAACCAGAACCGTTAACGCCTGGACATTTCTTGATTGGACGACGATTATTGACCCTTCCTCAAGCGACTAAAGGAATCAAAGGAATTCCTTCTTCCGAATCCCAACTTTTTAAGATGAGACGATACCAAGAAGATTTACTTAATCGAATTTGGAAAAGGTGGAAGGCATCATATCTTCTGGAGCTTAGATCAGCTCACCAGTCACGATCAGTAAATCAGCCCACAGAACTACGAGAAAACACTGTGGTTTTGATAAAAGATGACAACGCGCCAAGACTTTTATGGCGAATGGGAATTGTGACAGAATTACATTCTGGACGTGATGGTCGTGTCCGTGCATGTACCGTGAGACTTTCGAATGGAACTTTCATTAGTAGACCTGTACAACTGTTATGTCCTCTGGAACTCTCAGTCAACACTTAACGAGAACTTTCGTCTCCTGACGAACTGTTGGCCCCGGAGGATGTTACGAACTCAGCCGATAGATGGCGTTGCTTGAACTTATATTGACATTCTGTTATTTTTAGTACCAGAGTGAAAGTGTGTGCGTGTTAATTAGGTAGTTAGATGTAGTACGTGACTCGTCAAGTGTAAATTGTCCCATGTTAAAATGTGTCAAATAAAGGATTAAATCTAATTATTTTCAATTACTCTCACAGAAGCTCAAAGATCAGAAGAACCAGGTAAGAGCTATTATTATTATCATTATTTACCTGTTTTGTTTTATGCGTAGTCATGATGGCGGAGTAGCAAGACTGGAAATAAATGTTGACATGAAACCAAGTTCGGCTAATTACCATCTTTATTTCTAATTACATTATAGTGTAACAGCAAATCGTATACAGTAGACCTTTTGATCATAAAAAAATAATTTCTTGTATATAGATTAACGGGGATACAACATCAGTTTAGAATAAGAAGAAAGACATACAGAAAACCTTTAGTTGACAGAGAGGCAGGAGTTAGGAGAATTATGTAATTTCTTGCGAGCGGTATTTAGACCGAAGTAGATGCAATTGTAGAGACATGCTATGATTGGTTAATTTTGGGTTTTAGTTTCATTTTTCAAGAAATGTTATATAACATGGAAGGATCTCGAATTTGGCAGAACAGATGAATTTAGAGTGCGAACATCAAATCTAGAATAGTTAATTTTGAGATTGCCAATTATTCTTAAAGTATCTATTGTATTTTGTTATATCTTATATATACATGTGTATATAAATATCTAAAATTCACTAACTAAAAATAAATAAACAAAGCCAAATTCCTAACGATAGGAATAATAAATAATAATTAAAATAGGAAGGATGTTTCTAGATTTTCCCAATTCTGTATTCATAATTTTTTATTTCATGAGTTTTCATCAGTATTACAAGGCAGGTTTTCGACATGATCCTCTTTTCATTGAATACACTTGTAAGGTATATTTTAATTTTATAACAGTTTTAAGTTCATATATCTTTCTTGTCTTACCTAACTTCAACTTATAACTCCAGCATGAGGCTTTAGAATCGAGTGAAATGCGATTGAGAAGGAGAACAGTATTTAAGTCAAGTTCAACTGACTTCGACAGAGAGAATAACGATTCCTAAATAGCGCGCGTTTCCCTTTGGGCTACGTTTCTCTACGCTCGGCTGTATTACGTACCTTTTGATAGTTCGAAATTTGATAGTTCGATAATTCATGATTGGAAATATATTATTATTAAATACTGTCACATTGAAACATTATTTAATGAAAAACCTATAGCAGCGTTTTTTAAACACCTTACGTAAGATGAGGACCTTTTTGGCACTCAGGGAAATAGTAATAAGAGTCTTAAAAATACTGCTACTCTATAAATAAGACCAACTCTTAAATCTAACTGTTGTAGACATAAAGTAGTAAGCAAAATAGATTCGGTTTGAAGCTCCTTTAAATGTTTCTTCAAAATAAAATTTATAGAAATGATTTAAGACCAATTTTAGCCAACATGTGACAGAACACGACAGAAAGAGTTTTAGTTTGAATTTCTTTCACATTTTAATCCCACATAAATCAAGTTTCAAAAGCAATATGTATTATTTTGTTAAAATAAGTCGTATTACGACTACCAGTACTTGATTTAAAACAAAAATTACTTCTGTACAAAGGTATATATATATCGATTAGTCATATCTTAATGAAATTTATTTAAAATATTAGCAACAAAGCTGTTTCACACACATTCACACTCATGTGCCAAAAATGTATTGATATATCTTATGATTTCATTCCAATTTTTCAGTAATCTTGAAAGGAATTAATTTTCTCTTTGCATGCTTTCGTGATGTAACTGGTTACTATGCCCAGCTAACGGCTGGGAGATCCGAATTTCGAATCCTGCCAGAGGCGTAGATTTCTCAAGCTTCATGTTCTGCGAAACTATAATGGTCTACAGTGAATGTCACTGGTGTCTCACTTCAAATGCTTACTAAGTGAAGGAGAATGTAAGGAATTCTCGGGTTTTTTGGTGTGTGCAAGTGGCACACACCAAAATCATTCCTTTGTGTGAAAATTGGCGCACACAAAGGAACCAGCTCGCAACCAGTTGGCAACCGGCAGATCCATGACTCAAATCATGAACGACGACAACTTTGTAAGTGCAAAATTTTATTTTTAGATGAGTAGCGAGAGTTTGCAATTTGAATGATTAAATGTGAAATAAAAATTACACTTTTCGGTTTTGTATTACGGCTGTTTGAAACTCTAAATAAAAAATAAAACGAAATTTGCTCAGAAGTATTGTACCGAAATGATGTGAAAAAGCACGAGTACGTTTTTATTTTATTTATTACTTCTCATATATAATAAAAGCATCATATTCTTACGATTGACTATTAGTTACAAGCATCAATGGAGAATGATATACCGAAGCCATAAATATCCTTTTGGATTTGTTAAAATTACTGTAAAAACAGATAATGATAACAAACGGATGAGTTATGAAAATTTCTCCAATTTACATACAATGGATTTGAATTTCGTTCACATTTTTAATCCCACATAAATCAAGCAGAAGATTTTGTTTCTTCCCAAAAAAATGACAATAATGAAAGACGAGCTCAACAACTTCCTCAAGAAAGGAATTTACTTTATAAATGGCAGTCATTTTTAATATTTATCCAAGATGCTTTTTACCAATTTGTATCCGAATCCTTAATTTATAAACATTACCGAATTTGTTTTTGCAATTTCATAATCTCCTCTTAGAGACATTGTAAGGGAGGGTAGTGAAAGTGTGGAGTAAGGCATACGAAGAAACATGAACTATCTTTTCAAACATTTTTTCCTTTGTTTAATTTCTTCAGATTGTGTGAAAAAATTTCCAAGACTTCAATGTTGACTTTATGTTAACTTTTTCGCCTACATTTCATACATTTAGCATATATAGTATGTAGAAGTAAAAGTCATAGAGGAAGCAAAATTATCGCAGTTATTTAAAAAAATCTGTAGAAACGTTTGCCATCGTCAATGGATGTAAATGAACGCCGTTAATTCATAACTTTTTATGATGTTAACTTACAGTACATAAGTTTTAAAGAAACAATAAATTGTATATTATAAATCATTTATTTCTAAAATTCTTTGGCCCGATTTGAAGTTTCAGATTGTTTTCTTTAATAGGCACTATTGGTGGAACGGTTAAGCCGCGAAGCATTTGTAACTGGTTGGCTGTATGGAGGTTTCGCCACATAAAATGTAATTAAACCAATTTCTTTCATGAAGTCTTCCATGAATAAACTCTTCTTGGAAGTCCACTTAGCGGAATTTGATCCTACGAATAAACAAATCTGATCCTATGCTTACATTATTACTAAGAGTTACCAGATATATCATCTAAATTAACTGATGTTATACTTAAACCTTTTTGTTTTTTATTTTGTAAGTAAATAAATTATATAGAAGTGTAAATAAACTGTAGTGTGAGTAAATAAATTATATTGTACAGGGCCTGTAACCCCTTAGGAGAAAAATTTCGAAGATTAGGGGAAAGAAGAGGTCATTGTCTCGATGTTAAAGCGATTTAATGAAAGACAGCTCCAGAGCAATATGACCTTATAAAGAACAACTAATGAGAAGAGAGATACCACACCACCCGACAGCCTGGGAGAACCATAATTTCAGTTGAAAAACAATATGTAAGTAAAAATTAAAAATCCTAAATAAATTAAGATAAGTACTAAACAGTACGTGAGACGAAAACCAACAGTGATGAAGTGAAACAAACAGTACATGGAGTATGCTAAATATAAGAAAAGAACAAAAAAACGAGAATAGATGCAAATTTAGCTATATACATATCTACAAATTATGTAATAAAGATTTAACCTCTTAGCAGACATGCAGCAGAGATTGTGCTTAATCGATCTTCTCACAATTCAGAACCCAAGTATTGGTCATAATAGAGCAACTTATAGCCTTTGGAGAGAAATTCTCATTAAAATTCTTGTCCTAAGAAATAACAGTTCTATTTAATATCAGTTGCTCTGTTGTAACCGCTATCTATTCCGTTGTGTGAAGCAATGAACCTTTGGCATGCTTGGTGGTACAAGAAATGTTTCATACTGTCATCCATCCGTCATACCTTTCTTGTACAGGTGCAACAGCTACTACCCATGCATGCTTTTACTGATATTCCTAACCCCCTTAATTACAGGTTTTTGGCTACGGGAATGGGACGACATTCACTTATATTAGCCTGCAGAGTATCAATAATCCCCTAACATAGCCATTCAAGCCAAAGGAAGCTTGTGTAATTAATGATTACAGCGTAGAGACATTAGGTTATTTCGCTGCTGGAGAAGTGAAAAATGAGCAACGCCTTCGGCGGGAATCGAAACACGCGTCGAGCGGGCTAACAACTACACCCCGAAGGCATGCGAACAAGGTGGGAGAAGTACCTTATATACTCCTCTTTTAAAGGACTACTGGGAATTAGGGGCCCAAATCGTGGTGGTGGAGAATCATCATCCATCACCTTTTTTTTAGATCGGGCGACAGTGTAGAGACATTAGGAGTTGTTTGAAAGCAGGAGTCATGAAAAATGAACAACGCATTCGCCGGGAATCGAACCGCAGACCTTTCGTTTACGCGTCGAGTGTGCTGACCACTACACCACGGAGGCATAGGAATACCTTAAGAATAAAAATGGAAATACCTTTAAAATTAGTTCATTAGGGAGGCTGTGCAGGAGTTTTGAATAAGTAAAGTAGAAAGACACGAGAAAAAGTTTCAGGCAGTGTCTGAGTAAACAATATCTAGGTAAATAATGTTTTTTAACATATTTGGGATAAAAACCATTTTCTCTCACTTTCCTTATATCTTTTCCAAATTGTTTCTGTTCAAATAATTGTTTATTATACAAATTGCTTCGGCTTAATAAAATTTCCTTCCCACACTTTATTCACTGGTTACATAAAAGCTTTGTAGAAATATATATTTTTATTTATCTTGTTGGAGTTTTTACTAATTTAAGTTTTTAAGTTTTAAAGTTCAATATTCAATAACACATGAAAGTCAAAATTTGGATAACAACTCTAAAATACAAGACTATAACAAATACTGCATGGGTATAAAAGTTTGTGACATACATGATAAAACAACATTTAGACTGTGAAACTTGTGTGTTCAAATAAAACAGTAAATAATACCAGAGAATACTCCAACAGAAGGATTTAAGGTTGCGTTGTGTTATATTTAATCTATTGGGTCCAGTGTTCTAAGTTATTAGAGAAGACATTACAAGATAAGTTAAATTAAATATATGATTTATTGGAGATAAACTGATTTAGTACAAAATTTTACATGGGTGATGGTGGTGGTGTTCAAAAAATAAAATAAAATTTTTTATACCGATTCACAAGTACATTACATAACCGCTTCCATGAAGATACATGCTGCCCTTAACAGAAGACAAGTGAAGGGAACTTCTGCCACGTCACAGCGCAGCCACATTTTAGCTATAAAGGAAAAGAATGAAAATTAGTAAACTGAGCAGGTAATAGTAGCTTCGGAGCCTTCTGCCCCTTCTATGTGGGATTCGTCCTCATTGCGTCTCCCAACATAGGTGGTTTTCTCTCCTCCATTTCTTCAGACATCGTTCACTGATAACGCAGACAGCTACTCGGGACGAAGCGACAGTTTACTGGTCTCGTGACACCTTCAGTATAATTTTCCTTCTCCCGTCTGCCCACGTCTCCTCCCTCGTAGATTGCTGCAAGCCTTTTTCTTCTGTCCGCCAAATACTCGTTTGGTGATCCGATATGGTACAAATCAAGCCAA